>JABMCL010001116.1:777500-780000 GCA_018857735.1 Alviniconcha marisindica | reverse complement strand
GTAGATTCCCGTCCTTACTGCAGTCGTTAGGTTCCCGTCCTTACTGCAATAATTGGCCTTACTAAGGCAAAATCCCGTCCTTACTGCAGTCGTTAGATTCCCATCCTTACTGCAGTCGTTAGATTCCCGTCCTTACTGCAATAATTGTCCTTACTAAGGCAGATTCACGTACTGACTGCAGTCGTTAGATTCCCGTCCTTACTGCAATAATTGTCCTTACTAAGGCAGATTCCCGTCCTTACTGCAGTCGTTAGATTCCCGCCCTTACTGCAGTCGTTAGATTCCCGTCCTTACTGCAGTAACTGTCCTTACCTGTGGTGCACTGGAACAGATTCCCGTCCTTAAATACTGCAATCGTTGCTTGCAATGCGTTTAAGCTCACTGCTACCGTAGCGCGCTTGCTGTGAAGACAGCACACGTAGCTAAAAGGTGCTGCTGGTGGTCCTGTCGATGCTGACAGGGGGTCGTTGGACTGTTGATTACCCTTGTTTAACGACGGCAGTTTAGCGATATCGTCCCGGCCACAGCGTCACCAGCTTCAGCGAGAGATAGAGACTTTGGCGCATAGGGCTGTAGGTTGGCGTTGTACACGCTGCGTACTCGTCTGTTTACCGGGTGCCGGCGTATAGCCCGTGCTGTTGTTCTGTCACTGGCACTGATGGTGCTAGCAATGGCGGATGTGATGTTGGTGGTGAACACAATCATGGATGATCTGCAAATAGACAAAAGCAACAGACGTCAGACTGGAGACAAGCACCTGACTGAATTGCCGCCAAAGAATACCAGATCAGGATCCAAGATTAATCATCCGCGCGCTCGTGTTTGTTTGTTTGTTTTTTTGTGTGCGTGTGTGTGTGTGTGTGTGTGTGTGTGTGTGTGTGTGTGTGTGCGTGGTGCGTGCGTGCGTGTGTGCGTGTGTGTGTGTGTGTGTGTGTGTGTGTGTGTGTGTTGTGTTGTTGTTGTGTGTGTGTTGTTGTGTATAAGTGTGTGTATGGTGTTGTGTGTGTGTGTGTGTGTGTGTGTGTGTGTGTGTGTGTGTGTGTGTGTGTGTTGTGCTGTGTGTGTGTGTGTGTGTGTGTGGTGTGTGGAGGTGTGTGGTGGTGGTGAGAGAGAGAGAGGAGAGAGAGAGAGAGAGAGAGAGAGAGGATGAGAGAGAGAGAGAGAGAGAGAGAGAGAGAGAGAGATATACGTGTGTGTGTGTGTGTGTGTGTGTGTGTGTGTGTGTGTGTGTGTGTGTGTGTGTGTGTGTGTGGTGTTGTGTGTGCGTGCGTGCGCGAGCGCGCGCGCGCGTTCGCTGGCGGGCTTACTCTAAGTTTAATGTGATTAGAAGGAGTGGTAAATCATTCCCCAGAGATGCGCCGGGATCTCTGCGATTACAGAGAGAACCGGACAGCAGAACGGAGCCAGCAGTGAGGACACACATAGTGACCACGGCCTCCAGAACATCGACTCTACACGTGTGGTAAAACAGATAACTTTGAAGCATGGCCGTAGATGTACGCCTGGAAACTGTTCAGAATTATATAGTGCTAGTTGTAAATACATCTTACAAATGAGGTAAATTTAATCAATATGGCTCATGCCTTTTTGTGATGTATTAATGTATGTACTGCCTCACCGAAAAACAAACCCGATCGCTTCTTATTCTACTTTAAACCATTGGCCTACATTTAAAACCACATATGACTCATGAGATTGAATCCTACAAGTAAACACTCGCTAAACTAAAGCTGAGACAACACACACACACACACACACACACACACACACACACACACACACACACACACACACACACACACACACACACACACACTGGAATGATATGACTGATCAATATTACCTGAGTCTTTTATCTGAGTAACTCTCCCTCTCTCTTTGTATCTCTCTCTCCCACCTCCCAGGTAAGTCAAACAAACCCCCTGCTTACTAAGTACGATACACGCGCGCATTACTTGACTCTCGCCTATTTTGGAAGGCAAGTAATTGCAGAAAACGACATAATCATAGAAACTATCAACGGCTTCCAAAACCAAACTAAACCAGTTTAAAGGTGGCATTTAGTTACTGTAAACAGCTTAAGCTTAAATTTTTAACTCGACGAAAAAGGCAGAGAAAATAACTTTGATTTCAATTCAAAGCATGTCCTTTACAGACAGCCGCAGAAAGTTGACGTGCAGCTGAAAGTATTGAGTGAAATGTTAACCCCTTCGTTGCCCCAGCATGTAAACCTTTCGGGCTGAAAGATGCACGCATGCACCTGCAAACAGTATATTTTCCGGTCCTGTAGCACATCCACTTTCAATGCTGTGCGTTTTGAGAAAATCCCTTTCACATGCCGGTGCAAAAAAGAAGGCAAAAAGGCTTAAGGGTTTCAGATTTGGCACTTATGTTGGTCGTTTTCAGATGACATTCTGTCAGTGAAGGGGTTAACGTAACTAACATTCACTCACATGAAACACAGTGCAGCCAGTCTGCTCCGAAACAGAGACTAGCAATA
>JABMCL010001116.1:757500-767500 GCA_018857735.1 Alviniconcha marisindica | reverse complement strand
AACACACACACACACACACACACACACACACACACACACACACACACACACACACACACACACACACACATTTTACCTCCTCCCCCCCCACACGCGCATACACACACACACACACAAACACACACATTCACACATGTACCCCCTCCCCCTCCCCACACGCACAACCACACCAACAAATATTTATCTGCATCCGCCCACGCGTACATTCACATTCCCCCCACATACACACGCACGCACGCACATGCACACACACACACACATACAGAAACACACACACACACAACAACACACACACACACACACACACACACACACACACACACACACACACACACACACATACACACACACACACACACACACACACACACACACACACACACACACACTCCTACACAAACCTTGAAATATTTACCTGTAACTGTGAGACACCACGGATCTAGGGCAGGCTATTCCCCCCAAATCCACACAAAGCTACTTGCTTTCCGGCTTCTTTATTTATGCTTAATTAGTATGTACCGCTGTTTGTATTGCCTGCTGTGAGGCGGCTTTATTTATGCTTAATTAGTATGTCTCGCTAATTGTTTTATCTGCTGTGAGGTGGCTTTGTGTGCTTTGTTTTACGGCAGCTGGGAAATCCGTCACCTTTGGAACAGTGTATGCTGTGAACAATGACGATGCCATTATTTCTAGCCCTGGCGGAGGGCACTACAGTGCGACATTACAAGTAAGTAACTGTGTTTTTACGCCCATTTTTTTGTTGTTGCGACAAGTAAATACGTTACTAGTTGTTGTTTTTAAAACCCTATTGTTTTGTTGCGACATTACAAGTAAGTAAGTAAGCTGCTTATTTACTAAGGCTGAAAGAACGGGGCAAAATATCAGCCCGCAGTAGCTACTTCGGGCGAAGGAGGCAGCTGCTCGGTTTTTGAAGAACGTGTCACTTCAGATTTTACGAATGGAAGAATTACTCGTAGCTTTCAGACAATCTCTTTTCGAAAGTGTCACAAGCAGTTCAGCCACTGGCTGTTGCACGTGTCCCTGTGACGTCGTAGGCCATTGCGTCACACACATACACTGTAGGCACTCACACATACACACGGACTCTTAACCTATACATGCACACACACATACATTATAGGTACACGCATACACACAGATACAGTATTCAGTTCAACCACACACACACACACACACACACACACACACACACACACACACACACACACACACACACACATGCTCTCTCTCTCTCTCTTTCTCTCTCTCTCCCTCCCACCCCCTCTCTCTCTCTCACTCCGCAGGGCAATTTTGTGTGGAAGTTTTTGTACTTCGTGAATAAGCCTTCATTCATTCGTTCATGTTATATTATTTTCTTTTTTTAAATATAATAATTCTTCTTTCTTTTTTTAAATATGTTTTTTAAACCCATCTGTAACTTAGCAAGGACTAGTTGTTTTGACAGGTTTTGGCTGAATCTAAACTAGAATCCTTTTAAAATAAAGTTTTCGAGTTCGAGTTCTCTCTCGCAGTCTTTCTCTCTCTCAAACACATTTGTAGGACCTCTCTGTAACAGCATTAATCAATTGCTCATTCGTGCTTATAATATATTTTTGTATCTTATAATATATGTATGTTTGTGCTTATAATATCTTTCAGGTCCAAATGGACCTAACGCCACTGTCCTTGAGTATTAAAGTTTTTGAGTTCGAGTTCTCTCTTTCTCTGTCTGTCTGTATGTCTCTGTCTGTCCCTCTCTCTGTCTCTGTGTCTGTCCCTCTCTCTCTCTTTCTCTTTCTCAAACACATTTGTAGGAACTCTGTGTAACTGCATTAATCAATTTCTTATTCGTGCTTATAATATCTCTTGGTATCTTATAATATATGTATGTTTGTGTTTATAATATCTTTCTCTCTGTCTCTTTCTGTCTCTGTTTCTGTCTCTCTGTCTCTGTCTCTCCCATTGTCTGTCTCTCTGTCTCTGTCTCTCTGTGTCTCTCTCTGCGTCTCTCTGTCTCTGTCTCTCTCTCACACCCACCCACCCACATCGTGACAGTGAAGCCTGTATGTGTAACCAGCTGGCCAAATTGACAAGTGCATAACGCAGCACGGGTGTCCGCTGCGGACCTGCCGCGCTGTGTCGTGACGTGACGCAGGGCTGACGGGCAGTTTGCGACTCTCAACGGACCCACCGAGTTCTCAGTCATCGGGCCGGACCGTAGTGCCAATGACGTCAAAAGGCAAGGTCATGCATCTGGTCAGTCGATCTCGATAGATATAATATGCATGTTTTCGTGGCTTGCGGTCTGTTGGGAGAGACAAAAGGACCGGTCTTACTTGCAATGCTGTAATATGCAAACCCTCATCACAGCAACATGCTACATAGTCGCATATCAGGGCAATAAGACGGAAGGAAGGTTTTTGAAAAGAGAATGATATTCAATGAAGATTTAAAAGAGCTGACAGAGGTAGAATGACGGACAGAGACAGCGAGTTGGTTCCAGATAACTGGATCCTGGTAAAAGAAAAAGCGCTGACTACAGGACTTTGTTCGGAAGGATGGCATTCTGAACACTCGGGTGTCTGAAGAAGAGCGGAGCTGCCGGGAAGGAGTGTAAAGGTGAAGAAGTTCAGAAAGGTAGATGAGTGCCTGATGAGAAATGATCTTAAAGCAAAACAAAGACAACTTGTATTCGATCCTCTGTGTGGATGGTCTGAAAATGAATCTTGCAGCATTGTTCTGTACCTTTGGGAGCTTAGAAACAAGATAAACGGAAACAGACGCAATGACGCTCTCTGGGGCGTGTTGGCCGACGCACTGAAAGCTAACCCATGCGTTCGCCTACTGCGGCATTAAACTCAAATACTTTAGTGATCCCACACAGCTATTGCTGCATTCAGTCAGCGAACTGTCCCATCACCGCCCGCGCCAGTCAGAACACCGTTCAACGTTGTACTGCAGTCTCCGATACAATGCCGCCCGCCGACATGCCATGTCGCTGAACGCGTTATGGTCCGATACCGTAAGTCACTTTCGTAAGCATATATAATTTTGAAAAAGCATGACGTTTCAGAAGAGAAAAATAAAACATGTTTCCTTCCACTCCAATTCTAAAACGCCGCGCCTACTGACATAACGGCAACACACATGATGCTGAACAGAACGAAATGAACTGATGGTGCTGAACAGAACGAAATGATCACGTGATGCTGAACAGAACGAAATGATCACGTGATGCTGAACAGAACGAAATGAACACGTGGTGCTGAACAGAACGAAATGAACTCGTGGTGCTGAACAGAACGAAATGAACACGTGGTGCTGAACAGAACGAAATGAACTCGTGGTGCTGAACAGAACGAAATGATCACGTGATGCTGAGCAGAACGAAATGAACTCGGGGTGCTGAACAGAACGAAATGAACACGTGGTGCAGAACAGAACGAAAAGAACTCGTGGTGCTGAACAGAAGAACAGCTCTTGAGAAATGTACTCGCCTATACGACGTCACACAAAGAACAATTAAACACAAGCGCTTTCGACCGAGTCTTCGTCGGGTGTAGGAAGAGAATAGAAAATAAAATAAAAAAGAAGAAGAAGAAGGAAGTAAAGAAGAAAATAGACAAGGAGTTGATGCAAAACAATGCTAAGAATGCATACGTATATTTAAAACGACGTCATCAAAATGACGAAAATTAACAGGAGCACGATCTACCCCCGTCATTCTGAATAAACACACACACACACACACACACACAACACACACACACACACACACACACACACACACACACACACACACACACACACACACGTATCCCACTGCAGAGCAACAACATACTGTAGCTGAGGTCCTGAACAGAAAGACATGTACACAGATTGTTTAGCAGGAGGAAAATGTACAGAGGGTGCAGAACAGAAACGAAAAACACACCTGGTGCTGACCATAATGAAATGTACACAGGGTGCTGAACAGGACGAAATATGTATGGTTGCGTGCGTGCGTGCGTGCATGTGTGTGTGTGTGTGTGTGTGTGTGTGTGTGTTGTGTGTGTGTGTGTGTGTGTGTGTGTGTGTGTGTGTGTGTGTGTGTGTGTGTGTGTGTGTGTGTGTGTGCGCGTGTGTGTGTTCTAGGGGGAAAGGGAGAACCCAGAAATCTGCAGAGAAAACGAGGACGTAAATACCGAAAGAAAACACTCCAACGTGATGCTACTAAATGAGGAAAAGAGAAAGAAAATCAAAACAGTTAAGAAAGGTCAGTTCAAAACACTTCCAATAAGACATTCCAGAAAGTGCGACATTCAGACGAATAATGGGAAAAAGAATTGAATTCCCCTTTGATTATGATAGAGGCCATAGCCACTAGAAAAGACAGGTGAGTCTCTGAAAGCAAACCCTCTGAAAGCTGACGTGGGTTGCGGCGATCCTTTAGAAACAAACAAACCATAAGCAAATAAGCAAATAAACAAACACAGAAGCACATACCACAATGGCAGCAACACCCACTCCCACCCCCACACACATCAACAAACAGACAGACAAAAATAAATAAATCCCCCCTCCACACACACACGCACACCCCAAACACAAAAACTGAAGAAACAACAACAACAACAACAAAGTACCACTGCTTCCAACACAACACCGATAGCACAGGATACACAGTGAAGCGTAGAAAACAGAGTGAAGGGCAGATTACACAGTAAAACACAGACAAAAGGACGAAGCACAGAATACACAGTGAGCACAGAATACAGAGTAAAAAACAGAATAAAGAGTCAAGCACAGAATACAGAGTAAAACACAGAAAAGTGTGCGAGGCACAGAAAACAGCGTGAAGCACAGATTAAACAGTGAAACACAGCATACACAGTGAAGCACAAAATACACAGTAAAGCACAGGAAAAAGAGTGAAGCACAAAATACGCAGTGAGGCACAGAAAAAGCACTGAAGCACAGAACATACAGTGAAGCACAGGAACAAGAGTGAAGCACAGAAAACACAGTGAAACACAGAAAACACAGTGAAGCATAGAAAACAGAGTGAAACACAGGAGCAAGAGTGAAGCACATAAAACACAGTGAAGCCCAGGAACACGAGTGAAGCACAGAAAACACAGTGAAGCACAGAGAACACAGTGAAGCACAGAGAACACAGTGAAGGACAGAAAACACAGTGAAACACAAGAGCAAGAGTGAAGCACAGAAAACACAGTGACGCCCAGGAACATGAGTGAAGCACAGAAAACAGAGTGAGGCACGGAAAACACAGTGAAGCCCAGGAACACGAGTGAAGCACAGAAAACACAGTGAAGCACAGAGTTTTCCAGCGCTGCGTCCTGCAAGCACCAGTCAATACCCTGTTCCCCCTCACGGTGCCTTTGGGTACGGCCCATTACCCACTAAAAAACTATCGGAGACTTTGTCGGGGACCTAATCAGTTTAGACGCTTGCCTGTTTCGTCCAAATATCCTATTGATCGTCTCATCTTCCTAGACTCGTGCAGTGAGCCACTCTCCGTAGGCCTGCACCTTTTGCACAGAGTCTCCAACTGGGTTTCTACAGCTTCCTCACGTTTGCACGAGCTCATGCCGAGTCAGACAAGGAGATCTAGCTATGGCAGCTCCAGTTTCTGCAAACTGCTGTGAGATAAAAAATAAAATAATTTTTTTTTTGCGTGTGTGGGTGTGCGCGTGCATTTGTGCGCGAGTATGTGCATGAGTGTTCTTGTGTGTATATGTGTGTGAGGCTACGTGCGTATATATGTGTATGTACATGTGTGTGCGCGCGCATGTGTGCTTTTGTGTGTGCATGCGTGTAGCTACATGTTTGCGTGTGCGCGTGTGTTCATGGGCGTTCGTGCGTATGTGTGTTGTGTGTGTGTGTGCGCGTAGGCGTGTGTGTGTGTGTGTGTGTGTGTGTGTGTGTGTGTGTGTGTGTGTGTGTGTGTGTGTGTGTGTGTGTGTGTGTGTGTGTGTGTGTGTGTGTTGAATATGAAAATAACACTCATTTGGTATACCTGGATATCTGGTTCACCGAAGAAGAAGAAGAAGAAGAAGAAGAAGAAGGAAGAAGGAGAAGAAACAGCAACAACAACAAAAGCCAGAAACATGAAAAAGAAGGAAGATGAAAACGAAGAGCGAAAAACAGAGAGTTATTCCCCAAACCGCCCTCGTCTTACGATAAGTAACAATGGGAAAATCGGAGCGGAGTGTAATAAAACCTTGAGGCACAGACAAATAAAGAAAATAGAAGAAGAACAGCAGAGCAGCACAAGGGAGAAAGCGATGGATGTAAGTAAGTTAAACACCCTGAACGGACAGCGACAGACAGAACCCATAAAACAAGCAGACACAGCGCCAGAAAGATGTAGTTACACTTTCTGCCGTCCCGGAGGTCCCAGACACTCCAAAGCCGTTATGTCTAGGCCATGAAACCAGGCGGCCTATCGCAAGGCAAACTGGTAGAGAGGGGCGTGTTACGTGATAAATACGTTATAGACGGGACTTCCTTATGATTAGTCCTATCCCGCAACGAAACTTGCATAATGTACACCATGAAGATATTTCTTTGCGGATGGCTCCATCACAATGTAGTATGATGGAATGGGTGTTCTGCAGGGTATTGCTTCTTGTGGTGGCATTTATTACAAGATAATTATGATGGACTGGGTGTTTTTCAAGTTGTGCGTTATGTCTTTTTGGACCAATGCTATTTTTGAAATAAGAACGTGACAAGATTATATTCAGCCAAGAAGGGGCTCTGTCTCGCATCAGAGAGAGAGAGAGAGAGAGAGAGAGAGAGAGAGAGAGAGAGAGAGAGAGAGAGAGAGAGAGAGAGAGAGAGAGAGAGAGATCGAAAACTATATTACAAAGATTGCAGTTTAGGTTCAATCAAACCCTAACACCTAGTCCTTGCTAAGCTACTGATGAATAAGATAAAAAATAAAAATAAAAATAATTCATTTATATGCGTATATATTAAGCAAAAAAGACGGAGTGAACATTTATGCACGAAGCATTAAAACCTCCAGACAAAACTTGCGTGTTCACAGGGCCAGTTGCGCACATGCATACGGTGCGTACATCACTCAGTTATGCATGTATGTCTAAGCATACAACCAGCAGATACAGCAGTAGAAATGTCCCAAGACAGAGCCTTGTGGTACATCAACTTTACTGAGTCTTCAGAGAAGTGAGAGTCATGGTGTAAGGCACACTGCGTTCTGTAATCAGGATAAGATTTAAACAATGGTAGAGAACAGGAGTTTTTAAGATAACTGTTGAGCTTCTTCAACAGGATATCGTGATCAACGAGGTCAAAAGCCTTCTTTAGGTCTAGGAATACCACACCAGACACGTCAGATCTATGCATATCCGTCAGCTAAGAATGTGTAATTTGAGAGAGAGAGAGAGAGAGAGAGAGAGAGAGAGAGAGAGAGAGAGAGAGAGAGAGAGAGAGAGAGAGAGAGAGAGAGAGAGAGAGAGAGAGAGACCCAGGCCAGGCATGATGTAGGCGGATAACAGCAAAAAGAACAAGAGAGGAATAAAAATGGAGAAGAAGCCTGAGAAGTGAGTCGGTCACCAGCTGTGTGCAGACGGGGTCTGCTGGCTACCAAATGAAAGCAATCATGGAACCTTCGTGTCAAATTAAATGAGGTAGCGGAGGTGGGTGGGTGGTGGTAGTGGGGGTGGGGAGGGGGGGGGACGGCGGGGGTCACTCTTGCTTGCACTCCCAAAACTGCGAGGCTATGCAACAAGGTTAGAAGCTCCAGAAGGAAAGGTCGTTTTTATGGACTCTCAGCCCAGGCCAAGGACAGATAACTGCGTAATCAGCTCAAGAGGCATGTCCCAGGTGGTCTCACTGAAACCAAAATGACTCAAGTTAAAGGTTCCACGTCTGTAATGGCCCTCTGGCCTTTGGGGGTGTCCAAAACAAAAGTGACTTCGCGAGGTAATGGGGGAAAAAAGCAGTGACACCACCAGAAAGCTATACAGGAGCAATACCTTCCCAGTGAAATGCCCGCAGTGTACGGAATCACCCCCCCTCTCTCCCTCTCTCTCTCTCTACACACACACACACACACACACACACACACACACACACCACGAGTTCTCACAGGTTCTTCAAGCTGAGCAGTGCAGTCAACAACTCAGTGCCCATACATACAAGACGGTCGGTTTACTCGGAATCCGCAAACGGTGACCAAGGTGGACTGTCCATTCTGGCTTGTCACGATGGCTCCTCATGCTGACGATGGCTGGAAGACGCTCGGCAGGACAGTCCTGATGACTAAAAGCGCTGCTGGTTAACTTCTAGCGATTTATGATCCAGTTTTATTAAATCGACACCCGAAAGTCGCGAAAATACGTCGTGTGCGCAGCCATATTGAGCCAGTTTGAAGGCCATGAAAGTGGTCGGCGCGTGTGGCGGAAATGCTCATTACGAGCTTAGTTTGCTCGCCGTTTCATCGGTAAAATCGATCAAACATAGATGCACTCTGAAGATCCGAAATTCAGATTAAAAAATATATAAATGCATGACTAGTCCATCTGACTACAACCTGCACTTACCACCTACCAACTATCATCTAGTTGCTCGACAAGTCATAAAATCTAGATGTTCGACAAGAGCCATACAAAATTTAGTTGTTCAACAAGATCCATACAAAAATACAAAACAAGCAAACAACCCCCTTCCCCCCGCCCTTCTCCCCCCACCCCCAAAAAATAAAAAAAAATCAATATTTTTTTCAATATTTAAAAAAACAAGAACAAAAAACAAAAAACCCACCCAAAACAACAACAAAAAAAAACGCACAAAAAACAACAACCAAACAAAACAAAACAAAAACACAACAACAGAACAACCCTCCCCCAATCTCTCCTCGAAATAATATTGGAGAATTTTCTGGAAAAAGTCAGGGGAATGGACCATGGCAGAAAAATGACAGATAAAGGAGAGAGGAGAGACAGGCTTGAGAATGCAGACAGGAGAGTGACATCAGACAACCTGGGCCTCCCCTGGAAGGAACTTACACGTGAACATAATGATAAAATGCTATGCATACTCTCCCAGACCGACACGTCCCGATACCAGCGAGCTCTGGATCTGAATGTAGAGCTAGACTCCCAGTGGCGAGTCTAAAGGCAGTGACTCCGCTACTGTGCTTCATTTCGTTCTTACATCGCCTTTTTCTTCCTTGTGATTTGCTCAGCTGAGGTTTTTAAAGTATGATTTTATGCTATGTCCATCTCCGGTATCAACTGATCCGTGTCTACGACAGCAGAATAGCTTGTGTGTGTGTGTGTGTGTGTGTGTGTGTGTGTGTGTGTGTGTGTGGGGTGTGTGTGTGTGTGTGTGTGAGAGAGAGAGAGAGAGAGAGAGAGAGAGAGAGAGAGAGAGAGAGAGAGAGAGAGAGAGAGAGAGAGAGAGAGAGAGCATTCGTTTACATCCCTTAATTAAGGTGAAAACGAGATAAAAGCCGCAAAAACAACAACAAACATCAAGAAGAAAACTATTTTTGCAAAAACAAGAAAGTAACTAACGAAGAAGCAATCAAGGATGGGCGACTGGACATAGATTTCAGCTCGACTGTCCAGCCAACGCGGACAGAGGATCCAGGCACAGCCCCCCGCCCTCACCCCCCCCCCAACCCTCAACCCACCCCCGCCCTCACCCCCCCGCCCCCCGCCCCAGTTCTGTCCACTCCAGTTCCCGAGTCACGGTCTCTGGCGCTGATGAGAGGAAGACGCCCAGTTTCCTCCGCTGCACAACAAGTGGACGTGGAATAAAGAGCCTATCCCCTCTCTCCCCCCCCCCCCTCCCCTCACGGTCTTCCCGCCACCCGAGACACATTTAATGATTTTCACCCCATTTCCTGCACTCTGTCCACGACTGCTCGGACATCCCAAACGAAGCGCAGCCAAGTCTGTCGACTCGTGGTGTTTCATTGACGGTTGAAAATCCAAGGCCTTCAGCGAACCCCCGATTCAAATGC
>JABMCL010001116.1:747500-752500 GCA_018857735.1 Alviniconcha marisindica | reverse complement strand
AACGCAAATGAACACTCCGGGCAACTCGACACGAAACCACATAAAATGTTTTCAAATCTCTTCTCTTTGAAACTACTCTTTCCAGTTCTGTAGTCGCACGGTAATGCTGGCCACTCAGTTTTACTACCAGTCACAGGGAAGACAGAGTCGGGCATCAGACACACTGAACGAAGTTGATGATTAGCCGAGATAAAGATGAGCGAGCTGAAGAAGAGCAGTAGTTAACCTGTTTCCTAGCGTGGCGGGTACGCCGCCAGTCAGTGATCAGCCAACCTGGCTGTGATTGGTTAACAGTGGCGGTTTTCATTGGCTGGCCTCTAACTTCTTTACACTTCGTCTGCACGTCTCCCACTCGTCTGTTGGCAGAGAATGGAGAGTTCCCGGGGGAGGGGAGAGAACTCTATCGAGACAGGTTATGGGAAACTTTCTCCCCTTCACCTAAAGATACTCGCCAGGCGGCCGGCAGTGACGTACTGAGGTGACGCCAAAGCGGCCAGACTGTGCCTGCAGATGTGTAGGTACAGATCACGATCATTCGACAACGTACCGATTTCACTTGAAACATTTTCGGAATGATCGCTGGGTGTTCACCATGACAACGGCCGATTGGTTTGAGTCGCTGTTCGGCTGTCTTGTTTAATATGTACCTTTTTACATTGCGTGTGTTTACAACAATCGTTCCTTATGCAAATGTGTTATTGTCAGTTGTGATGAGGTATATGTTTAGCCACGAAATAAATATCTCTGATGAGACACTAAGTAATCTTGAACTATTTCAATAATACCGTGCCACCCCCCCTCCCTCCCTCTCTCTCTCTCTCTCTCACACACACACACACACACACACACACACACGCACGGGAGATTAACCCAGCATACAAAGAGTTAATCTTTGATATGGGACCCAGCAACACGGTGAGATATCGCCAGACTGCAGGCTGCCCAGCAAAGAGCAGCACGCTTTGTCCGCAGTCGCCACAGCAACGCTGCATACGTCAGTGAGATGTTGCAGAGCCGTACAAAAAAGCCTGTCTCTTAACGGAAAATGTTGAAGAATTCTCCGGAAAAAACGTCAGGAGAATGGACCGTTAGCAAGACAAGAAAGAAAGCGCAAGATGACTAGGTTCGAAAAAAAGAGAGAAGATAGGAAAGTGAAATCAATGACAGCCCTGAGATTCCAGACAGGAGGATGATCAGACATCCCCGGCCTGCCTTCGTGGCAGATGCTGCAGACGTTGAACTGGCCCTCACTTGAGCAATGAAAGCGACAATGTCAAAAGTACAGAGCTGGAACACCAGACAACGAATGGGCACAAGTCAAAAGCACAGCGCTGGAACAACAAACAATGAGATCCTGACGAATCCAAGCTACGGCTTTGTAAGAGGTTCAGCTGTAAATGGATTCATCCCCAGAACTGTGAGAGAGTGGGAAGATCTCCCCCAAGACATTACCGACTCCCGGTCCTTTGACACCTTCGCAATGAAGGTGTCAAACCAGCAATAGCTCCATTAACCATCTCTCTCTCTCTCTCTCTCTCTCTCTCTCTCTCTCTCTCTCTCTCTCTCTCTCTCTCTCTCTCTCTCTCTCTCTCACGCCTATATGTATATAAATGATGCCTGCAATTTTATATTTACTCACCAGTAGCTTAGCAAGGACTAGTTGTTAGACAAGTTTTTGACTGAACCTAAACTACATTCCTTATAAAAAATAAAGTTTTCGAGTTCGAGTACCCTCTCTCTGTCTCTCTCATGCCTATATGTATATAAATAATGCCTGTAATTTTATATTTACTGACCAGAAGCTTAGCAAGGACTAGTTGTTAGGTTTTGACTGAACCTAAACTACAATCCTTGTAGAAAATAAAGTTTTGGAGTTCGAGTTTGAGTTCGCTCTCTCTCTCCCTCTCCCCCTCCCCCTCTCTCTCTCCCCCACACACTCTCTCTCCCCCACACTCTCTCTCTCTCTCCCTCTCTCTCTCCCCCCTCTCTCCCTCTCCCTCCCCCCATCTCTCCATCCCTCCCTCCATTCCCCCCCTCTCTCTCTCCAGTTCCTTTCGGAATGTCTCTGTTTCCCCACAAGGCTGTTATAGGTCAGACGTGGTCAACAAGGTGACCTGGAAGCTGGAGGAGGCAGAAGAAGAAAACGCTGATCATTTACTTCCTCAAACAGCCGTACCGCATCAGCCTGTTCCAACATGTGGTGGGGCAAGCTGCACATGCTAATGACGCAAAGTAAGTAGACCTCACCCCAGGCACAGACCTTGTAGCTGGTTAGTGGCCGGACCAGGGCTGGGTCTGGTTGCACCTATTAAGTTTTACTGTTGCAAGCGACCGTGCAGCAACCCCACGTCTCAAAACCGCTTGCTATTATCTATGTAAATCGAGCATTTTTTATCAGTTCCGCCGGAAACAGGTCTTTATTTCCTTGTTTAATAGACCACCAGCGCACACCAGGCTTTCTCCTGGAACTGAGCAGTCAGTCAACCACCAGGTAATCAGAACCGCAATCAGTCCACTACCAGGTAATCAGAACTGCAGTCAGTCAACCACCAGGTAATCAGAACCGCAATCAGTCCACCACCAGGTAATCAGAACTACAGTCAGTCCAACACCAGGTAATCAGAACTGCAGTCAATCCACCACCAGGTAATCAGAACTGCAGTCAATCCACCACCAGGTAATCAGAACTGCAGTCAATCCACCACCAGGTAATCAGAACTGCAGTCAGTCCACCACAAGGTAATCAGAACTGCAGTCAGTCCACCACCAGGTAATCAGAACTACAGTCAGTCCACCACCAGGTAATTAGAACTGCAGTCAGTCCACCACAAGGTAATCAGAACTGCAGTCAGTCCACCACCAGGTACTCAGAACTGCAGTCAGTCCACCACCAGGTAATCAGAACTGCAGTCAGTCCACCACCAGGTAATGAGACTACCTCAGTCCAGACTGTTGTCGTCTAGGTTACCACTTGAAGTTTGCAAAAAAAGGGCTGGTTCCTGTTTGATTTGTGTCCCCGTTGAATTGATCTTTCGGTCAAAATAAAATACTTTTTTCTTCAGGACAAATACCTCCTTTCGTGATGACGAATGCGTTCTCTAATGAGGTCAGTGCCGAATGCACTTCATGAGGTCAGTGCTAAAACATGACGTCAGTGCTAAATCGATTTCATGAGGTCAGTGCTAAATCCACTTCATGACGGCAATGCAGAATCCACTTCATGATGTCAGTGCTAAAACATGACTTAGTGCTAAATCGATGTCATGGCGCCAGTGCTAAATTCACTTCATGACGTCAACGCTAAATCCACGTCATGACGTCAGTGCCGAATCCACTTCATGAGCTCAGTGTTAAGTCGACTTCATGGCGTCTGTCCTAAATCGAATTCATGAAGTCAATGTTAAAAATCGACTTCATGACGTTCATGCTAAATCCACGTGATGAGGTCAGTGTTATGAGGCCAAGAGGCCTTCGTATTTCGCTGACTAAGCATCAGCTGAAATGGCGACCCCCGACCGACTGTCACCAATACTTTATTCAGGGCAGTCGGTGACTTCCGTGTGTGCGGCAGACCTGTCCTCCCTCTCCTTGGCCAGTGCCGATTTGTCACGACGACTGTGGGGGCGAGCACAAAACCAAGCACAGCTCATGCTGATTGTCACTTGCCTCAGTCAGCTTCATTGACTGCTGGCTTCTTTACTTTCCTCTTTCCTGGTCCCTGTCAAAAGTTGAACGGCTTTTCCCCGAGGGAGCTTGTTGGTTGTTCTGTCAGTTGGAGCTCGGCAGTTTCAATGTTAAAGCGTGGGATTATGGTGGTTTCGGTCGCAAAATGGCAGCAGCGCTGTCCCCATCTTCAGAGACCGTCCAGGTGGTCACAGCATTCTCTGTCAGTATGTCACTCACTGGTGTGCCTACAGCTGTTGGACAGATGGTTCTCTGTCAGTATGTCACTCACTGATGTGCCTACAGCTGCTGGACAGATGGTTCTCTGTCAGTATGTCACTCACTAATGTGCCTACAGCTGTTGGACAGATGGTTCTCTGTCAGTATGTCACTCACTGATGTGCATACAGCTGTTGGACAGATGGTTCTCTGTCAGTATGTCACTCACTGATGTGCCTACAGCTGTTGGACAGAGCGTTCTCATAAGTATGTCACTCACTGATGTGCATACAGCTGTTGGACAGATGGTTCTCTGTCAGTATGTCACTCGCTGATGTGCATACAGCTGTTGGACAGATGGTTCTCTGTCAGTATGTCACTCGCTGATGTGCATACAGCTGTTGGACAGATGGTTCTCTGTCAGTATGTCACTCACTGATGTGCCTACAGCTGTTGGACAGATGGTTCTCTGTCAGTATGTCACTCACTGATGTGCCTACAGCTGTTGGACAGATGG
This sequence comes from Alviniconcha marisindica, assembly GCA_018857735.1. Classification (NCBI taxonomy): domain Eukaryota; kingdom Metazoa; phylum Mollusca; class Gastropoda; family Provannidae; genus Alviniconcha; species Alviniconcha marisindica. The sequence goes on along the minus strand of JABMCL010001116.1, from coordinate 748,101 downwards.
TTCTCTGTCAGTATGTCACTCACTGATGTGCCTACAGCTGTTGGACAGATGGTTCTCTGTCAGTATGTCACTCACTGATGTGCCTACAGCTGTTGGACAGATGGTTCTCTGTCAGTATGTCACTCGCTGATGTGCCTACAGCTGTTGGACAGATGGTTCTCTGTCAGTATGTCACTCGCTGATGTGCCTACAGCTGTTGGACAGATGGTTCTCTGTCAGTATGTCACTCGCTGATGTGCCTACAGCTGTTGGACAGATGGTTCTCTGTCAGTATGTCACTCGCTGATGTGCCTACAGCTGTTGGACAGATGGTTCTCTGTCAGTATGTCACTCGCTGATGTGCCTACAGCTGTTGGACAGATGGTTCTCTGTCAGTATGTCACTCGCTGATGTGCCTACAGCTGTTGGACAGATGGTTCTCTGTCAGTATGTCACTCGCTGATGTGCCTACAGCTGTTGGACAGATGGTTCTCTGTCAGTATGTCACTCACTGATGTGCCTACAGCTGTTGGACAGATGGTTCTCTGTCAGTATGTCACTCACTGATGTGCCTACAGCTGTTGGACAGATGGTTCTCTGTCAGTATGTCACTCACTGATGT
>JABMCL010001116.1:715000-742500 GCA_018857735.1 Alviniconcha marisindica | reverse complement strand
CCGACATATCGCCCTATAGCGTAGGCTTGCACTTGCAGACACAGAGATGAGTGCTGGCGGTGTAGACTAGACACAACTAATTCAGTCTCATTCAGTCTCTCCCCCAAAATAACAAGAACAACAACAAGAACAACAAGGCAACACACACGCACACACACACACACACACACACACACACACACACACACACACAACACACACACACACACACACACACACACACACACAACCACACACACCACACACACACCACACACACACACACACACACACACCACACACACACACACCACACACACCACGACACACACACAGCACACACACACGCACCACACACACACACACACACACCACACACAAACACACACACACAACACACACACACACACACACACACACACACACACACACACACTCACTCACTCACTCACACACACACACACACACACACACACACACACACACACACACACACACACACACACAGCACGCACACTCACACACACACACACACACACCACACACACACACACACACACACACACACACACACACACACACACACACTCACACACACACACACACAAAGACAAACAAACAAAAAACCCAAACACAAAAAAACCAACAACACGTAATCACAAACAAAAACAGGAACACTCCGAGAGGAATGAGATGTGGGCGTGGTGAATATCGGTCATACTACATCACTGCTGCTTACGACTTGAGCAATGACAACAATAACCAAGTGACGTACTTCACAAACTCGGCAAACGCTTCGCCGTCTGTTCGTCCTGAAGTGACCGGCGGGACGTCAGGATCTTAACTCTGACTGCTTGCAACAGCAACAGGAAAGACGCTGAACGACTGAGACTGGCTGACAGTTGCTGAAACCAGCACAAAGCCAATTGAAGAGCCCATCGCCGTCAGACGTTTTGTTGATGAGAATCATTTTGAAGGTTGGACGGGTTATATAAGCATGGCGATCCCTTGAGGAGTTTCTGCTCTGTCCAGGCAGTCTGCATTCTCACAATAGTGTATGTCTGCACGCTATCCAGGCCCCCGGCCCGTTGCGCGAAACGTTCTTGACAGCTGCAGCATGCTTCGCCTGTACTTTAGACCCAGAACCGAGCTTGCCGGATGCAGGGTGCTCCATTAGTCTCCAAAGGCACTCTCAATTCATTTTATTGCATATGAGTAGGAGGCACGGAGATCACACGTATCGTTTCTTCTTCGTCTTCGTCTTCTTTTTTTCCCTTTATTTCGTATATATATATATATATACTTCTGCTGTATCTTTCAGTCCATCTGTCTGCAGGTCTGCCCATCCGTTGATCCATCCATGTCTGTCTGTCTGTCTGTCTGTCTGTCTGTCTGTATGTGTCCAGTGATGTCCTCAAAAACATATTACATTCTCTGCACAGAAGAGCTGTCAAGTTAATTTTTCAATTTGCAGCTACTGACCAGAAATTAAAAAGGATGAGGATAATTAATTGGAATACAATAAAGGTCTGTTCATGTACAGGGACCTTAAAAATGAGGCCCCAGAGTATATATCTAACCTGCACACACACACTCCCTTACACTATTCCAACTGTAGGATCTATCAACTTAGTTTGCCAAGGCCAAGGATAGACATTTAAAAAGAAAAGTATAGCCTTCTCTGGTGCCCTCTCTGGTACAAACTACTTCTGACATTCAGATCTTGTCACTCGCTCAGCTCCTTCAAGCGGAAACTTCTTGTACACCGTGAAGCAGTTACAAAAACTGCTGGAGAGAGAGAGAGAGAGAGAGAGAGAGAGAGAGAGAGAGAGAGAGAGAGAGAGAGAGAGAGAGAGAGAGAGAGAGAGAGAGAGAGAGAGAGAGACGGTGCAGTTTTCGAGTGACTGGCATTGCCGTTACAGTGACTGGCCATTTGAGACCTAGATTCTACATCCATTCACTTCTTCCCAGTCCTCCTGACATTGCGACTGCCTCTGTGTGTGTGTGTGTGTGTGTGTGTGTGTGGGGTGCGTGCGTGCGTGCGTGCGTGCGTGCGTGCGTGCGTCGTGTGTGGGGTGTGTGTTGTGGATGTGTGTGGTGGTGTGTGTGTGTGTGGTGTGTGTGTGTGTGTGTGTGTGTGTGTGTGTGTGTGTGTGTGTGTGTGTGTGTGTGTGTGTGTGTGTGTTTGTGAGTGTGTGTGTACGAGGTGTGTGTGTGTGTGTGTGTGTGTGTGTGTGTGTGTGTGTGCGTGCGTGCGTGCGTGCGTGCGTGCGTGCGTGTGTGTGATAGCGTGCAATAGTATGTAGTGTGTGTATTAGTAACAGTAGCTTATATGAATTTATTAGATATTCTACTGCCTTATTTGCTGCTTTTAATGCTTAAAAATACATGTATAACTGAGTGATGTGCGCACTGTATGCATGTGTGCATCTGGCGCTGTGAACACAAAAAATTGTGTGGGTGTTTTTATGCTTCATGCAGAGATATTCACCCATTCATTCATGCTTCATATATATATATATATGGTGCCTTTTTGTTTTTAATTATTATCCATCAGTAGCTTAGCAAGGACTTGTTGTTAGATAGGTTTTGACTGATCCTAAACTGCAGTTCTTGTAAAATAACTCTGTCTCTCTCTGTCTCTGTCTCTCTCTGACTCTCTGACGTCTGCCTGTCTGTCTGTCTTTATCGCTGTCTGTCTGACTCTGTCTCTCTTTCTCTCTGTTTCTGTCTGTCTGTGTCTGTCTGTCTCTCTCTGTCTGTCTGCCTGTCTCTCTCTGTCTCTCTATCTCTGTCTCTCTATCTCTGTTTGTCTCTGTCTCTGTCTCTCTCTATCTCTGTCTCTCTGTCTGTCTATCTGTCTGTCTGTCTGTCTCTCTGGCTCTCTCTCTCTCAGCTCTCCCAACGTACAGGCCGTGGTGACGCAAGTCCAAAGACGTCACAGCAAAATTAGGTCACCTTTGACGCAACCCAGCCCAGCGGGGTGCAGCGCGTGCAGCAGTGATAACCTGACATGGCAGTCCCGGAGAGGACTGCAGGGCCGGGCCGGGGCCGGAGCACCTCCACCCGCCATGAATAATGCATGGCCCCGTACTCAGCACGGCCAGCGTCACTGCACAATTAGAGGTGCGCTGCTGTGGCGCAGCGGTGCCAAGTCAACAGCAGCACCACGCTGATGTAAGGACACAGGAGTTCACATCGCTGATGTGAGGACACAGAGGTTGACGTCGCTGATGTAAGGACACAGGAGTTCACGTCGCTGATGTAAGGACACAGGAGTTCACGTCGCTGATGTAAGGACACAGGAGTTCACGTCGCTGATGTAAGGACACAGGAGTTCACGTCGCTGATGTGAGGACACAGGAGTTCACGTCGCTGATGTGAGGACACAGGAGTTCACGTCGCTGATGTGAAGACACAGGAGTTCACGTCGCTGATGTGAGGACACAGGAGTTCACGTCGCTGATGTGAGGACACAGGAGTTCACGTCGCTGATGTGAAGACACAGAGGTTGACGTCGCTGATGTAAGGACACAGGAGTTCACGTCGCTGATGTGAGGACACAGAGGTTGACGTCGCTGATGTGAGGACACAGGAGTTCACGTCGCTGATGTGAGGACACAGGAGTTCACGTCGCTGATGTGAGGACACAGGAGTTCACGTCGCTGATGTGAAGACACAGAGGTTGACGTCGTTGATGTAAGGACACAGGAGTTCACGTCGCTGATGTGAGAACACAGAGGTTGACGTCGCTGATGTAAGGACACAGGAGTTCACGTCGCTGATGTGAGAACACAGAGGTTGACGTCACTGATGTGAGGACACAGGAGTTCACGTCGCTGATGTGAGGACACAGGAGTTCACGTCGCTGATGTGAGAACACAGAGGTTGACGTCACTTACGTGAAGACACAGGAGTTCACGTCGTTGATGTGAGGACACAGGAGTTCACGTAGCTGATGTAAGGACAGAGCAGTTCACGTTACTGATGTAAAGACAGAGCAGTTCACGTCACTGATGTAAAGACAGTGCAGTTCACGTCACTGATGTAAGGACACAGAGGTTCACGGCGCTGCCGGACAAGGCGGAATGGAGTGAACAGAAGGTTCAGGCAGTCTGCGGTCGGACTTAGAGGTGACAGAGTGCAGGTTTGAATCGTGGGCAGACAAATGGCTGTCTCTTTCCACGCTTCATTCCCTTTTTTAACGAACGAATGGCTATTTGTTTTGCAGATGTACAGACAGCTGTGAATCGGCATGTTGTGGACACAGCTCACTTAAAGTATCCACTCTGCATAACTTACGCACACAGATCCCTCTCTCTCTCTCTCTCCACCCCCCCCCCCCCCACCCACACCCACACACACACATTGTCTAGCCAAACAGCCAAGGAACATATTGGATATTCGCGTTGTTCTCTGAAGCTGTTGCAGCTAACATAGCCTAACCATAGGCGATGTGTCAGGATCAACGGGAGGTTAAGCGAGGTTTGCTGTTTCACTGTGCTCACCGTTGTGATCAGACTGACCAACTCGAGGTGTCTGTTGTCCCGTCGGAAACAAGGAGCAAAATCAAACGTGAACGTATAGAGTTCGTCTTAAAGAAAAGGGCCATTGACATTCTACTGGATTTGAAAGTTGCATCAATAACGATTTTGCCGGGGGGAGGGGGGGGGGGGGGGGGGGGGGGGGGGGGGGGGGGGTACGGATACTGATTCTGATACGGATGATTTATTCATTTAGGCCATTGCCCCTCATGAAGGGGTGCAGGTGGATGACCTACCACCTCACAGTGCATACCATAATTATGCCTATGGGCATGAAAACCAACAAGCTAACAACGATGTACTTGACTAGGTACTAACGATGACAGGAATTATAAACTTGAATGTTTGCTACTTTGGGGATTAATTAGTAAGGGTTAAAGGGTAATCGACATGAGGAAGCATCACAAGCCTATCGATAGGAAAGGCGGCAAGAGAGAGAGAGAGAGGGAGAGAGAGAGAGGGAGAGAGAGAGAGAGAGAGAGAGAGAGAGAGAGAGAGAGAGAGAGAGAGAGAGAGAGAGAGAGAGAGAGAGAGAGAGAGAGAGAGAGACTGTATTACACAAGGATAAATATTTGACCGCAAATCGGCTTTTCCCTTAAACGCCCCCCGATCACACACACACACACACACACACACACACACACACACACACACACACAAAACACACACACACACACACACACACACCACCACACACACACCATAGCAAATTAAAAACGATTAAAAAATCAGCATCTGTTAGAGTCAAAATCTTAAGAACCGAGAGGAGAGAGGGGGGGGGGAGAGAGAGAGAGAGAGAGAGGAAGAGAGAGATGAGAGAGGATAAATATTTGACCACAAATCGGCTTTTCCCTTACAACGCCGCCCTCGATCAAACACTCACACACACACACACACACACACACACACACACACACACACACACACACACACACACACACACACCACACACACACACACTACCATAGCAAATTAAAATACGATTAAAAAATCAGCATCTGTTAGAGTCAAAATCTTAAGAACCTGAGAGAGAGAGAGAGAGAGAGAGAGAGAGAGAGAGAGAGAGAGAGAGAGAGAGAGAGAGAGAGATTTACGGCCACGACAGCCAGTGATGCAGTGGAGTGCATGCCGGGACTCGTGGGGATAGGATGCATGGCCAATCAGCCGACACGTGTCATAAAGCATGTCGGAAAAAGCAGCAACTCGTTTTCTCCCTGAAACGTGGCGGGAGGTGGTGAGAGAGCTTGCATGTGTTCATTATAACAGCACAACAACTGTAACAAACATTTTTCTTATGACCTCTTCTCTGAAGGAATTGATTCTCCAGGAAACAGCGCTATGGTAAACATGTTTGTTTCATTGTTAGTTTGGTTTCGTTTAAATTGGCGTTTTCTTGCCCGGATTTAGCTTTCAGAAGATGTGACTGCTGACCGTCCTAGATCTCAATAGTCAGTTTGGACGTGTGTGTGTGTCGTGCGTGCGTGCGTGCGTGCGTGCGTGCGTGCGGCGTGCGTGCGTGTGTGTGCGTGTGTGTGTGGTTGGGTGCTGTGGGGTGGTGTGTGGTGGGGTAGGTGAGTGGTGTGTGTGTGTGTGTGTGTGTGGTGGGGTTGCGCGGGGTGTGTGTGTGTGTGTGTGTGTGGTGTGTGCTGTATGTGGGGGTTGTGGGGTGGGGGTTTTTTTCGTGTGTGTGTGTGTGGTTGTGTGGTGGTGTGGTGTGATAGTGTGTGTAGTGTTTTTTTTTTTTTTTTTTTTTGGGGGGGGGGGGGGGGGGGTGTAGTATACTTGTAGGTGAATTTTTGTGGTTATTTATTTGTATGATAAGAAATACTACATAACAGTACCAGCACGAACCAGCACTATACTACTACTACTACTCACTACTACTACTACTCACCAAGCAGCAGCAGCAGCAGCAACAACACCACCACCACCAACAACAACTACTACTACTACAGGAACAGCAGCAACAACAACAACAACTACTGCTATTACTACTACTCTACCACTACTACTACTACCACTGCTGCTACTACTGCTACTACTACTGCTACTAGTTTCGGGTACTCAGAGTGCCTAACCCGGTGAAGATGTTGACAGTAATAATACCAGTAATAACGGACATTTCTGTAGCGACCTAACTCACTGACGAGGAAGAGCACACCGCGCTTTTCACGATCATGTGCAACATACAGAACATACGTAGCCATAAAAACCTCAAAAAGCAATAAAAAATCAACATACTAAACTGTTCCTGGTACACAGAACCCCCCCCCCCCCTCCATTCCACCCCCACCCCCCACACACCTACCCCAAAAACACCGTGCGTGCGAGACCCCCACACCACACACACACACACACACACACACACACACACACACACACACACACACACACACACACACACACACACACATGGCACGCTCGCTTATACCAACCCCTCACACACACTCATCATGCAGTAAAATCTAAAGGCAAGTACGCCACAAAAAACAACAGAAACAAAACAACACAAACACACCACAAGAACAACACAAACAAAACAACACAAACACACCACAAGAACAACAGAAACAAAGCAACACAAACACACAACAAGAACAACAGAAACAAAACAACACAAAGAAACCACAAATCAACGAAAGAAAACAACACAAACAACGCATCACAAACACACCACAAAAACCGAACAGTCACAAAACAACACAAACACACCACAAGAACAACAGAAACAAAGTAACACCAACACACAACAAGAACGACAGAAACAAAGCAACACCAACACACCACAAGAACAACAGAAATAAAACAACACAAACATACCATAAGAACGACAGAAACAAAACAACACAAACACACCACAAGAACGACAGAAACAAAACAACACAAACACACCACAAGAACAACAGAAAAAACACAACACAAACACACCACAAGAACAACACAAACAAAGCAACACAAACATACCACAGCACAATAGAAACAAAAAAACACAAACACATCACAAGAACAACACAAACAAAGCAACACAAACATACCACAGCACAATAGAAACAAAACAACACAAACACACCACAAGAACAACACAAACAAAGCAACACAAACACACCACAAGAACGACAGAGACAAAGCAACACCAACAAACCACAAGAACAACAGAAACAAAGCAACACCAACACACCACAAGAACAACAGAAACAAAGCAACACAAACACACCACAAGAACAACAGAAACAAAACAACACAAACACACCACAAGAACGACAGAAACAAAGTAACACCAACACACCACAAGAACGACAGAAACAAAGCAACACAAACACACCACAAGAACGACAGAAACAAAACAACACAAACACACAACAAGAACAACACAAACAAAGCAATACCAACACACCACAAGAACAACACAAACAAAGCAATACAACACACCACAAGAACAAACAAACAAAGCAATACCAAAAACCCACAAGAACAACACAAACAAAGCAATCCCAAAACCAAAGAAAAAAAAACAAAGCAATACCAAACACCACAAGAACAACACAAACAAAGCAAACAACACACTAAAGAACAAAAAAAAAACCAACACAAACACACCCAGGAACCAAAACTAAAAAAACCCAAACATTCATTTTCATGGTTTTCTAAAGAAACATTCATTTATTATTTGTAGTTTATACATTTCAGGGGAAATTCAGCATTTTGGAAAGATACGGGAAAAAAGGGGAAAAGAATCTTCCCCAGCAAGAGCACACGACTCTGGTATTGACAGTAGTTGCATCCCTTTGATCGAGACAGCTGAGGAAAACTGCAACTGTGACAACAGTCAAGCTTCTGGATTTAGATGTTACACACACACACACACACACACACACACACACACACACACACACACACAAAACACGCACAAACGCATACGCAGCACGCACACACACCCCAAAACACACACACAACACACACACACACACACACACATAGGCCAGCACACACGCACACGCACCAACGCACGCACACACACACACACAAACAAACCAAACTAAAGAAAGAAACAAAAAGTTGACAGAAACGTTAGAAGTGGTCTTCTTTTAGACCCGGGCCTGGCAACGTAAGAATGAAAAGAACGAGAGACAGACGGAAGGAAAGAAAGGTAAAAGACAGAATCGAGGGCAGAAAGGAAGAAGATTCCATTACTACCGCCGTCGCCATCAGCAGCACCATCACCATCAGCAAAACAAGAATAACGGCAGGACTGACAGACTTTCAGTTCTCCGCTGGATATGGTTCTCCAAAGATCGATATAAACAAATCAACTTTACACTAACATGGCCTCTTCTGCCTCAGATATATCACCTCGGCCCTCCACCCCCACTCCCCAGCCCTCCACACTTCCCTCCTGGCCCCTCCCCCCCCCCCCCCCCCCACAGCCCTAGACACTTCCCCCCTGGCCCCCCTCCCCCCACCCACCTCGCCCCTTAATTACGGAGAGTGTAGAAGGGAGGAGTTATGTGCGAGGAGTGAGGGACCTGCACCGGCGATCTCTCCATCAGCATGACGGGGGCTTACACGCCTGGGCCACAGCGGCGCCTGCCGATCTCCTGCCCCCACCCCCACTCTACCCCTGCCCCATCTCCCCCTACCACCCCCCCACCTTGTCGCTCTCCCCCCCCCCCCCATCTCCCCCTCCCATCTCCCCTCCCACCCCTGCCGCTCTCTCGCCACCACCCCCCCCACCTCTACCCCTCCCCTCTCTCCTTATCCCCCCCCCCCCCAGTCGCCTCTCCCCCTCCCCTCTCCCCCTGCCCCTCTCCCCCCTACCCCCCCGTCACTCTCCCCCCCCCCCAACTCTACCCTGCCCCGTCTCCCCGTACCCCCCCCCCCGTCGCTCTCCCCCCCACTCTACCCTCACCGTCTCCCCCTACCCCCCTCCCCCTGTCGCTCTCCCCCCCCAACTCTACTCCTGTCCCATCTCCCCCCTAACCCCCCCCCCGTCGCTCTCCCCCCCCCCAACTCTACTCCTGTCCCATCTCCCCCCTAACCCCCCCCCCTGTCGCTCTCCCCCCCCCCCACTCTCCCTTCCCATCTCCCCCCTAACCCCCCCCCCCCGTCGTCTCTCCCCCCCCCCCAACTCTACCTCCTCCCCATCCCCTCCCCCCCCCCCCCCTGTCGCTCCCCCCCCCAAACTCTACCACTGCCCTGTCTCCCCCCCTCCACCCCTGCCGCTTTTTGTCTCCCCCCTCTTCCCCGCCACTCCCCCCCCCCCCCCCCACACACACTCTACCCTGCCCCAAACTCCAAGCACAGGTTTACGACATCCTTCCTTCAATGTTGGAGGAAGGTGCCGGAAAGCGATGCTCGGAGTGTGCCCTGCCCGTCAACTCCCCCCCCCCCCACCCCCGCCTCTTCCCCCCTCCCATCACCCCCCCCCCCCCCTTCCATCCGCGCTCCGCCCCCAAACTCCAAGCATTGGTTTACGACCTCCTTCCTCCAACCACTGCTAATGCCGTAACTGCTTACGCCATAGGCCTCCGGAATCTGTCAGCGAAGCCACAACGTTTCCTTGGTGCTCAGATGGCAGTAAGTTCGTAACCACGCAGACAGCTCAGATTGTATCAGCCCTCTTTTCTCCTGTAACCGCTCATTGTGCTTACGTCCGAACAAATAAAACCCAAATCGTTCGAATCGAGAAATAACTTGTCTGCTATTGTTTTTTTTACCCGGCCTGGCGGACGCGCCGGCTGTTTACGTGCGTGTTTGCACGCTGTGTTGTTTCCAGTCTGCTTACTACTCAAACTACTGTGCTGACAGCGGAAGGCTTACTGGGCCGATTTCGGTAGATAGACGCTCAGAGATAAAGAGTACCCCTTCAATGGCATAACCAATCACTGTCGTCTCAGAGATAAAGAGCACCCCTTCAATGGCGTAACCAATCACGATGATCTCAGAGATAAAGAGTACCCCTTCAATGGCGTAACCAATCACGATGATCTCAGAGATAAAGAGTACCCCTTCAATGGCGTAACCAATCACGATGATTTCAGAGATAAAGAGTACCCTTTCAACGGCATAACCAATCACTGTCGTCTCAGAGATAAAGAGTACCCCTTCAATGGCGTAACCAATCACGATGATCTCAGAGATAAAGAGTACCCCTTCAATGGCGTAACCAATCACTGTCGTCTCAGAGACGCCGGAATCGTGTTGGGTACCTTTCCCATTCCTTGGTTTGCCTCTGCTCTTTCAGCTGGCCTACTTGCTGTATTGAGTCCTCTGCTTGTCTCATCCAGCTCTGTCAGCTGGCCTACTTGCTTTATTGAGTCCTCTGGCTGACCCATCCAGCTCTGTCAGCTGTCCTACTTACTTTATTGAGTCCTCTGGCTGACCCGTCCAGCTCTGTCAGCTGGCCTACTTGCTGTATTGAGTCCTCTGACTGACCCGTCCAGCTCTGTCAGCTGGCCTACTTGCTGTATTGAGTCCTTTCTTGACCCATCCAAGACCATCCAGCAGGCACCCAGGTGTCTCTGCCAAGCTTGGTTACATCGGATCCTCCAAAACTGACTCTCTTGCTTGGCGGACCGCAATCTGTTGTTGTCGCAGTCTGTGGCCCCATAGCCAGGCAGACTCTCAGAGAGAACTGTATGCACAATGCAAGCAGCGACTACTGGTCTGCCGTCCTTTCACACTGCCAGCCTCGTTTTCTGCCACCCGTCCTCCAAACTGCCGTCATTGGTCACGCCACTGTAGGTGCCCTCCTTGTCTCCGTGTGTCTGTCTACCGAAATCGGTGTGCACTGTCTACGCGTGTCTGTCTACCGAAATCGGTGTGCACTCCTTGCCTCCGTGTGTCTGTCTACCGAAATCGGTGTGCACTCCTTGCCTCCGTGTGTCTGTCTACCGAAATCGGTGTGCACTCCTTGCCTCCGTGTGTCTGTCTACCGAAATCGGTGTGCACTCCTTGCCTCCGTGTGTCTGTCTACCGAAATCGGTGTGCACTCCTTGCTCCGTGTGTCTGTCTAGTGGGTGCACTCCTTGTCTACGCGTGTCTGTCTACCGAAATCGGTGTGCACTCCTTGCCTCCGTGTGTCTGTCTACCGAAATCGGTGTGCACTCCTTGCCTCCGTGTGTCTGTCTACCGAAATCGGTGTGCACTTGTCTACGCGTGTCTGTCTACCGAAATCGGTGTGCACTTGTCTCCGTGTGTCTGTCTACCGAAATCGGTGTGCACTCCTTGCCTCCGTGTGTCCGTCTACCGAAATCGGTGTGCACTTGTCTACGCGTGTCTGTCTACCGAAATCGGTGTGCACTCCTTGTCTACGCGTGTCTGTCTACCGAAATCGGTGTGCACTCCTTGTCTATGCGTGACTGTCTACCGAAATCGATGTGCACTCCTTGCCTCCGTGTGTCTGTCTACCGAAATCGGTGTGCACTCCTTGTCTCTGCGTGTCTCTTTACCGAAATCGGCCCTGTAAGTCATTACCTTCAGTAAAAGACAGACACATACACCTGCGGGCACACACACACACACACACACACACACACACACACACACACACACACACACACACACACACACACACACACACACACACACACACACACACACACACACACCACTTACATACACACAACACACACACACTCACACACACACACACTCACACACACACACACACACACACACACACACACACACACACACACACACACACACACACACACACACACACACACAAACACAAACACAAACAGACAGAAAAACAGACACACACACACGCAAACACACACACACATGCATACAGCTGTCGTGTGGGGATGTGGGCAAAGTTCGCACAGCTGAAACACAGGGCATGCGGTCAACTGGCGCGAAACGGAAGACGCTAGCGCCACCACGCAGTAAGCGTGAAAATTAAGCTCCTGTCACACCTCTTCATGGCACGTCATGGCGATCAGATGAGGGAAGGTAAACACGACGGCCCCCCTCACACTCGGGTCACCTTGTTTTCCACAGCGGGTTCCGCTATCACAAGCCCCTAGACGGCCGAGGTGACAATGCTCACATCCACGCCCTGCTGCATGCGCTGCCATGCCATCGACGGTCATTCAGACAAATCACACCAGGGGGGAGCGTCTCTGGGGACTTGCCTAGGAGTCATAATCGTTCTGCACCAGCTCCAGTTATTTTTGCTCACAAAGCTGAGCAGTCAAGGAAGCGAGAAGCGCCGGCAAAACGAAACAATGCCTTCACGGCTCTCGGCACACGGCACACACACCGTCCTCAGATAATGGATCTCATGGGAAATCCAGCCGTGAAAGCGAACATATTCACTGAGCTGTCCCGGGACGGGCTGTTTGTGCTATGCGCATGGTTATTTCATGACGGAACTCGGGCAACCGCTTCTGTTGATTTTATTTACCCGCCCACAGAGAGGCCAATGTCACCCTAACCGCCTCACGTGTATCCAGTCCCACTAGGCGCTCTCCCATTTTTGAGTTTGGTTATTTTGTGTGTCCCAACTTCACCATGGGATATTCGGTTCAAACTGTTTCGCAGAGTCAGCCGCCAAAGAGTTGTTTTACAAACACAAAAGAACTGTATTATTCTTAACAAATACATAAAATGAGCATGTCTTTTGGGTCCCTCGAATTCTGCAATAAAAAGGACAAATAAGCAAATCAGCGTAAGGTAAGCGTACACAACGAAAACGGAGTAAAACGCAAGGACAATTTATTTATTTTAAATCATAAAAACATCGCTTACCCAGATCAGTTTCTAACGATGCTGGAATTCACTACAGGATTCTGCCGCGTACCGTTCTCGCTATGTCGTGAAGATCTTCTCACAACGTGACAGACGAAGAAGAACAAAGGGGTAAGAAGAAGAAGAGGAAAAAGAAGAAGAAGAAGAGGGGAAGAAGAAGAAGAAGGTAAGAAGAAGAAGAAGAAGAAGAGGAGGAAGAAGAAGAAGAAGAGGAAGAAGAAGAAGAAGAAGAAGAGGGGAAGAAGAAGAAGAAGAGGAAGAGAAGAAGAAGAAGAAGAAGAAGAAGAAGAAGAAGAAGAAGAAGAAGAAGAAGAAGAAGAAGAAGAAGAAGAAGAAGAAGATAAAATACACTGGACTCAAATAATTATCAGGCAAATGCGATTTGCAATTGATTTTTGTTTGCAGGATTCCTATTACAAGTCTGAGTTATTACGCAAACCCTAGTCCGTAATGAAACCGAGAGCCATCTCTTTCTGTTTTTTAAAACAGAAAATATAATTACAGCATTCTCCCCTGCAGTTGCAAGATAGCAATCGCACCGAATGGAATTGAGTTTGGGGAACAAGCAACATCGGTCACTGCCATTCCACTCTAATATCTTTTCAACATTTGTTGGAGATGCAGCTGCAGCAGCAGATGAGGTTTACAACTGGGATGCGTTATAAAACCGCCGGCTGCGCTTGGCATATCTATCGTCTGAGTGTCCTGCTGTCGTTAGTCCCAGAAAACAAACTGAACTTCCGCCATAAATACAGCAAACACCATAGGCAGAGAAAGCAAACCAACCAAACAACACAAACAAACAAAACAACAAGAAATAAACATAAACAGCAAATCACAGACAAGACAGATAGGCAGACAAGCAGACAGAAACACACACACACACACACACACACACACACACACACACACACACACACACACACACACACACACACACACACACATACTCACATACACATTCACACTCACACCCACCCACCCACACATATACACCGGTACACACACACACACACACACACACACACACACACACACACACACACACACACACACACACACACACACACACACACACACACACACACACACACACACACACGTGAACAAGGAATTGTGGACATCAAACAGTGACCATGGTGATGTGGACAACAGACACTGACCATGGTAATGTGGACAACAGAAACTGACCATGGTGATGTGGACAACAGACACTGACCATGGTTATAGGAGCAACAGACATTAACCATCTTACTAGCGCTTCCTAGTTACAGGGGAGGGGGGCGAGCAAAGGTTGTAATGGCGGACACGATCCTATCAACGGTGAAGCCAATGCATATACGAATCACGACTGCTGTCCACGATGTCGTTTATTTGGAGTAAGCTAGGTCCATCGGTTCAACAGGGTTATTGCCCGTTTGCTCGCTGCTAAACATGAAAACAACTTCTTGAGCTAGCCATTCAGACAGTTGGCAAGCTTGCGCCCAGTGCGTTTTGTATGGAAAACCAGCCTCAAAACGGCTGTGACACTCAAATTCATCCAATCGGAGGTAGTGGAGGATTGGAGGGTAACTGGTGTATGTGAGAGGCCGGTTCGACAGGCTGGGAGCACCAACAGCTGAGACGGATGAGGCGTACCCTGAGTGACGGATTGTTGGGTCACAGATGATGGAGCGGTGCCCAGGATTGCTCCATCCCCAGGGTCGCCTGGAGTGAATGGGTGTGTGGGAGGGTGTGTGGGAGGGGGAGGGGGTTTGGGAAGGGGGACAACTCCGAAAACCTGTGCACGCATGATCCTGGCACCTCAGTTTCCCTTTTGAGCCAACTCTAAGCGGTTAGTTGTATGAAATGGTTCTCAACAGTCACAAGGACATTGACAAAACTAGGCAGGCATTCGATGAAACAGTCTTTACGGTTTAGAAAGGTATTCACAAACCACGAGGATGTCACCCTGGTGCAGTCTATGAAGGCTTAGTTGTTGTTGTCGTTTTTTACCTGCATGCCAGGTGGTAGTTATCATAGGCTGTGGTTACTGTTTCAGCAAGTCTATGCCACAGGCAAACTGTGGTTAGTGTTTCAGCAAGTCTATGCCACAGGCAAACTGTGGTTAGTGTTTCAGCAAGTCTATGCCAGAGGCAGACTGGTTTGTGTTTCAGCAAGTCTATGCCACAGGCAAACTGTGGTTAGTGTTTCAACAAGTCTATGCCACAGGCAGACTGGTTATGTTTCAGCAAGTCTATGCCACAGGCAAACTGTGGTTAGTGTTTCACAAGTCTATGCCACAGGCAGACTGGATAATGTTTCAGCAAGTCTATGCCACAGGCAAACTGTGGTTAGTGTTTCAGCAAGTCTATGCCACAGGCAGACTGGATAATGTTTCAGCAAGTCTATGCCACAGGCAGACTGGTTAGTTTTTCAGCACATCTATGCCACAGGCAGACGGGTTAATGTTTCAGCAAGTCTATGCTACAACAAAACAATTCCTTGTTCACGTGCCATTATGTGAGGTTTGGTTGAATTAAAGAGTCCCTTCTAGGGCTATCGTATTGGTCATGGTATTATTGTGAAACCAAGTTCCACAGAAAGAAAAAAGACAAGAACTAGTTCTTAATTTTTCTTTTCAGATCATTGTAAAAGTAATAATGGATCTTGATCTAAATTCTCATTGTTGCTGCTGTTACTGCTCTGTGTGCGTGTGTGTGTGCGCGCGCGCGCTGCGTGCGTGCGTGTGTGTGTGTGTGTGTGTGTGTGTGTGTGTGTGTGTGTGTGTGTGTGTGTGTGTGTGTGTGGTGTATCCGTGTGTGTGTGTGTGTGTGTGTGTGTGTGTGTGTTGTGTGTGTGTGTGTGTGTGTGTGTGTGTGTGTGTGTGTGTGTTGTGTGTGTGTGTGTGTGTGTGTGTGTGTGTGTGTGTGTGTGTGTGTGTGTTTCTGTCTGCTTGTCTGCCTATCTGTCTTGTCTGTGATTTGCTGTTTATGTTTATTTCTTGTTGTTTTGTTTTTTTGTGTTGGTTGGTTGGTTTGCTTTTTCTGCCTATGGTGTTTGATGTATTTATGGCGGAAGTTCAGTTTGTTGTCCACATCACCATGGTCAGTGTCTGTTGTCCACATCACCATGGTCACTGGCTGTTGTCCACATAACCATAGTCAGTGTCTGTTGTCCACTTAACCATGGTCAGAGTCTGTTGTCCACATCACCATGGTTACTGTCTGTTGTCCACATCACCATGGTCAGTGTCTGATGTCCACATCACAATGGTCAGTGTTTGATTTCATCATCAACATGGTCAGTGTCTATTGTCCACATCGCCATGGTTACTGTCTGTTGTCCACATCACCATGGTCAGTGTCTGCTTTCCACATCGCCATGGTTACTGTCTGTTGTCCACATCACCATGGTCAGTGTCTGTTGTCCACATCACCATGGTCAGTGTCTGCTGTCCACTCAGCGCTGGTATCCCAGTGCTGGTCCACATCACCTGGTCAGTGTCAGACGTCCACATCAAAGATGGTCTGTCTGTTGTCCACATCACCATGGTCAGTGTCAGCTGTCCACATCACCATGGTCAGTGTCTGCTGTCCACATCACCATGGTCAGTGTCAGCTGTCCACATCGCCATGGTTACTGTCTGTTGTCCACATCACCATGGTCAGTGTCTGTTGTCCACATCACCATCCTCGGCGCTAACCGGACTACAGCGCTGGTATCCCAGTGCTGCCACTCAGGGACGAGGAAGACAGGAACATCAAAGATGGTCTGCTCGTGGACTTCCTCTTTTCAAAGCCTCATGGGTATGGGGTGATGGTGGGAGGGTGAATGTCACTGGATGGAGTTACAGACATTCTCAGACCAAAAGAGGACCGAAACCGTAAGAGATAGAAGTATGAGAGTATGAGCATGAACAATACGCTGTCCAATGCATTGCAGGACCAAGCAGCATTGCTCATCGCAGGAACAAACAGCCCTGCTCATTACAGGAACAAACAGCCCTGCTCATTACAGGAACAACAAACAGCCCTGCTCATTACAGGAACAAACAGCCCTGCTCATTACAGGAACAAACAGCCCTGCTCATTACAGGAACAAACAGCCCTGCTCATTGCAGGAACAAACAGCCCTGCTCATTGCAGGAACAAACAGCCCTGCTCATTACAGGAACAAACAGCCCTGCTCATTACAGGAACAAACAGCCCTGCTCATTGCAGGAACAAACAGCCTTTGCTCACTGCTGCGCGAAGCTATTCGCCGTAAAGCCCGTTCTTAATTGGGTCGAACATTTGCTTCGCGAACATAGTTCGGGTTTTTCGTCGAACCTAAAACAGGTTCCCTGGACATAGTTGGTTCTTAACTTTTGCTTCGCGAACCGTGTTCGGGTTATTCGTGGAACTGCGACAAAGCTATGTTCGGGGTCCAAAAAGCTTCGCTCAACATGTTCTGGTGTCGATACTTCACTCGCTTAAAAGGGAACTGACCTATTTGTTGACTTGTGGGGGGTGCGGCCTTGTTTCTGGGACCAAGAATAATAATTATAATAGTTAGTTGAATTACCCTGTGAAGGATGATTAAAGTATATTGACTTGATTTTAGCCTACATTTTGGATCATGCTATCTGCTGCGCTTCTGCCGCAAGTTCGGGCCGAAGCTTGCATCTCATTATAAGACATTTAAGAACGAAACATTTTCGGCGAACTAAAAGTTCAATTAAGAAACGAATTATAGTTCGTCGAACTGTCCGAAGTATGTTTGGCGAACAAACAGTTCGCCCAATTAGGAAAGGGCTTAGGCCGTCTCAAAACAACGAGAAACCTCACTCAGTATATTTTTAGTGGTTGTTATTGGTTACAGGACACACAGAACCAGATTCCATACAATCTGTCATCTCCACCCGACAGTAACCGTAATAAATTGTCCGGGTTGAAAGGCTAGGACGCATTTGTCTGTAAACACACACACACACACACACACACACACACACACACACACACACACACACACACACGAAGCAGTCAACTGAAATTAAACGTTACTGACTGTTGCACAACGCGTTGCTTGCAGTGTTATATATGACACAGAAACAGTGGTCAGGCAGGTTGCCACGAGATGCAAAGGAACCACCCCGCCTTTCTTCATTTCTCCGCGTGTTAGCGAATCGACCCAAGGGACAAGCACGAAAAGTGCGCATGATCACGAGAAGACCGCCGTGGAGTTATCGTCCCTGTGCTGCAAAAGGCTGTAATGCGCGACCAAGGCGGCAGAGTTATCGTCCCTACGTGTGTAAAATGGAAACCGCGCAACCAAGACGGCGGAATTATCGCCCCTAAAGCGGCGACGCCCCACACTGGCGCTATTAGGGGTCAGAAGTCCGGCCCATTTCTCAAGCCTGGACACACAGAGTGACCAGCGTATAACCGCCAAACGGACAAGGGAGAAACGCGACTGTCATAAGTGAATCCGACACTCTAACGCTCGGTGAGAAGCAGCGCGTCGGCCGCTTTGCAGATTGCTCGTATGATGGACAAACTCATCCCCAGCACTCGATTGGCTCTCTCATCGTGGCTGATTGCCACTGAGGCTGACTGACAGCGCTGCCTAGATCCCGATGACTGGGACCCGGTATTGAATGATGTATGATCTACAACGTAGAATAGCCGTTCTGCTTTTCAGGGACAGGGCATGGCATCTTGTTTATTGTTAAGGGAGAACACTGTAGACATCAATATTTCTCATTACATTCAGCCTAGAAAAAAGAAGAAGAGCAAATTCAGAAAATCGATTATTTTAAACACGAAAAGAGAACAGTTACAAGCTGAGGAAACCATTCAATCTTTGAACATCCCTCTTCCCATCCTGTCGACTTCCCATGATGCAAACCGGCCAAAGGTGTGGCTAGGTTAAATATAGAAAGCATGTATCACATCAAGTAAACAAACGCACTTTCTGAGCCTGTGCATATTTTTTTGTAGAAACAGTTGAACAACTTAGAACATAGAAAACGTAAAATTCTTAACTATGCCATTGGGAAGCTTAACGATTCGTTTAATCTTTTTTATTTTAATCACTTTTTTTAATCACTGTTTACAGAAGCCATACGCTGATCTTCACGCACAGCCACGTATATCCCAGTATAGGTGGCTATGCATGAAGCCATAGTTCAGGAGCTGTGTGAGAGTCGAGGTGGCCGTCTTGGGCTGTCCGTCCTAACGAGCCTTCTGGCTTCCGTGGACGTAAAGATTTATTGAACCATGCTTCGGCATTGGTCACAGCTTGTCCCTAATATGTCAGCCGACATCTGAGGACATTAAGCATCACTTCATCAGTGCATGAAGATCAGAGTTATGTGTTGTTTTCCTTCGTTCACGTTTCGTGGCACCTGCTGCTGTTTTTGACTAACACACACGTGAAAGATGTGACCCAGTGGCCTGGTAGGCCTCCCTCACTTCATCGGCACAACACTTCTTCAGCCAAGCAAACACGGAGTGCACATTTTATGATCAGGACGTGATTGTTTTCCTATTTTATAACGCTTCTGGAATCAATCTTGCATGTCTGTTGTTGCGCACTTCTTAAACTATGATCCTTCTGTACATGTACATCGTTTTTGTGTCTGTTTCTAGTGCGTGACGCCTGGTTTCCTTTAGATGAATTCACTCCCACAAGACCTTAGACACTGCTCAACCCTGTCATCTTTTAAAGCCAAACTGAAAACCTTCCTCTTCTCACAGTATTTCCATCCTAACTAATATCAGTACCCAGTTTCTGCTACAGTCAGTGTGTGTGTGTGTGTGTGTGTGTGTGTGTTGTGTGTGTGTGTGTGTGTGTGTGTGTGTGTGTGTGTGTGTGTGTGTGTGTGTGTGTAGTGCGTTTTTATTTATTTATATTTTAAATAATACTTTATGTAAATTGTTTTGGTAGAACTATGCTCTGCATGTGTATAGAATATCATATTTAGGTTAATATGTATCATGTGAGCGCTCAGGGCGTTGATGAGCGCATGATAAATGTACATTATTATTATTATTATTAATACAGACCTACTTGACTTCACTGGATTTCAAGTGTTAGTGCTAGAAAGCCTGAACTGAAGTCTCGCTCTGCATCTGTGTCAAGTAACTAGTGTCCCTTGTTCACCCACAATCAGTATTTTCTTCAGTATACCTGCCATGCTCACCGTGCAGTGCTTTGAACTCAGCTGGTCCCGCTTAGTCCTGTGCGTCGCTTTAGACGTTAGACGAATGTCAACCTACAGCCGTTTCAAAGGCAACGTCGGGGGAAACTTCCGAGAGACAGAGTAGAGCGCATATGGGCTTTTCCGAGCGCAGACACTGAACTGAACTGAACCTACATATGTATGTCACAAAATAACGTTATGGAGGGTATAAACTGGAAGACAGCAAGTTTGGCTGGCAGTGTATAAAATCCCACTGTCTCTTCGTCACCCAGCGCACGTGCATACGCGTCCACACAAGTCCGCTGACCTAATCCTGCTTCACCGCGTCATCAGACAACTCAGCCTGTGCTAATGGCAAGATGAGAAGTTCCTGCTCTACTTAGACGTCTTTCCCAAATTACGCAGAAGCTAACTCAAGCAAATTGCTACGTAGACGAGAACATGAAAGCAGATGGCCTTGGTGGTCGACTTCAGTGAAGCATTTTGCATAATCAGACTACCCGACAGAACACGGCAATGAGGACGGGAAGTCACGGGATGTCAAAGGGCTAAGGAATTGAAGAGATTCAGCTGTTATCACATAATGGACTCGACTAACAAGCCCTTTTCAACCAACTTAACGAAGTGATCAAAACGCAGGACGCAATTGGCAAGCATTGACATTAAGGACGTCCCAGAAATCGAATGAGAACACCGCACGTATGAACCGAATGACCTTTAAAGCTGAAATAGGATTTTCTTCATTCAAAAAAAGAAAAAAGAAAAAAGAAAAAAAGAAGGGGTGATATTACAATTATTCACCATCCGGCGCAAAAGCTGCGCTGTCAGACCTGAAGGCTGAACTGTTACAACTGAAACTAATCTAAAACAAGGATGACTGCTAGCGTTCTAAAATAAGGTCCCAACACAACTAAAAAAAATTATGACAATACAAAACAAATGTACATGCTTTGTATTGTCATGTTACAACTGAAGGCTGAACTATCAGACATGAAAGCTGAACTGTCAGAACTTACGGCTGAACTGTCAGATTTGAAGGCTCAGTTGTCAGACCCGACGGCCAACAGGAACTGACAGCTGACTTAATCATGAGCATTGAATATATATATACATATATAGAGAGATAGATAAAAAAAGATAGATAGATAGATAGATATACACCCAAGCACACACGCCACATGCATTCTCTCAAATTTTTTTAATGTTTTTATTTTGTTTTGTTTTAGAACCGGTCCAAAACAAAACAACAACAAAATCACAAGCGGTACGTCTGACAGACTGCTGAACATTTCCCGGCATAATTATGTTGAACCCTGTGTATCGTGTTTTCTGAGGACTTTTTTGATTTTTGTTGTTGTTGTCGTTGTTGTTGTTTTTGCTTTGTTTGCTTGTGACGTCTGCCGGTTCTGCGGAGATCGTGTTACGGCTGAGGGAGTCGTGTTTTTTAAGTGATGTTATGCGGAATGTCGGGTCGGGTGGTCGGAGCTCGCATCCTGTCTATTTCTGTATATTGGGACAGGTACTCTGTTTTCACATATCATTACGGGGCTCGGGGGGAGGCGGTGGATGGATGGATTCGCAGGTGGGGGTAGTTGGGAGGGGGAAGAGTGCGTGTTTTTTATTTTCTTGCTTGTATGTTTTCGGGTGCTTTGTAGTATTTATTTGTATGTTTTCAGGTGTTTTGTAGTGTTTGTTTGTATGTTTTCAGGTATTTTGCAGAGTTTGTTTGTATGTTTTCAGGTGTTTTGCAGTATTTGTTTGTATGTTTTCAGGTGTTTTGCAGTGTTTGTATGTTTTAAGGCATTTTGCGGAGTTTGTTTGTATGTTTTCAGGTGTTTTGCAGTGTTTGTTTGTATGTTTTCAGGTGTTTTGCAGTGTTTGTATGTTTTCAGGTGTTTTCCAGTGTTTGCTTGTATGTTTTCAGGTGTTTTGTAGTGTTTGTTTGTATGTTTACAGGTGTTTTGCAGTGTTTATTTGTGTGTTTATGGTGTTTTGCAATGTTTGTTTGCACATCGCTTTTCTTCCTGAAGCGCTGTGAGCACGTTCTGTGAGTGTGGCTTTTTCTTTCTTTCTGCGCGCTCAGTAAAACTATCATATTACATGAATCAGGACAACACACGTTCCGTGCACTCTTTCGGAACAATCAAGTCCCAGTTGGCAACGGTACACAAGAAAGACGAGTGTGGAAGTTCAATGCAGGATGGTATCTACGCTCCAAGCTGTCTCTCAAACGTTTCCCAGTGTTGCCTTTAAACAGTTCCCACACTGGTGTGACTGACGACGGCCCCTTTCCTCCTATCAGGGAAGATCATCAAGAGATTCCCCATGCCACGCCTCTCTCATCCAGGCGATCGATGGTGTGACGTCCTTGGCTTTGTGCCCGCAGATCGTGTCTCAGGGAAGATAAAAACTGCACTGTCAGAGGCCGACGCTGGGCCAATACAACAAACTTCAGACTGGCGATACTTGGCGGGTGACCCACTTCAAGACAACCGTTGTTTTTAGTTATTGATTGATTGATTGATGATCGCTTATATAGCGCTATTCTCCGCTCTCTTGAGCAGACTCACTGCGCTCCAATGTGGGTCTACATGAGTGACTAGCTTTTTATAGCACTTTTCAGTTTTTTTTGTTTTTTTTTAATATCCACTGAAGTAGTGTGCTTAAAGCACTGGCATGGCTGGTGCCACATGAAACTGCAGCCGTCTCGGCGCAAGTTCTGTGTACACCATACAACCGTGCACCATGTCACTTCATGCAAAGCCACATACGTAAGGTATATGCGTGTTTAGCTGTAACCTGCCACATGCACTTTTGGCAGAATGACCGGGACCTTTTACGTGCTAGTGCGGTAACACGGGGGTGGAACGGATACAGAAAGAAGAGTCAGCACAGAAAGTTGACCCTGGAGAAGAAAGTTCTCCCGCCACTCTTGCAGGGATTCGAACCGGCGACCTTTCAATCACGAGCCCGGCGCTCTAACCACTGAGCTATCCCCGCCGGGTCATCGAAGTCTAACAACACAACACAACATTACAGCAAGGCGCTCAACCCAGACCCGGAGAGGAAAGACATAAAGAGCACGCAGATGACCTGTAAAAGCCCGATTCGCAAGACTCCTTTCCCAGCCCATGCAAAGACAGAACATTATTGGCAACGTGACTGATCGAGACGAGGAAAGTTCCGAGAGAAGGAGTGGAATTCTCGTGGGTTTTTCTAGGCGCCTCCTTCCGGTGAGACTATCAACTGAGGTCCCTCGAGTGTAGACCTATGTAAAAAGACCACATACGTTCGTTGTAAGATTCTGTAGTCCACGTAAGTGTTCAGTGGATTACGGAAACACACAGACACAGGTACAGGCACAGACAGACAGACAGACAGACAGAATGCACACACAGACACACACAGAGACAGACACGCACATACACATATACAGAGAGAGAGAGAGAGAGAGAGAGAGAGAGAGAGAGAGAGAGAGAGAGAGAGAGAGAGAGAGAAGAGAGAGAGAGAGAGAGAGAGAGAGAGAGAGAGCACACACACACACACACATACACACACACAAACATACACACACGCACGCATGCACGCACGCACTCACCACTCTCTCTCTCTCTCTCTCTCTCCACACACACACACACACACACACACACACACAACACACACACACACACACACACACAACACACACACACACACACACACACACACACACACACACACACACACACACACACACACACACACACACACAAGCAAAGCGCAGTGAGTCAACTCGAATAACGCTAAATAAAAACCACAATTTATGCGATATCTCCCTCTGCCAACGCGTAACCGTGAAGGTGGTGTGAGAACAAAGCAGCGGCTCTGCAATCACACAGAATTGCCGAACTCCTGGCAGCAGGCAGAGCAGGCAAGGCTCTATTCTGACAAGGTCCAGGCCTTAAAGATGGAACATTGAATAGCACTGGCTTGTCAGTAGAGAGGATTACCCCAATTTCTGCGTCCGCACTGCCCAATGTCTGAGCGCCTAGACACCATTCGGAACTGAGCGGAACTGCTGATATGGATCGAAATGAAACCACATGGGGATGTGCGTGGAAATGGATCTACCAAACGGGTGCAATCGCATGCGTCAATGTCTGTGTGCAGATTACTAAACATCCCCAACACTGCAGCCATCATTTGGACACAGGAAAATACTGCACGCACCGATAGAAATGGGTAGCGCTGCTCTTACGGTTACTGTGCTTTATTCTGGTAAGACAACTCGGATTGTCCACAGGGACAATGAAATACTAAACACACACACACACACACACACACACACACACACACACACACACACACACGCGCGCGCGCACGCAGGCACACACACATAAACACATACACAAACAAACAAACACACACAAACAAACACACATACACTCACACACACTCGCACGCACACAAACACACACACAAACACACACATACACAAACACACATACAAACACACACACACGCGCGCGCGCTCACGCACGCACACACACATAAACACATACACAAACAAACAAACACACACATACACACAAACAAACACACATACACTCACACACACACGCACGCACACAAACACACACACAAACACACACATACACAAACACACATACAAACACACACGCACGCGCGCGCGCGCGCACATACCACACACACACAAACACACACACATACACAAACACACATACAAACACACACACATACACACACATAAACACACACACACACACAAACAACACATACACACAAACACACACACACAACACACACACACACACACACACACACACACACACACACACACACACACACACACAACACACATTCACAAACACACACACATACACAAACACACATAGAAACACACACACACACACACACACACACACACACACACACACACACACACACACACACACACAAACACATACACACAAACACACACACACAAACGCACACACATTTGCACACACACACACACACACACACACACACACACACACCCTAGCAGGGACGGGAGATAAACAGCGGAATCCTATGACATCAGGTCAGATCCCTGCAATCTGCAAAACCAACGTGAGCTAGTTGCGGGCGGTGACCAGTGTGTACACTGTGTTGACCACAGGCCGCCCTCACAAAGGGAACCAGGGCTGAGTGGTGCGCCTTGCCCTCTCCGGCTGCCCCGTCAGCTGCCTAAGTCTGGACCCGCTTCTCACAGCCCACCGCGCTGTTGTCTTAGACAATATTGACCTGGATTCCAACGCTGTCGTATACTGCATTCGTCTGACTTCTCTTTCCCAGCATTGTCGTGTGAGTGGTCACTAGTACAGAGTTGCGTCTCTTTCCTTCAAAGTTGTCTTGGCGTTGAGATGTAGATGTAGATCTGCCTCATAAGGATTTGTGTAGATAAGAGTTGTATTCCTTGTGCGCCAGACCTTTTGGCTTAGTCATCACCAGCCCGTTTGGTTAGTCCTCCAGGTCGTCAGTCATCTGCAGATTCCTTTGCTCCCACACACACAGTCGTTTGACAAAACTATAGTTACAAGGCAGGAGAGTTGTAATCAAAATAAATGCATGCAATTAATAGTTTGTCAAGTGACAATACGTTACTGGAACAGATTGCAAGCACAGAGGCAATGTTTCACTGGCAAAAGAAGTGCAATACTCAAGTACTTGTGAAGAACAAGCTTAACGATCAAAAACAAAACATATCTGTTGACAGCCTTTGAGAAGAAGGGGGTGGGGGTGGGGGGTGGAGGGGGGGAGGGGGGGTCTTCTCTGCTCTTTGCATTTACTGAATGGACATCACATTTTCAACATCCTCAAACACTTGCTTAACTTTGTCAAAATAAAACAGGTGCATCTCGCATCATCTACAGGTGACCTGAACAGTATCAGACCAGACGAATGCCACTACATACGGCCTACCTACGTCCTTGATAATGAACGTTTGGACTCGGAAAACTCCTAACAACACCACACTCACTTAGGGTTGCTTCCACAGTCTTAGCACTCAAACTGTCACCGAACACGTTATGAAGGGTGCTGATAGTAGGAGAAGTATAGTGGCGATTTCGGTTGATAGACGCAGGGAAATAAGGAGTGCGCCTTCAGCAGTGTAACCACTGACGGCAGTTAGGAGGTAGGGTGCCGGAAAGCGAGCGAGGCTCGGTGCGAGCCCCGCACTCAGCGCGGCGACCTCCGGCCTGACCCCCCCCTTAGTCTCTGCCACAGATGATTGCATCACAGCCCCGAAAAGTGACGGAAAACTGCACGCTCTCAGCGCGAGGCGTGGAGTGTGAGGAAACCCATTCCACCGCAAGACCGACCAGCGGAGTTATCTGGCCCGTGGGACGCGGGGCCATGGAGTGTGACCAGACAATGGCTACCCTGCGGCTCCTGGCACCAAGCAGTGCAGCACAATATCAGGACGGGACCAGCGCCAGAGATGGGTCCGGGGGCAGACGAACGCGTTAATCAGAGGGGAGGGTCCGGAGCTGATTATATACCCCCCTACCCCCTACCCCCACCTCCTGCCGTTGAGGTACAGACGCTGCACGCCACCGTCGTCTTCTGTCTACCCTGTCATGGCAAGAGTTCAACAGTTTCCTGGTCACACCACTGCCAAAGGCGACAATCGGAGATAAAAAAGTCTCCGCATTCACACGACTGCCTGAGGCGACAACCCCAAAGAAAAGGAGGAAGCGTCTGCCGCTGCCGCTTGCAATTAAAGCTACACTCACACAGTTCTGTCCAGCCCTACGCCAACACGGAACACAGAGATACAGGATGCTATACACTACACAGATTTAGCAATTAAAGCTACACTCATTAGATTCTGTCCAGCCCTACGCCAACACGGAGCACAGAGATACAGGATGCTATACACTACACAGATTTAGCAATTAAAGCTACACTCACTAAATTCTGTCCAGCCCTACGTCAACACGGAACACAGAGATACAGGGTGCTATACACTACACATATTTAGCAATTAAAGCTACACTCACTAAATTCTGTCC
>JABMCL010001116.1:705000-710000 GCA_018857735.1 Alviniconcha marisindica | reverse complement strand
AGGCGGGCGAACAAGCTAACCCAGTTAGTGTCGAGACGGAAACAAACGGTATTTTGATCTGTGTCGAGACGGACACAAACGGTATTTGGTCTGTGTCGAGACGGACACAAACGGTACTGTGATCTGTGTCGAGACGGACACAAACTGTACTGTGATCTGTGTCGAGACGGACACAACGGTATTTTGATCTGTGTCGAGACGGACACAAACGGTATTTTGATCTGTGTCGAGACGGACACAAACTGTACTGTGATCTGTGTCGAGACGGACACAAACGGTATTTTGATCTGTGTCGAGACGGACACAAACTGTACTGTGATCTGTGTCGAGACGGACACAAACGGTATTTTGATCTGTGTCGAGACGGACACAAACGGTACTGTGATCTGACGCTCTTCAAACGGACTTCTAGTAGGTCATGTTCACCCATCTGTCAGTAGCGACACGTATCGGGACAAAAGCACGATTCGTCAAATCGCCAGGCAAAGTCTGAGTCATTGTTTTTGTCGCACGGTACGTTCTTTGAAGGTCGACAAGAAGCCCCTTCCTTTGTCGTCTTTGTTACAAAGGTGTCGCATCTCCATGTCCAACTCTGAAATCAACATCTGCTTTCATCATTGTCCTCCACAATTCGTGTGTGTGTGTGTGTGTGTGTGTGTGTGTGTGTGCGTGTGTGTGTGGTGGTGGTGTGTTTGGGGCGTGTGTGCGTCGTGGTGTGCGTGCGTGCGTTTTGTTGCGTTGTGGGGTGTGTTCGGTGCTTTTTTTGTGTGGTTGTTGTGTTGTGTGGTGTGTGTGTTGTTGTTGTTGTTTGTTTGTTTGTTGTGTGTGTGTGTGTGTGTGTGTGTGTGTGTGTGTGTGTGGTGTGTGTGTGTTTTGTGTGTGTGTGTGGTCAGTCAACCCCCATGAACACTGGTAACGGTCTACACGTAACGGTGAGTGTGGCAGGGAACAAAATGAAGAACAACATAATCAAGCTGAACGAAACAGGAAGGTAGAAACTAGACTGTCGGAATTCCTGCCAGCAACAGCAACGACGTCGTCACGAAAAATCACCATGGTTGTAATCTCCCTCATCATCAACAACAACAGCGACAGCAGCAGCTGCAGCAGCAACAGCAACAGCAGAGAGGGGGGAAAAGGAAGAAAAAGAAGCACACTGAAAGCAAAGTATTGCGAGAGAGAAAGGCTGACTTACAAATGGACTTTTCGTGTTAGTGTCACAGTGCGCTGGTGGTGAAGAACGAGGCGGTAACTCACTAACTGTTCATTGTCACGAGGCAGCCTGGAGGCCGTGCGTCTGTCCTGGCCAGTCCGGCCTCCATCAATCATTATCCCATGCACGTACACTGCTCGCTCCTACCCACATTTCCTGCCAGCTACGGGCTGCCGCCTACTCAGCACATACCTGGCCATAGAATGGATCGCAGCCTATAATATCTGCAAGTGGCTTGTCAGATGTTGTTTTATAGCATCAGACATCAGGTCAGGGAAGGTTGGGGTCCGTGGGGGTGGGGGGTCGGGGTGGCGATTAAAAGACCGTTATCCATGGCGTTCAGTAGCTGACTCAGAGCACTGCAATACGACTTCAGTGTCAAGGGACAATTAAAACTGCACGAGAGGAATACTGAGGCAGGGTTGTCAGGTCAATCACACCACCAATCAGTTTGCACATTTGACATGATTCCAAACGGCTAAGTCACATAAGAACATGAGACACATCATTCAAAAACGGGCAACCACGTTTGCAACAACTGATTAAAAAGAAAAGAAAAGCAAAAAGCAAACAAACGCAGTGGCAAGTAAGAATTATATATCAGACACGAGCCAGAACGAGCAGAATGTGTAACGTGCGGATCCATGTGTGTATATTAAAATAAATACACGCTGCAGTCTATGGCTTTTGTTACCATCCTTCCCTACGTAACAAACAAATCTCCTACGGAAGCAGTCAGCCCACATTCCCTCCAAGACAGAAGAACTCGAACTCGAACTCTAAAACCTTATTTTCCAAGGATTGCAGTTTAGGTTAATTTAGACCTGTCTAACAACTAGTCCTTGCTAAACTACTGATTCAGTGACAAAAGGAGTGGGGGGGGGGGGGGGGAGAAAGAAAAAGATTAACTTTACAAACTCGATTAACTTTTAAACAGGATAAACAATATACAAACAAGTAAGAGAGAGAGAGAGAGAGAGAGAGAGAGAGAGAGAGAGAGAGAGAGAGGAGAGAGAGAGAGAGAGAGAGAGAGACAGACAGACAGACAGACAGACAGACAGACAGAGAGATAGAGAGAGATAGAGAGAGATAGATCGAACAAACATCTAAAACTAAGGAAAACAGGCAAGCCGGCTAATCAGCAGACGAAGGCGGAAACTATCACTCACTTCATCAATGTTGTTGCATCCTTGGCTGGCCGTCACTGGCTTTCAAGAGTAAAGCAAACACTGAACCCCAAATAACACCCGTTCACCTCATCCCTAATACAATCCGTCGCTTCATACCAATTAGGGAGGTATTGGAAAAGGAAAGGTAGTACTATTCTGTGACCACGCCAACGAGTGTTTGTTTTCAATTACACGATCTAACTAGGTGCCAGCTGAAGCTTAAGACTGACACACAGATACGTCACCGCAGCAGGAAGCCGACTGCGGTAAGAAGGGCATCATCAGATCCATCAGACGACGGATCCTGCCAATTTGCAGACATCACTCGGAACAAACAAAACCCGCGAACACTCAGCAATCCATTGCTCCCCGATGGACGGTCCGGAACTGCGCAATGCCGTAACCGTGATTCGTTATACCGCGGCGGTCCAGCCGACCCCGAAACTCGGAGGAGCGGAATTGCTAGCTTGTGGAACTTGGACTTATAACGACCAGTCTGGGCGATCAATGCCTCGCCATGACAAGGTGCCAACATCTGCAGATTGAAGGCCAAGCGGCCTGATAATGAGGCAAGGACCCTTCGCGTCGGCTCATCAAACGTACCAGGCCGACCGTTCAGGGGGCTCTGACAGGGTGGGCCCATCAAAACCTTGACGACGTCCATCTCCCAGGGGTAACTGCTGTAAGACGTATAATACATGATCGTATCAGATCAATTTCCGATGGAAATATTTTGTCCGGAACATAGGACTATACCAGATTAACCTCAGATGGGTACGTTCTGAGTGGGAGCATAAATGATGGCATAAACTCAACCCCCGATGGTACCCATGGTGGGACCATTTGTTTGCCGAATCTGCCTCTGATGGGACCCCTTTTGGGAGACGGCATGAATCAGTGTATCACATCAACCTCCGCTAACTACTTTGGTTGGAAGCACAGAGGATTGTACCAGAGTAACCTCCGACGGGTGCTTTCTGGGTGGAAACATAAATGTTTTCATGATAATCAACTATGATGGGTACGTTGGAGGTGGGGGTGTGGCGTGGGGTGAGGGGGGGGGGGGCATTAATGATTGCACAAGATCAACCCACGATGGTACTTTCCAGGTGGGAAAATAAATGATTGCACAAAATCAACCCAGATGGTACTTTCCAGTGGGAACGTAAATGCTTGCAATGACTGAACCAGATCAACCTCCGATAAGTACTCTCCGGGTAAGAACACAGATAATAGCATGCCAACGACATCAGGAGGAGCATGAAAGACTGTACATCAACTTCAGAGGGAGACATTCTCTTTCCTGTGGGAGCATGCATGGGGGTGGGTGGGTGGGATGAATGACTGTGCTCTGCTATTGGGAGCATAATTGATTGTATATATCAGATGAAACTGTGTTGAAAGTGGGGTTTTTCTGTTGGGTGGGACCATTTGTTTGCCGAATCTGCCTCTGATGGGACCCCTTTTGGGAGACGGCATGAATCAGTGTATCACATCAACCTCCGCTAACTACTTTGGTTGGAAGCACAGAGGATTGTACCAGAGTAACCTCCGACGGGTGCTTTCTGGGTGGGAATATAACTGATTGTACCAGAGCAACTTGTGATGGAAGCGCTGTTTGGTGGGGCTATGAATATTGAACCAGATCCACGCGTGATGGGGCACCTGTTTTGTGTGGGAGCATGAACAGTGTACTAGATCAGCTGTCGATGCAGTCTTTTTCAGTGGTAGTATAAATGTCGGTAAACAAGCAAACGAGCGCACGCACGCGCGCACATACACACACACACACGCACACACACACACACACACACACACACACACACACACACACACAACACACACACACGCACGCACGCACGCACGCACGCACGCACGCACACACACACACACACACACACACACACACACACCAATAAGCTCATAATTATATACACAAACACACACGAAGATAGAACACACACAAAACACACTCGCACAGACACAGCATACAATAACAACACACACACACACACACACACACACACACACACACACACACACACACACACACACACACACACACACAAGCACACAACGCACACACACACACCAACACAAAGCACACAACCACGCACACACACACACACACACACACACACACACACACACACACACACACACACAACAACACACACACACACACAACACACACACACACACACACACACACACACAAACACCACCACCCCCCACACACACACAACACACACACACAGACACAACACACACACACACCACACACACACACACACACACACACACACACACACACACACACACACACATTTGCGGAAGGTCGTACATGCGTACACAAGCGCATAGTATACACAAAAGCGTACGCACCGTCGTGGATCTTGCTCCATTTTTAACGTTGCAGGCAATAGTGCAAACTACGCACCAACCACCTTGTTGGGCTCCGTTCAATGCTGTACATAAATGCGCGACGAAAAGAGCATCTGTGTTGCGTCCTCTCTCAGAAGTTTGCAAACCGTTGCCTGTCAGCTAGTCCCAGTGTTTGCTTGACTAGCAATTGCGCTATGTCGCAATGTTAAAGATTATATTTTTTTAACGTGTTC
>JABMCL010001116.1:682500-697500 GCA_018857735.1 Alviniconcha marisindica | reverse complement strand
GTTGGGGTGGTGTGTAGCCGTGGTGTAGCTGTAGTGTGTGTGTGTGTATGTGTGTAGCCAGGAGTGTAGCTGAGTGTGTGTGTGTGTGTGTGTGTCTGGGTATGTAGCGGCACTTGCAGAGGAAATTAGCGGCGTCTGCGACAGCGACGCCGTTGACATGCAGGACGGGCGCGAGAAGCGGAAAACCCGGGGCGAAGAGCGGCGGAAAACCCGGGGCGAAGAGCGGCGGAAAGCCCGGCTGTCAGGCCAAAGCCCCTCCACAGCCCTCTGAAGGCCGGCAATCAATGGCCACGACAGCCGCCGCCTCTTCCGGAGACTGGAGTGGACATAATGGGATTTAGAGGGAGCAACAAGACACTGAGAAGCGATCGCCACTTAGGAAGCCATGCCTGTCTCCAGTCTCACGTGGACGCGGGGATGGAGACAAACCCTACCGGACACAAAAATCTGAAACAGAATTACTGCCAGCGTTCTAAAACAAGATCGAAACAACAAAAAAGGTTCAATCGAACGCTTATTTATTTTAACACGGACACACGGTATGCAAATTTTCGGGGAATCTCCTTTATCAAAAGTTTAAGTGTCGTTTTGTGGCTTGATAAAGGGGATTTGCCCGAAAATGTGCATACTGTGTGTCCGTCTTAAAATAAATAAGCGTTCGTTTGAACCTTTTTGTGTTTGGATCCTACTGAACACAGCTCTGCACTAACCAGGAAGAGGAGGGAATCGACTCTCACGCATCACAGTGTCCACACAGAATAGTCACCAAAAGGCGGACAGTGCGCGCGTTGCCCGGTTACGGTGAGCACGGGCGGTGACCTGCATGTGCTGGACCACACTCCGAGCATCGCTTTCCGGCACCGTCCTCCAAACTCTGCCAGATTTAGCTACGCCACTGAAGGGGCACTCTTTATCTCCGCGCAGCTATCCACCGACGCGGTCAGCGCCCTCCGAAAGGTTTGGGTACTGATATGACTGTGGAAGCAACCTAGCGCCCAAGCACGCACGTAAACATGAGACGCATCCATACCGGGCAAAGAAAAGAGTTCCGTGTCGATTCAAACGATTTTGGCTTTATTTGAGCTGGCGAAAGCAACATGGGATCATAAAACAAACGTCTGATATAATCTGAGTTGTTTGTAATAAACTTACTACTCTCTGAGCACCAACAAAAAACCTGCTCGTTAGCTGACAGTTTTCTGGGACCTATGGCGTAACTAAATACGGCAGTGGTTGAAGGAAGGATGTCGTAAACCAGTGCCTGGAGTTTGGCGCTGGACATGCCGCAGTCAAAGGAACCGACCGAGCAGACTGACTGGCGGGCCGTAAAAGCGGACACATGTGGCTCGCGTCCCGGAAGAGCTGAAGTCAGTCGAGAAGTCTGAGACGCTACCTACTGGCGAAAAGCCAAAGACATCACACCGCCTATCGCCAGTAGGAGAGAGCCGGAGAAAGAGAAAGCAATCTTTCAATCAAGCGCTTTTCCGTGACAGACTGAAAATCTGAAACAGACTGACTGCTAGCGTTCATGCCAGCAATCTTCCAAACACCGCACAAGCTGTAAAAACTAAACCAAAACCAAAACAAGATCAATCTTTTTCTTTCGCTTTTCATCGTTGTGGACCTTTTGTCTGTTGCTTAAGTGTCGTTTTGTGGCTCGATAAAGGGGATTTCCCTGAAAATGTGCATACTGTGTGTCCGTGTTGAAATAAATAAGCGTAGGTTTGAACCTTTTTGTGTTCGGATCGAGAGAGAATGAGAAAGGGCCACCGTCACTCAGACCAACACTGGCAAGGACGCTTCGGAAATGTGTCTCTTAGGAAAGTTGTTAGACGGGGTGGAGCGTATATGGCCTTTCCCAGGCGCTTGGGTACCGTGTTTTAACTGAACTGAAGCGATACTTACAAACCGCTTTCTTCCTTCTGTTGCCGCTCGTTATCACACACGTTCTGCACAGCTTGCGCAACCTCGGGGTATATCTTGATGTACAGATAGGTCCTACCATGAAATGAGGACCCTGACGTTATACACGTCAGGGTATCTTTGGGTCAGGCGAGCACAGAGCGCCCCCACCACCCCCACCTTCTTCCCTTCCCCAAACTGACATACACCGTTTTTACAGCCTGCTGCGGACACGACTTTACCTCAATGATGTGTGTGTGTGTGTGTGTGTGTGTGTGTGTGTGTGTGTGTGTGTGTGTGTGTGTGTGTGTGTGTGTGTGTGTGCGTGCGTGCGTGCGTGCGTGCGTGCGTGCGTGCGTGCGTGCGTGCGTGCGTGTGTGCGTGTGTGTGTGTGTGTGTGCGTGCGTGCGTGCATGTGTTTGTGTGTGTTTGTGTGCGTGCGTGTGTTTGTGTGTGTTTGTGTGTGTGTGTGTGTGTGTGCTTGTGTGTGTGCGTGCGTGCGTGCGGCGTGCGTGTGAGTGTGTGTGTGTGTGTGTGTGTTTGTTTGTGTGGTGTGTGTGTGTGTGTGTGTGTGTGTGTGTGTGTGTGTGTGTGTGTGTGTGTGGTGTGTGTTGTGTGTGTGTGCGTGTGTGTGTTTGTGTGTGTGTGTGCGTGTGTGTGTGTGTGTGTGTGTGTGTGTGTGTGTGTGTGTGTGTGTGTGTGTGTGTGTGTGTGTGTGTGTGTGTGTGTGTGTGTGTGTGTGTTGGAAGTGATGAGAAAGAGTCGAATGAAGTGTTGTAGTGTGCTCAGGTAATAGGTGGGGTGCGTTGTGCTCTTGGTTCTTGTCGACCGTATTGTTTTTGTATTACTTCGGGCTCATGTTAGGTATAAGCGCCTTATACTCTTTTACATTACATGACATTTACAAGGTCTTACCACATCGACAAGAACACTTTACATTCTTTAATACCAAGCCAGGCGCACACCTCGAACGATATTGTGATTGGCTACGTATGTGTGTCTGTCAGTGTTTGGCTACGTATGTGTGTCTGTCAGTGTGTGGCTACTACGCATGTGTGTCTGTCAGTGTGTGGCTACTACGTATGTGTCTGTCAGTGTGTGGCTACTACGTATGTGTGTCTGTCAGTGTGTGGCTACTACGTATGTGTGTCTGTCAGTGTGTGGCTACTACGCATGTGTGTCTGTCAGTGTGTGGCTACTACGTATGTGTGTCTGTCAGTGTGTGGCTACAACGCATGTGTGTCTGTCAGTGTGTGGCTACTACCTATGTGTGTCTGTCAGTGTGTGGCTACTACGCATGTGTATCCGACAGTGTGTGGCTACTACGTATGTGTGTCTGTCAGTGTGTGGCAACTACGTATGTGTCTGTCAGTGTGTGGCTACTACGTATGTGTGTCTGTCAGTGTGTGGCTACGTATGTGCTTGCCACTGTGTGGCTACTACGCATGTGTGTCTGTCAGTATGTGGCTACGTATGTGCTTGCCACTGTGTGGCTACGTATGTGTGCTTGTCACTGAGTGGCTACATATGTGTGTCTGTCAATGTGTGTTTGTCAGTGTGTGTGCTTGTCAGTGTGTGGCTACGTATATGTGTCTGTCAGTGTGTGGGTTAGGGTTAGGGTTAGGGTTAGGGTTAGTATGTGGGTTTGTCAGTGTTGTCGTGTATCCGTGCGTTTGTTCAATCTTGAATCCCCCACCCCCACCCCCACAATAAACCGGGCCCCCACAAAATGCAGAGGCCCTCGTGAAAACTCGCTGCTTGAATAATCAAACATGCAGCACGTGCACCGACTTCATCCGCTGTGCCAAGCTTTGGCGAGGTATTTGTCCAGACGCAGCGACAGTTCTAATTTCCACTCCATCCTGGGTGCGTGGGCCGGTGGATCATTAGAACGTCTCAGCGAACGCCCTGATTGGCTTTGCGGATGCTACACTATATACTTTCCTCGAGAGGAGACAGATTAATACGGCTACGGATTTCGCCGCTTCGCTCAGCGAAAGTTTGCTGCTTACGGTGTAGCTTTTGACATTTTATCTTCCCGTCCCCGTGGACAACGCTAACTGTGACCCGCAGTGGACTAGAGACTCTGGCTCCGTCTTCCCCAAAACATGGTGTGGGACACAGTGGACTAGACAGCGTGAGACTGGTTCGGTCTTCCCCAAAGCATGGTGGTGTGGGACACAGTGGACTAGACAGCGTGAAACTGGCTCCGTCTTCCCCAAAACATGGTGTGGGACACAGTGGACTAGACAGCGTGAGACTGGCTCCGTCTTCCCCAAAACATGGCGTGGGACACAGTGGACTAGACAGCGTGAGACTGGCTCCGTCTTCCCCAAAACATGGCGTGGGACACAGTGGACTAGACAGCGTGAGACTGGTTCGGTCTTCCCCAAAACATGGTGTGGGACACAGTGGACTAGACAGCGTGAAACTGGCTCCGTCTTCCCCAAAACATGATGTGGGACACAGTGGACTAGACAGCGTGAAACTGGCTCCGTCTTCCCCAAAGCATGGTGTGGGACACAGTGGACTAGATAGTGTGAGACTCTGGTTCCGTGTCCCATACACCATGGCGGTGTGGGACGCGAACACGAGTTGAAGACATACTGTTTCTACACATTTCCCCTGCCTTGCAGTGTCATGGGCAGCAGCGCCAAACATTTCAGTAAATAGCGTTCTATGACGTCGGTACATTAAAACTTCGGAATAATTTCGATTTTCGTTCCCGACAGTGTTCGAATAATCGATTCTATATCAGACGTTGTTTATTTTGTCGAGTGTTCCGTAATGGATATGTAATTCTAATCTCTCTCTCTGTCTCTGTCTGTCTGTCTGTCTGTCTGTCTGTCTCTCTGTCTGTCTGTCTGTCTGTCTGTCTGTCTGTCTGTCTGTCTGTCTGTCTGTCTGTCTGTCTGTCTGTCTGTCTCTCTCTCTCTCTCTCTCTCTCTCTCTCTCTCTCTCTCTCTCTCTCTCTCTCTCTCTCTCTCTCTCTCTCTCATTTCGCTGTGTTGAGCGTTACTGTGTTTATCACAAGGTGACAGTTACGTGAAAAATCCAACCCCTGCTTAAATCTTTATGCTTGTGTTCGAGATATATCCTGTGTGGAAATCCGTGAAATTAGACACACTCATCCTAAAATCGACTACAGCTGGCAATTTCTCTGCCTCCCTCCTCCCCCAACAACTTGTTTTTAAATTATTTTATTTGAGTGATTGTGTGTGTGTGTGTGTGTGTGTGTGTGTGTGTGTGTGTGTGTGTGTGTGTGTGTGTGTGTGTGTGTGTGTGTGCGTGTGTGTGTGTGTGTGTGTGCGTGTATGTATGTGTGTATGTGTGTATGTGTGTGTGTATGCGTGCGTGCGTGCGTGCGTGCGTGCGTGCGCGCGCGCGCGTGCGTGTGTGTGTGTGTATGTGTGTGTGTGTGTGTTTCCGTGTGTGTGTGTTGTGTGCGATGCAGCTCGTGATGTTCAGCGTCTTGTGATCTGAATTGATTGTAGCCATTCTTACTGTCATTGTTCACTTTAACCGTCTCAACGTGGATGTAGTTTACATTAATATTTAAGCATTTATAAAGCTCAAAATCGTGTCCGTAGAGCACGTGCGCGCGCGCACGCACGCGCGCGCGCACGCGCACACACACACACACACACACACACACACACACACACACACACACACACACACACACACACACACATGAGCATACAGACTACACATAGTTTAATTTACACAACTTAAAATGGGCAGCTATTAGAAACTTGAGACGGACGAAGACAGCAGAATATTTGAATTAAGTCCAGAGCGCCGAGATCAATTTTTATGTTAGCGGTTCGCGCTTTGCAAATATTTCATTATTATTATAAACTATCATGATCGTCATCATCATCTCTCTCTCTCCTTATTGTGTCTGGCACACACGTACTTGATCCTTCTCTCGGCCGCTGTCCGTCAGTCCCCTTCAACTGGCGGGTGCTCCTTTTAGTGAAGGCTGATCCCTGATAATGTAAGTCAACGCTGAATAATCACAATCCATATCCCATGCACGGCCTTTTCAACGAACTGCGCGATGTATCTGTCTGGACCAATCCAATGGACAATCTGCGTACTGGTAACTGGACACTGCCTTGCCAAATTACTTGTGTTCAAAATAGCTGAAACAGCGGGCCTCGTGTGTTGCTTCCATCGAACTCTGAGCAACGTACCCGAGCTGAAGCACACAGCTCCAAATTCACCTCTTTTTAATTTGGAAAATGTTCAGTATGTTGTTCAAAACTGATTTGCCAACATCGTTGACCTATTCGTTCCCAGTTTCTATAAGAGCCTCATTTCCAAGAGAGCATCGAGGAGCCCCCAGACGAGAGTTATCCCCCTTTTGTGGTCTTCTCTTACGTCTGTTCAGAGCCATGCCCTGCACCGAACGAAACATTGCTTCCATCAGAGCTAGTGGCCAGGCTTCCGGTTTCATGAGCGAAACTTTTGTGAAAGTCAGCGACCATGAAACAACTCGAGGCGTTCGCTGAAACACGAGCAGACTGGGCCGTGTGGTTGACGCGGACCGTTCGGGCCCCATGCGGTCGGACCCGTCCGTCTTAAACGTTCCGGATGCCACATGATACAGCCGAAACCTATCCGTCTTAAACGTTCCGGACGCCACATGATACAGCCGAAACCTGTCCGTCTTAAACGTTCCGGATGCCACATGATACAGCCAAAACCTATTCGTCTTAAACATTCCGGATGCCGAAACCTGTCCGTCTTAAACGTTCCGGATGCCACATGATACAGCCAAAACCTATTCGTCTTAAACATTCCGGATGCCGCATGACACAGCCGAAACTGACGGAATAAAGGTAGGGAAATGTCGAAGCATTCTCCCTTCATACTCAAGAGTTACTACCCCTTGTGGCCTCCGTCCTTTCCTTGATTTCAGTCAAACGGCGAGCGCTTATTGGCTGGCCGATGCAGTTTATTCGTTTGAAATATAGCAAGCTGTATTTGGAACGGACAGGTTCAAACCGATGCTATGAGCCTATTCAACCGTACGTCTGAGCTGACACTCATCCGTTTGAAATGTTGGGACGATCCTCCTCAAACATAACGACCGAAACGGCTCGTGTATCAGCACCCCAGCAGCCTATATCACTGCTCAACCCACTCCCTCAAGGCCAGCCCACCTGGGACATGCTGCACATGAAAAATAGGTGAATCTTCACAAATTGCTAACAATTGTCGCCAACTTTGCTGAAGCCACTGACGAAAAGAGATCATGTTTACGAACACGTTGTAAGCGATTAAACAACGAGGGTGCAACCCCCCCCCCAAAAAAAACAACAACCAAAAAACAAAAAACAAAAAAACAAAAACATTTTTTATATTTAAAAAAATAATCTTTTTTAATTGATTCCCCGTCGGGTTGGTACAGATTTACTGCATTGCAGGAGTTTCTGATGTTTGATAATTCTTTGTCCCTAAAATCTTTTGACGCCATTTACCTGAGATTTGAAATACATTATAATAATCATGTCTCTTTCGCTTGTTTCTTCCATAATTGTTCACTACTCTCTCTCTTCTGAGCCACACACACATACACACACACAGACACACACACACACACACACACACACACACACACACACACACACACAGACACACACACACACACACACACCACACACACACACACACACACAACACACAACACACACATACACACACACATACCACACACACACACACACCACACACACACACACAACACACACACACACACATACACACACACACACACACACAACACACACACACACACACACAACACACACACACACACACACACACACACACACACACAACACACACACACACACACACACACACACACACACACACACACACACAACACACAACACAACTACACACACACACACACACACACAACACACACACAACACACACACAGACACACAAACAACACACACACACACACACACACACACACACACAACACACACACACACACACACACATACACACACACACACACACACACACACACACACAACACACACACACACACCACAACAACACACACACACACACACACACACACACACACACACACACACATCACACACACACACACACACACACACACACACACACACACACACACACACCACACACAACACACACACACACACACACACCACACACACACCACACACACACACACACACACACACACACACACACACACACACACACACACACACACACACACAACCACACACCACACCACACACACACACACCACACACACACACACACACACACACACACACACACACACACACAACACACACACACACACACACACACACACACACACACACACAGACACCCAACCACCACACACACACACACACACACACCACACACACACCACACACACACACCACACACACACACACACACACACACACACACCACACACACACAACCACACACACACAGCACACACACACACACACACACACACACACACACACACACACACACACACACACACACACACACACACACACACACACACACACACGACACAACACACACACACACACACACACACACACACACACACACACACACACACACACACACACACACACACACACACACAAGGATCAGTTATGAAGCTTCTGTCTGACTTTCCGTTCGTCTCTTCTCTCTGTCCCTCTTACAAGTCTCGATGATTTGCGCCTCCTTTCTCCCACGGACCCCACAGCTGTGCCCAGACCTTTCCCGAACCGAGAGCATCCAGCGAGCTGAGCGAGTGAAGAGATAAACAAACGCTTACTGGTAGTGAGCACAGGAAACCGATAGCATCTCGTCCCTGATCGATCACTGATGTCTCGGGGCACGTGCGGCCAGTCTCCCTGTCGAGAAGTGCTGTGTCCTGCACGGGGTCAATATAGCGACGGAGACGCTTAACGTGCCAGTGTGTCCAGTGTTGGCTTTCCCTTCATTGACCGTGATATGTAGCGTATGCATGACTGGTGCAATACCTCTTTAGGGGATGTGAGCGCTTTCTGTGTGTGCATACGATTAGCACAGCCTGAGGCAGGGCTAGAAGAAGAAGAAACGTGAATTGGTTAATTTTGTTCTGCTCATATAATCAAAGACCGAAAAAGAAAAAAGAAAAAAAGGCGACGATGATGCCGAAGATAATGAAAGTGTTAGTCAGTTATTGCGTCACATTTTATTCCAACAAATTAGATAGTGTTTCTTTGCTTCATAATAGAGTTCAGCCATTTCTCGACTGCATTAAGTAATGAAAGACAAAATCAAATATTACCCTGCTCAGATCAGGGCATTATATCCGATTACACCAAAAACAACAGTTCACGAAGCAAACAAATCTTCTTGTAGCCGCCACTGGCACCAGTGCCAGCCTGGCACCTTCTCATTGAGCACACAAAGCCTGAGGAATAAATGTGCCACCACTGGCCAAGCAGGTCTAGAGTTTCCGCCATTAACCTGTAATGCCAGGAAAGAGTTTCCGTCATAAATCTATAATGCCAAGAAAGAGTTTC
Source organism: Alviniconcha marisindica (assembly GCA_018857735.1). Classification (NCBI taxonomy): domain Eukaryota; kingdom Metazoa; phylum Mollusca; class Gastropoda; family Provannidae; genus Alviniconcha; species Alviniconcha marisindica. The sequence continues at coordinate 688,009 of JABMCL010001116.1, read as the reverse complement.
CGTCATAAATCTGTAATGCCAGGAAAGTGTTTCCGTAATAAATCTGTAATGCCAGGAAAGAGTTTGCGTCATAAATCCATGGTACAGAAACGGCACTTTTCGCTGTCCGTCTGTGGCATGGCACAAACAATAACTTCCATTAAATGTCTGTAGCACCAGGACAACAATTTCCATTTCATGTTTGTAGGACCTGCACTACAGTTTCCACCCTAGGGGTGTAGCACCAGGACAACAGTTTCCATCATAAGTCTATACCAGCAGGACAACAGTTTCCACAATAGGACCATACCACCAGGGCAACAGTTTCCACAATAGGACTATACCACCAGGGCAACAGTTTCCACAATAGGACTATACCACCAGGACAACAGTTTCCACAATAGGACTATACCACCAGGACAACAGTTTCCACAATAGGACCATACCACCAGGGCAACAGTTTCCACAATAGGACCATACCACCAGGGCAACAGTTTCCACAATAGGACCATACCACCAGGGCAACAGTTTCCACAATAGGACCATACCACCAGGGCAACAGTTTCCACAATAGGACTATACCACCAGGGCAACAGTTTCCATCATAAGTCTATACCTCCAGGGCAACAGTTTCCACCATAGATCTATACCACCAGGACAACAGTTTCCACCATAGATCTATACCACCAGGACAACAGTTTACACCATAGCTCTGTAGCACCAGGACTAGTTTCCATTATAGGTCTATACCACCAGGACTACAGTTTTCGTTACAGGTCTGTAGCAACAGGGCAACAGTTTCCATAACATGTCTATAACACCAGGGCAACAGTTTCCCCCATAGGGGTGTAGCACCAGGGCAACAGATTCCGCCATAGGTCTGCAGCATCTGTGCAACAGTTTTCATCATAGGTCTGTACTTTACATTTTAGGTGTGTAGCACACACGCAACTCCTTGTAGTCTGGAGCAAGGGAACTTGTAGTCTGTAGTACCAGGAAAACAGAATCATCATCTCCTTTTAGTCTGAAGCAATGGGAATCGTGTTCATCGCAAGTCTGTAGCACAAACAGCAGCTTCAGTCATATAGCAGTGGCCGAGAACAAAAACAAAGAAGTGTTTGATAAAAATCATTGTCTTGTCTATCTCGGGATCGTTGTGTCCAGTTTCGGACAGTGATGTCATTATGTATGTTATGCAGACACATTTGAACTTCAAATTTGTTTGGATTGAGTACCATGACTACCAAATCTGCCTAATTATTTAAATACACATACGGGTCTGCAAAATTCAGTTGTATGTTGACAGTGAAGTTATTCTATTTGCTGCATTTTGCGGATGTGAGTAATTTAATGTAAAAGAGTATTTGTAAGCCGTTTACACCTAACGTGAGCCCGAAACGCACAATACGAAGAAACAAAACAACAAACAAACAACAACAACAACAACAACAACAAGGTCAACCAAAAATAGACAAAAATCTGAAACAGAATGACTGCTAGCGTTCTAAAACAAGATCCCAACACAAATGATTCAACGTTTTTAACCGTTTATCGGTTGTTTAAGTGTCGTTTTGTGGCTTCACAAAGGGGATTTCCCCGAAAATGTGCATACTGTGTATCCGTGTCAAAATAAATAAGAAGTCGTTTGAACCTTTTTGTGTTTGGATCAGAAATAGACAAACCTAGAACACAATGTACGTGGGGGAATACGTAAGTGGAATAAGTATATATATTCCAGTGACTCGAGTCAGAACGTGAAGTTAAAGTTAACCATACAACAGCCTGCTTGCTGAGCGGATCAGTTGTACGCGTATGTCGGATGTTATGGAATTTGATCAGCTTTGTACATGTGCTATGTTTGATTCGCTCCGATGTAGGATCGAGTTAGTATCGACGACAGTGGCAGACTGCTATGTAGTCCATTCAGTTCGGGGCAGGGACTGGGACTTGGTACAGAAGCGAAGCAACCTCACGACTGCCACAAATTCAGGAGTCTATTGAACTGGGTTCCTGGAGACTTTGCTCACACTAAAAAAAGAAGAAAAAAGAAAAGAGAGAGAGAGAAAAAGAAAAAAAAAGAAAAAAAGAAGAAGCTGCCCAGCCAGTTTCCAGTGAGACCTTTTTAGGATACTACATAGCCTTCCATGCCCGCTGTTGACGCCAATGATATATCCTGAGCCCCCTTTCATAACAGTACTATCTACTATGCCCCTGTTGACGCCAATAATATATCATGAGCCCCCTTTCATAACAGTACTATCTACTATGCCCCTGTTGACGCCAATGATATATCCTGACCCCCTTTCATAACAGTACTTTCTACTATGCCCCTGTTGACGCCAATGATATATCCTGAGCCCCCTTTCATAACAGTACTATCTACTATGCCCCTGTTGACGCCAATGATATATCCTGACCCCCCTTTCATAACAGTACTATCTACTATGCCCCTGTTGACGCCAATGATATATCCTGACCCCCTTTCATAACAGTACTATCTACTATGCCCCTGTTGACGCCAATGATATATCCTGACCCCCCTTTCATAACAGTACTATCTACTATGCCCCTGTTGACGCCAATGATATATCCTGAGCCCCCTTTCATAACAGTACTATCTACTATGCCCCTGTTGACGCCAATGATATATCCTGACCCCCCTTTCATAACAGTACTATCTACTATGCCCCTGTTGACGCATGATATATCCTAGCCCCTTTCATAACAGTACTATCTACTATGCCCCTGTTGACGCCAATGATATATCCTGAGCCCCCTTTCATAACAGTACTTTCTACTATGCCCCTGTTGACGCCAATGATATATCCTGACCCCCCTTTCATAACAGTACTATCTACTATGCCCCTGTTGACTGCAGTACTATCTACTATGCCCCTGTTGACTGCAGTACTATCTACTATGCCCCTGTTGACGACAATGATATATCCTGAGCCTCCTTTCATAACAGTACTTTCTACTATGCCCCTGTTGACGCCAATGATATATCCTGAGCCCCCTTTCATAACAGTACTATCTACTATGCCCCTGTTGACTGCAGTACTATCTACTATGCCCCTGTTGACTGCAGTACTATCTACTATGCCCCTGTTGACTGCAGTACTATCTACTATGCCCCTGTTGACGCCAATGATATATCCTGAGCCCCCTTTCATAACATTTTAAGCTTTCTACTATGCCCCTGTTGACTGCAGTACTATCTACTATGCCCCTGTTGACGCCAATGATATATCCTGAGCCCCCTTTCATAACAGTACTTTCTACTATGCCCCTGTTGACTGCAGTACTATCTACTATGCCCCTGTTGACGCCAATGATATATCCTGAGCCCCCTTTCATAACAGTGCTTTCTACTATGCCCCTGTTGACTGCAGTACTATCTACCATGCCCCTGTTGACGACAAAACTATCAATGCAGTACTATCTACTATGCCCCTGTTGACGACACAACTATCTACTATGCCCTATGTTAACGACAAGACTATCTACGATATCCCCCTGTTGACGACAGTTCTAATTGTGGAGCCATGCGGAGCGGTCTCTCCAGAGGGCAGACTGGACGAGTGGCTTCCTGTTCACTGCACTTCCCGCACAAGGGGACGGGGTGCGATGGGGTGGGGGTGGATAGGGGTGGGGGTGGATAGGGGTGGGGGTGAGAGGAAGCTTCTAACGGAGCAGAAGTGTGTGGAGTGGTCTATTGTACTAATTGGTCATTATGAGGGTTGAGAGCAAGGTGAAATGACTCAGTTTATGATGTCCATAGCAAGGGTTGAGAGCTGGTGAAATGACTCAGTTTATGATGTCCATAGCAAGGGTTGAGAGCTGGTGAAAATGATTCAGTTTATGCATGTCCATAGCAAGGGTGAAGCTGGTGAAACGATTCAGTTTATGATGTCCATAGCCAGGGTTGAGAGCTGGTGAAATGACTCAGTTTATGATGTCCATAGCCAGGGTTGAGAGCTGGTGAAATGATTCAGTTTATGATGTCCATAGCAAGGGTTGAGAGCTGGTGAATGACGAGTTTATGATGTCCATAGCAAGGGTTGAGAGCTGGTGAAATGACTCAGTTTATGATGTCCATAGCAAGGGTTGAGAGCTGGTGAAATGACTCAGTTTATGAGTCCATAGCAAGGGTTGAGAGCTGGTGAAATGATTCAGGTATGATGTCCATAGCAAGGGTGAGAGCTGGTGAAACGATTCAGTTTATGATGTCCATGGCAAGGTTTGAGAGCTGGTGAAACGATTCAGTTTGATGATGTCCATAGCAAGGGTTGAGAGCTGGTGAAATGACTCAGTTTATGATGTCCATAGCAAGGGTTGAGAGCTGGTGAAACGATTCAGTTTATGATGTCCATAGCAAGGGTTGAGAGCTGGTGAAATGACTCAGTTTATGATGTCCATAGCAAGGGTTGAGAGCTGGTGAAATGACTCAGTTTATGATGTCCATAGCAAGGGTTGAGAGCTGGTGAAATGACTCAGTTTATGATGTCCATAGCAAGGGTTGAGAGCTGGTGAAATGACTCAGTTTATGATGTCCATAGCAAAGGTTGAGAACTGGTGAAATGATTCAGTTTATGATGTCCATAGCAAGGGTTGAGAGCTGGTGAAATGATTCAGTATATGATGCCCATGACCAGGGGGTACAAAATCTGCTGAGATGATTCAGTTTGTGCTGTCCACGGCAAAGTCTTCCGCTGTGTTCGTCACGGTTGGTTGACTTTCTAATGTTTGTGCTTTACGTGCCTTGGCTGAATAATAAAATTATAGATTTTTTGTTTTGTTTTTGTTTTTATATATTTCTGTGTGTGAGGAAACCGTGTATTCGGCTTCGATTTTCACTATTCAGTACACATGCAGCATGTGTTTCGTAAACGTACAGTCGGTTCCATGCTTTGATTTGAAAGTTTATTCTGCAGAACCGGACGGGCGTTTTGGGTATCCGACAGTTTTGTTGCATCCTCATGCTCTGGGTTCTCTCACTCGCAGATACCACTCCCAAGAGTGTTCTTTCACAGATGAGTGACCACAGTGTTCTTTTCACAGATGAGTGACCTGAGACAGCTACAGGACGGAACGACAGTTTGTCCAGGATCCCGCCCGGCAGGAATGAACTCTTCAAATTGAGGCAGCATCACGAAACACACGTACTTTTGTACACACACACACACACACACACACACACACACACACACACACACACACACACACACACACACACACACACACTGGGATCAGCACAATTAAACTAAAGCCAGAGGAAACAAATTGGTCCAAGCCGTAGGAAATAAGACATAATTATAATTTCGAAGCGTCGTATAGTTGTTCCATCATTATTTATACTATAGAAGCCTATAGAACTATAGAATCTGCTGCTTCGGATTGGAGCTCTTCGCAGCGCAGCCATTCTGCTTCTCTCTTCACCATCGGAGAACAGAAACAAACTGGCTCATGACGTCACAAATACGGCTGCCGCACACACGTAAACATGTCACAAGAAAAAACACCGCTTGTT
>JABMCL010001116.1:660000-667500 GCA_018857735.1 Alviniconcha marisindica | reverse complement strand
ATTGGCAGAGAAACAAAGGTGCGAAATTTCTCGAGAATTAATCATGCTTTGTCCCCCAGGAGTTTTTACCCCGGGTGTCATTGTTCGCCCTGTTTACGCTCGGAAAACAAAAACGCAACGAACGGCGGACGCGCACGAACGACAGCCCACGCCGGCTTTGAACCACGCGAGGTAATGTGATTAAAAATCACCTGTATTGTTCTGGAAATAAAAAACACCCCCAGAGAGATTATTCCAGCCTACATTTTATTTTCTACACGGGGGCGTTCTCGGTAGCGTATTGAATTGTTACAGCCAACACATGCTGCGACCGACGGCAAGTACGCGGTGTAAGGTCTGACTCAGTGGGGCTTTTTCTTCTTCATACAGTTGATAGACTCGGTGACACGTACTCAGCGAAGAGTACTGGTGCTGGTGGTGGGGGAGAGGAAAGGCCAAAGGTTGATCAGCTCCACAAGGACCACCACAGGCTGATGATGATGAAGTGTTGCTTAATGTCCTCAGATGTCGGCTGACATATTAGGGACAAGCTGTGACCAATGCCGAAGCATGGTTCAATAAATCTTTACGTCCACGGAAACCAGAAGGCTCGTTAGGACGGACAGCCCAGGACGGCCACCTCGACTCTCACACAGCTCTTGAACTATGACACCACAGGCTTTGTTGTCCTTCTTTTTCAAGGGACGCGTGACTGCCTCGGAGGGAAGCGAGCCAACCAAGACGTGTCTGTTAAACACAGCCAGCAAAGCAACCGACCAAGCAAGTAGCTAATCAACCGGAAACGTATTGTTATTGATCGCTTTTGTATAGCGTAAGTCTCCGCTGTCTAGCAGACTCATTGCGCTTCACATGTTTTCAATGCATGCCGGGTTATTTTCAGTGTTCACGTAATCCACCGAACTGTGACATGGACTGCAATGTCTTTAATGTCCGTAGGTGATCTTTTCGCATGCGTATACGCGCTGGGGACCTCGGTTTATTGTCTCATCCGAAGGACCTTTTTTAAGAATCTGCACAGAATTTGACTCAGGAGAAACAAAGCATAGCACGTAGCGGGCACCAATCCAGATGGTGACCACGCTCGTGTTTTAACTTGGTGGTGGTGGTAGTGTGTGTGTGTGTGTGTGTGTGAGAGAGAGAGAGAGAGAGAGAGAGAGAGAGAGAGAGAGAGAGAGAGAGAGAGAGAGAGAGAGAGAGAGAGAGAGATGTTGTGTGTGTGTATGTGTGTGTGTGTGTTGTGTGTGTGTGTGTGTGTGTGTTGATGTGAGAGAGGAGAGAGAGAGAGAGAGAGAGAGAGAGAGAGAGAGAGAGAGAGAGAGAGAGAGAGAGAGTGTGTGTGTGTACTGACGTTCGTGTATTAACTTGGTAACGACTCCTCCTCGCCTTTTAGCCCGCCACCTCGCATCGCTCAGAGTATACAGCGTCCAGTTACAGACTAAATATCTGGCTCAATATCCACGAAATAAACTTCTCTACAGTCCAGGAGTCAGTTGCATGATGGGTATTTTTCACACGTAGGCACAATGTCACGTAGGCACAAACCAGGCACACTATCACTGTTTGAAAATACAGTCAAGCTTTGAGATAATATAGAAACATAGGTACAACGTCACTGTATCGGTTGACAGTCTAGCTTTAAGATAATATAGAAACATAGGCACAATGTCACTGTTTGAAAATGCAGTCAGGCTTTAAGATAATATAGAAACATAGGCACAATGTCACTGTTTCACTTGACAGTCAGGCTTTAAGAAAATATAGTATCATAAGCATAATGTCACTGTTTCAGTTGACAGTCAAGCTATAACAAAAAGAAAAACATGGAAGGCTGAAAAGAACGCTGTTTATTCGGACAAAACACAACATGGCATTACACAACAAAAAACACAACAAAGGCGTTCTTTTGAACCTTTCACGCTTGTGTCTGGTTTTAAAAGCTAGCAGTCATTCTTGTTTCAGATTTTTTTTAATAAGTAAACAAACAAAAACAGAAACAAAATTAAAAATTAAAAAAAGAAACAGCATCGTCAACAACAACAACAACAACAACAACAGAGACACAATATGACGTTGGCAGAGGCGCGTGCACTTTACAAAGACGATAACCTGGAACGGCAAGATGCACTACGCCCTACGACTTGCCATCGGTTACTTCTCTTTTCCCAAAGTCAACAGTTCCATACGGGCAGGACAAGTCAGGAAGCAGGGTGGCTGCGGGGGTCCAACTGTAGACCCATTGTGGGTGGCTGGGGAGCAAACACCGATAGCAGTGGCACTGGTTTCTCCCTCGCTCCGCCACTGTGTCGCAGATCGACCAGCTCCCGACTGCAGGCGTCCAGCAAGGCCCGCTATCTTCCCCGCCTTTCAATTTCGCTGGCTGCAAAGCAAACTTCCGTCGGCCTCTTGGTCATAGTGTGGAGAGAAACGAGATCGTCGGGTCTCTTCCTTACCCCTTGGCCTGGAGAGAAGCGAACGAGATGGCCGTGGTCTTTGCCCTGATCATGGTGTGGATAAAAAACAAACGAGATGGCCACGGTCTTTGTCCTGATCATGGTGCGGAGAAAAAACAAACGAGATGGCCATGGTCTCTGCCCTGATTATAGTGTGGAGAGAGAGAGAGAGAGAGAGAGAGAGAGAGAGAGAGAGAGAGAGAGAGAGAGAGAGAGAGAAATAGGACCGTGGTCTCTGTCCTGATTGTAGTGTGGAATTGAACGAGATGGCCATGGTCTCTGCCCTGATTATTAATATGCAATCGAACAAGATGGCCGTGGTCTCTGCCTTGATTGCAGTGTGGAAACGAACGATATAATCAGGGCAGAGACCACGGCCATCTCGTTCGATTATGACTATGAAAACGAACAAGATGGCTGTGGTCTCTACGCTGATTATAGTGTGAAAAGAACGAAGTGGCCGTAATCTCGGTCATGATTATAGTGTGGAAAAGAACGAAATGGCCGTGGTCTTTGCCTTGATTGTCTAGTAGGGAGAAACGGTCGTTGGTTCTTTCCTCTGCGCGTGGGCTTGGAGAGAAAAAGAAGAAGGTGGAAATGGTCTCTGACTTCCCCCTTATTGTAGTGTGGAGAGAAACCAGATTTTCCGGTCTCTTCATTGGTCGTGGACTGTGTGAAAAACGAAATGAGGTCGCAATTGTCCCCCTCTGATTGAAGGAAACGTGATCGACTCCTGAGTAGTATGTAGACAACTAGATTGACTCCTGGAGTCCTGGAAAGAGTGAAAAGAAGCGAGGTCAGCAGGGTGTCAGTCCTGATTGTATTGTGGAGAGAAAGGAGAGAAAATCAAAGAGGAAAATCACTCCTGACCTACGTATTGTAGAGAGAAAGGAGAGAAAATCAAACAGAAAAATGATACCTGACCCGCCCAGTCAACAGCGATGGTCATAACGACGAAGGTGAAAGAAAACTCATCAAGGCTCATGGAATAAGTGAACAACTGCTGGTGAGGTTGACAAAATAGGACAGATCTAAGGAAATGTACTCACCAATGCGACTCTATCTTTTTACACCCGAAGAAGAATTTTTTATTTGTCGAAAGCGCTTCTATACTAAGCCTATTGTTTTCTTGTGTTTAGTCGCATCGGTGAGTACATTTTCCTAGATCTGTTCTAGTTCATCAAGGCTCATGTAAAAGTCAGGTTCTTCGTTCATGACTGACGTCACTTCCTGTTTAAAGAGGGCGGGGAAAATGAAGTTGACAGAACCAGGGAGTTCCTGTTAGAAGGCGAAGCGCACAAAGAGATATACAGTCCAGCTTAAAAGAGGGACCTTAGACACATCTCGAGTCGCTGCAAAGATGACCGTTCTGGCGCTATTCCACTTGATGCAAAAACAAAAAACAAAAAAAAACCACTTCGCAGACTCAGAGCAAAACAATGATAGAAACAAAAAGCGTTTGGAAGTTCCAAAACCGTGTTTAGGAGAGCAGTAGAGTTATTGCAGTAGGGTTATTGGGCAGTTGAAGGTCAGAATCGCACCCCCCGCAAAACAACAACAAGAAGAAACAACAACAACAACAAAACAGCCACACCTTACGGCACATAGCCGAGGAAACCTGGAGAGGAAAAAAAAAAAAAAAGAAAAAAAAAAGGAGAAGTGAGAATAACTTGTGGCGTTCCCAGCCCTTGAGGCTTGATGCGGAAACAGAAATCGTCAGCGTTTATTGGTTCTTTGTGGGGCTGAGACTTTTGAAAACAGCGGCCGGCGAGATTCAATCCAATTTTGAACAAGAAGCATTCAGATATGGAAAATGGATGTGCTGGCAAAGGAAGAAAAACAAAAACAAGGCTGTCTTGAAGGGTTCTTGGAATAAAGTAGCCTGACCCAGACTAAAGCACATCGACCGGCACTGGGCCCAGCTTTCCCTTTCACACAGGCGGGATGGGGCGGAAATTGGGGAACATTCCGGAACCAACAGTCACAGTGTCAAAGTGTATATATAGAATATCAAGTGGTGCTCGAGAGAGAGAGAGAGAGAGAGAGAGAGAGAGAGAGAGAGAGAGAGAGAGAGAGAGAGAGAGAGAGAGAGAGAGAGAGAATTTTATAGCACAAAGATAGAGGTTTAGGCACGAATTCTTGTTGGACATGTCCTTAGAACAATTACAAACAAGCAATAATAATAACATGAAAATAAACTACTGCGAATCAAGTCATTATGAATAATAGGCGACAAAGCTGTAAGAATCAAATTATGATGACATGGGAAAATATGCTTGCATACACACATTAAAAATCCAGAAATTAAAACAACGACAACAACAAACCTACAGCATACTACTTCTGAACTAGTTGTGGGGCTGTGCTTTGGAGCTGGAAAGTGGTGTTATTTGAGTTGGAACAGAATTGAAGAGGGAGGTGCCTGAGAATGAGAAGCTAGTTTTAAAAAGGTATATTGTAGGTTTGGGCGGAGAGAGAGAGAGAGAGAGAGAGAGAGAGAGAGAGAGAGAGAGAGAGAGAGAGAGAGAGAGAGAGAGAGAGAGAGAAGTTCTCTGTTGTTGCGTCCCTTGCTATAGTTGCACCGTGTACCGACCGCCGTTGACCCGTTTTGTTGGTTCCAGCGGCGATGTAGTCAGCACTGTGGGTCTGATGGCATCACGGTCAGCTTCCGTCTAATAACAATACAGTCAAGAGTGTGGGTCTAATCAACATTCAGACAACAGTGACAAACCTAATGACTACACAAGTAAATGTTTTAGCCTAATGGCCATGTGATTGGCCTTTAGTGGGAACTGTATTAGGACCGAACAAAAGGGAACGCCTATTTTTACGCCCAGCAGGTTTTTACTTTAAAAAACAAATTCTACCATGAGTGTTTACGAGTACTTACAGAGCGTTGAGAGGATATACTATAGCTTTGTGTGCACCATCAGTGTTTACAGAACATTCAGGGGACATTGCAGCTTTGTCTGTGCCATAGTCATTGAAAGGACATTATAACTCTGTGCCGTAAGTGTTTACAGAGTGCCGAGAGGACGCTATAGCTTTGTCTGCGCCATAGTCATTGAAAGGACATTCTCCGCAGCGTGTGATTTGGAGACCGGAGCAATCGGCGGGTCGAACCTCCAATAAAATATCTGGAGTGTTCGGTGGTGCCCGGTGGTCCAGCGGCCTACAATGGCACTCCCAGGACGGAGAGGTGAGGCGGGAACGGAGCGCTGACGAGGTGGGCGGCACAGCAAGCCGTGGCGGGGCAGGACGTAAGGGACTTTCTGTCAAGTCATCAGTGCTCGGTCCGCTGGGACGGTCCCTGTGTGTGACATCCCGTAGTGGAAGCAGTTGCAGAGCGCGCGCGGGTCGTGATCAGTGTGCTGATGGGACCTCGTGTGCCTTCACGCTTTTTTAAATTGTATTGCACGTGCCAGGGCTCGGGACACTGCTGGCCTAATTGCGGTCCCCCAGTGGGGCTTTTGCAGTGACACAAATTAAGGTCTCCTCTGCTGCGACTTCGTATAAGTCAACGGTAATTTCTTTTAAGGCTGGAGTGGCTTCGACTATAGCATTGTGTGCTTGATCTACTGCCAAGAATTGGGAATTGACAGTATCTGCCTCCGCAGTGCATTCCACCTCTTTCACCGCCGCCTACAAGTTCTTTAAATATACACGTATCCCACTGTTCTGTCATCGTCCTCCACGTTTTCAATCACCCGCCTGCTCTGTCATCGTTTACCTGGTCCGCCATCTCCCCTTTCTCTGTCATAGCCTTCATCGCCTCCCTTGTCTATCCCCTGTTCTGTCATCGTCCCCTTGCTCTGTCATTGTTCCTATCCTCTGTCACCGTCCTTCTTGTGTCACCGTCCCTCTCCTCTGTCGCCGTCGCCGTCCCTCTCCTCTGTCGCCGTCCCTCTCCTCTGTCGCCGTCCCTCTCCTCTGTCACCGTCCCTCTCCTCTGTCACCGTCTGTCACCGTCCCCCTCCTCGTTCACCGTCCCTCTTCTCTATCACCGTCCCCCTCCTCTGTCACCGTCCCTCTCCCCTATCACCCGGCCCCCTCCTCTGTCACCGTCCCTCTCCTCTGTCACCGTCCCCCTCCTCTGTCACCGTCCTTCATCTGTCACTGTCCCCCTCCTCTGTCACCGTCCCTCTCCTCTGTCACCGTCCCTCTCCTCTATCACCGTCCCCCTCCCCCCGTCCCCCGTCCCTCCTCTTCACCGCCCCCCTCCTCTGTCACCGTCCCTCTCCTCTTCACCGTCCCCCTCCTCTGTCACCGTCCCTCCCTCTGTCACCGTCCCCCTCCTCTGTCACCGTCCCTCTCCTCTGTCCCGTCCCCCTCCTCTGTCACCGTCCCTCTCCTCTTCCCGTCCCTCTCCTCTATCACCGTCCCCCTCCTCTGTCACCGTCCCCTCCTCTGTCACCGTCCCTCTCCTCTATCACCGTCCCCCTCCTCTGTCACCGCCCCCCCTCCTCTGTCACCGCCCTCCTCTGTCACCGTCCCCCTCCTCTGTCACCGCCCCCCTCCTCTTCACCGTCCCCCCCCTCCCTCTATCCCGTCCCCCTCCTCTTCACCGTCCCCTCCTCTGTCACCGTCCCCTCCTCTGTCACCGTCCCCTCCTCTGTCACCGTCCCTCTCCTCTGTCACCGTCCCTCTCCTCTATCACCGTCCCTCTCCTCTGTCACCGTCCCCCTCCTCTTCACCGTCCCCCTCCTCTTCACCGTCCCCCTCCTCTGTCACCCGTCCCTCCTCTGTCACCGTCCCTCTCCTCTGTCACCGTCCCTCCTCTGTCACCGTCCCTCTCCTCTGTCACCGTCCCCCTCCTCTGTCACCGTCCCTCTCCTCTATCACCGTCCCCGTCCCTCTCCTCTATCACCGTCCCCGTCCTCTGTCACCGTCCCCCTCCTCTGTCACCGTCCCTCCTCTGTCACCGTCCCCGTCCTCTGACACCGTCCCTCTCCTCTGTCACCGTCCCTCTCCTCTTCACCGTCCCCCCCTCTGTCACCGTCCCCCTCCTCTGTCACCGTCCCCTCCTCTTCACCGTCCCTCTCCTCTATCA
>JABMCL010001116.1:637500-650000 GCA_018857735.1 Alviniconcha marisindica | reverse complement strand
CGGCAATTAAATCAATGTTGCAGAAGACAGTCGAAAGATACAATGTCTCCTGAGGCATCCGCTTTGTGTCTTTCAACCTTTCTTTTCACACACACACACACACACACACACACACACACACACACACACACACACACACACACACACACACACACACACACACACACACACACACACACACACACACACACACACACTCAGTCAATAACGTGAAAATAAATGTTGCCACAACGAGTCTAGCATTTTCAACAGACAACGCCATGTTTCCCGCATAAAACAAAATACATGCCTGACCCCACTCTACCCGATACACGTCATCACTAGGGGACATCCGCACTGGTCCCAACCCTCCCTTAGAAACGGGCGGGCAAAACAGCCATCACAACTGGCCTGCGTCTCGGAAGTTCGGAAGTGTTGAGAAGCTTTAGACCTGCGAGCACAAGGCCAAGGACATCACACCATCGATCACTGGCGGAGACAGGCGTGGAAACAGAAAGCGTTTGACGATCGTTCCGGGTGACGGAGAACGGGTCATCGTCAATCGTCAGCCAGACGAGCACTGGAACTGTTCCACAGGAGGCGTTGGGAAAACATCTCAGCAAGGGAGTGGAGCGCGTCAGTGCCTTTCCCGAGGGCCTGTATATCATCTTGACTGAACTGATCGCTTGTGTGTGTGTGTGTGTGTGTGTGTGTGTGTGTGTGTGTGTGGTGTGTGTGTGCGCGCGCGCGTGTGTGTGTGTGTGTGTGTGTGCGCGCGCCCGTGTGTGTGTGTGTGCGTGTGCGTGTATATGTGTGTGTGTGCGCGCGCGCGCGCGTGTGTGTGTGTGTGCATGTGTGTGTGCGTGTGTGTGTGCGTGCGTGCATGCGTGTGTGTGTGTGTTTGTGTGTGTGTTTGTGTGTGTGTGTGTGTGTGTTGTGTGTGTGCGTGAGCGCGCGCGCGCGCGTATGTGTGCGCGCGTGTGTGTGTGTGTGTGTGTGTGTGTGTGTGTGTGTGTGTGTGTTGTATTTTCGATATAATGTTAGCATATGGTAATATAAAAACTAGACCCACTAGTCTAGAAAAAAGCAGAAAATCGATTTTGAACAATGGAGCAACGAGAGAAAGATATCCCCTGCAACGCAAGTTTAAATTACACAACGGAAACACACGTTCTTTTTTTTCTTTCTCTGCTTGGGAGGAGGTCTGGCGAAGGAGTTGGAGGGGGAGAGGGGAGGAGGAGAAGTGAAGCTGTATTTGAAAGATGGATCAAAACACTAAGAAAGAGCTGCTCCGACATTTATAGCTTTGCCGACGTTCGTAACGCAACGTTGTTGTTGTTGTTGTTGTTGTTGCTGTTGATGATCATAATTATGCATTGGAGACAGACGATGATGGACAAGGCGACGACAGCTGAGGCTGGCAGTGACAGGCCGTAGACTGGTGGTGCGGCCATCAGCGGCCGGAAGGGGCCAGCGTAAGTGGTGCTGGACATCAGCTGTCCACAAGCTGGTTTCCGTACGAGACAATTAACGTCACGTGACCCGGAAGCGCGCATTGTAGGCTACTGCCTTCTCTCTCTCTCTCTCTCTCTCCCCCACACACTTTATTTTTTTTATCACAAGCATAGTCAATACACATAAACAGTATACACACAAAGCATAGTTTATAGCACACATACATAAGCATGGTCTACATAAAGCATAGTCTATTATTATACTCACATAAACGTGGCATACGCATAGCATAGTCGTATCACGCATACATAAACATGTTATACACAAAACATAGTCTATATCATACATACATAAACATGGCATATGTTATGTCTAAATCAGATATATAAACATGGTATACACAAAACATAGTTTATATCATACATACATAAACATGGCATATGCATAGTCTAAATCACACATATATAAATATGGTATACACAAAGCATATTATCTATCAAGCATACATAAACATGATACAAAGCGTACTCTATGTCACACACACACAAACGTGGCATCCAGAAAACATAGTCAATATTAAACATGCATAAACATGATACAAACAATGCAAAGTCTGTATCACACAAACACAGACGTGGTATCAAGAAGATATAGTCCATACATAAGCATGGTATGCAAAACAAACAAACGAGAAAATCTGTAAACATTCGAATACACACACACACACACACACACACACACACACACACACACACAACACACACACACACACACACACACACACACCCCACATTCACACCACACACACACGCACACACACACACACACACACACACACACACACACATACACACACACACATCACACACACACACACACACCACACACACACACACGCACACACCACACGCACGCACGCACGCACGCACACGCACACACACACACACACACACACACCCCCACGACACACACCACCACTCACACACTCTCTCATCTCTCTCTCTCTCTCTCTCTCTCTCTCTCTCTCTCTCTCTCTCTCTCTCTATATATATATATATATATATATATATATATATATATACAGGGTATTACTGTCAACCTTTTCCTGTCCTCAGAGACACACAACTCCATTCGTCAGTGTCGGAGAATGCTACATAGATGTTAGGTGGAGTTTTCGCTCACGCCGTGCATTCAGCTGAAAAACTCTCCGCTATTTCATCGAGTCTCCTATCTGATCACACAACTTCTCCTAAAGCATGTTCAAGAAATATGCATGTCACGGGAATTGAATGTGCGCATTCAATAATTGGAAACGCGCGATTTGAACAGCTCGCAGCAAAGAAGAAAAAGAAGTGAAAGAAAACCCAGTGCCCTGCAATACACTTGATTGATCCCAGGGGGAAACGGGAGACAGTCCAGGAACCTGCGCAGCGACAATCGTCACAGATATGGCCAGTGATCAGCCATTACGTCTGTACCGGAAGTCAGGATTGCTCATGCGCGAGGGAAATTTGTGGAGAGGGACCACCCAAGTGTTGAATGTGTACTTTACAGCAAGAAAGTTTACCAACGTTTGAATGTAATCGTTTGCAGCGATAGTAAGAATAAAACTAAAGTTGTAGAGATGAACCTCGCGCTGTTAGTTCGGTTTGTTTTAAGCAGACGTGGTGTGCGGCTTGATATCGATTCATGTCAGACAGACAGACAGACAGAGAGAGAGAGAGAGAGACACACACACACACACACACACACACACACACACACACACACACACACACACACACACACACACACACACACGCGCGCGCAGACCAGACAAGCAAATATCAAAACTAAACCCTGTCAAGTGAATGACGTTAACCCCCCCCCCCCCCCAAAAAAAAAAAAAAAAACATTTTTTAAAATACCCCATTCCCCTCTCTTTTACTCGAAGAACACGAGTCATTTGAAGAGTTAATCTTTATGTGAACCAAGCAAGCAGCTGTCTGTCTTTTGACTTTTTTCAGACACACGACAGGGCCAGCGTGGTGACTGGCATAGCTGGCAGGCAGATGGTGAAACCAAACAGCAGAGATGAGGAAAGGCGATTGGGTGGCGGTTGCCCAAGGATACTACTGAAGCAAACACAACCCGGAACAAGTCTTCCAAAAGAAGAGAGAGCTTTTCATTTTAGATTTTGAACTCGGCTGGAATCGGGGAGAGAGAGAGAGAGAGAGAGAGAGAGAGAGAGAGAGAGAGAGAGAGAGAGAGAGAGAGAGAAATGCGATTCAATATTGAAAGATCTGCTTCGATTAAGTAAACATCAATGCCAAGTTCTTTGAAGGATTTAGTTAAACGATTGAATGAGACGGGAATGTGACGCAAATGTGCAATACAAACAATGAGAAAGAAACAGCACACGTCAGAAAAAGACTTCATGGTCTAATGAAATCTAAAATCTAAAATTAAAACGAAACAAAATAAATTAAATAAAAACTAAATAATGGAAATCCAGTTGCTCCATGACAAAGCAAAAAGGCGGAAGTGAAAGAATATTGAAAAACGAAATAAAGTAGAGATGAATGAAGTAAATCAAGCAGATGGATATTTGATTTTTAACTCCCAGTTAACCATGATGCATAGTTATATCAGCGCGAAATCGAAAATCAAACGCAATAAAAAATAAAAATTTAAATTACTGAGCGCCTCATCTCATCTCGAGATGAGCCCTAGGCACTTCACAGGGGCGACTAAGTAGCGCTATTCTCTGCTGCCGAGCAAATCCACTGGGCTCTAGTCAAACGGAACTCTGAATGAGTGACTGTCGCTTTACACAGCGCGTTTTTGAATATCCTCGGAAGAGGCTGCACTGACTGATAGTTACATGGCTGGTACCCCGTGATACTGTTGCCGTCTCGGCGCATGTTCTGTCAACACTATACACCCATGCATCAATTTACAACGTCACTTTAATCAAAGCCACATACGTAGGATGCATGAGTGTTTAGCTGTAACCTGCAACCGCCATTTTTGGCAGAATGATCGGGATCTTATACGTGCCGCTGCCGTAACATAGGGGTGGAACGGACACCGAAATAGAGAAAACAGAAGCTGACCCTGGAGAAGAAAATTCTCCAACCGTCCTGCTGGGACTCGAACCCGTGACCCTTCGATCAAGAGTCCGGCGCTGTACCACTGAGCTATCCCCGCTCCCGGGGATTCATTTGACAATAAAAAAGATATTTTTTCCGTCCTGAAAACGCAACGACAGTATTTTTAAGCGTCATGTAGCTTTTGTTTCGGATGAGCTTTTGCTTTATGTCGGTTTATATTCATATGAAGGCCAAACTGGGCGCATTACTGCACTCAGTATCGTCGACAAAACTGCCATGATTCTTTCTTCTGTGAGCACGCAACAAAGCACAGCGAGGACGGAAGGAGGGACATTTCGGTCTTTATCTTTGCAAAACAACAAGAAGGAAAGAAAAACGTGACTTTGACAAGAGCAAGACAGTGCGGACAATCGAGTTATTCGGTTAGTTCTAGGCTGTTAAGGTCCCTCGAGCGCACTGGGTCTCCCCAGGACGAATCTCGAATTGAGAAATGCTTTTATAACAGTTCACTAAATCACCATGTCACCGAAAAACAAATGAAAAGCCTGAACACACTCAAGCAAAAAACGTTCAATAATGAGCATCATTCGATATGTATAGAACTATCGCATTTTTCACACAGTAACCCGCAAACAGTCACAACCGGGTACTGTAGACGCAGAAGACACAGAGCTGACAAATGTCCTCCCACTAAAGCCTGGAATATAGCCACACGTGCTTCGTCGCTGACAGTGTTTTCAACATTGTCCTGATTTTTACTTTCCCTATCCATTCACCTTCATTTCCCACAAATCTTCTCCCTACTTGTTAACAGCGTTAGTTTTGGCGAACGCAGTTTCACATAATTATTGGCCCTTGGGTAAAATACGTCACCCTGCTCATTATCCAAAAAGGTCACTCTGCCCATTATCAAAATAGGTCACCCTTGCTCACTATCAAAATAGGTCAAAAGCGATGGATGCAAGTTCACGTGCTGAGTACTCGTGGAATATAAATCGCCCAAGATAGGTCCCCCTACTCATTATCAAACCCGATGGATGCAGGTTCACGTGTTGTGTACCCGCGGAATACAAATCGTCTCCAAACCGAGAGATTTTGTATTGTAAGAGTGAACGAGACGCCACAAGTGTTGCCTCCCTTGCCGAGACCGCCCAGTGCGGACACGCGAGCAGACGGACAGGCAGGCGCGCGGGAAAACATTCACAGGCATTCTGACAGACTTACCGCAGAAACAAGCAGCTAGCTTTGATGCAAAAAGGAACATTGTAACTGAAGCAGAATAAAGTCTAGGCATCATCCAGCCAAACAGCTGGCCTTGATTAAAACACAACAACAACAACAAAAACAAAAAACGCTCGACACATAAAAAACATATACAGGCTCGATATAGTGGCAAATGTTTTTGTTGTTGTTGTTGTTGTTGTTTTTTAATCAAGGCCAGCCGTTTGGCTGGATGATGCCTAGACTTTATTCTGCTTCAGGTACGGCTTGATATAAAAACAAACGCGTTGTCTAGACCCAGAAACAAACGGCTAGGACTGACAGAATAAACAGACGTGCAGGCTTGTTGCAAAAACAGACGACTAGGCTTGATGCACATGCAAACATGTAGGCTTGACGCAGAAATAAACACGCACGCTTGACACAGAAATAATCCGTCAAGTCTGGCGCAGAAAGATACATGCAGGCTTGACGCAGAAATAAACTGTTAAGCTTGGCGCAGAAAGAACCGGTTATGCTTGACGCAGAAACAAACCCTTAGGTTTGACGCAAAAATAAACCGTTAAGTTTGGCGTTGAAAAAGCATGTAGGCTTGACACAAACATAAACCGTTAAGTTTGGCATTGAAAAAGCATGTAGGCTTGACGCAAACATAAACCGTTAAGTTTGGCGTTGAAAAAGCATGCAGGCTTGACGCAAACATAAACCGTTAAGTTTGGCGTTGAAAAAGCATGTAGGTTTGACGCAAAAATAAACAGTTAAGTTTGGCGTTGAAAAAGCATGTAGGCTTGACGCAAAAATAAACCGTTAAGTTTGGCGTTGAAAAAGCATGTAGGCTTGACGCAAAAATAAACCGTTAAGTTTGGCGTAGAAAAAGCATGTAGGCTTGACGCAAAAATAAACAGTTAAGCTTGCTGACGCAGTAATAAACAAAGGACTAGGCTTGACGCAGAAACAAGCCCTTAAGCTCGGCGCAGGAACAAACCGTCAAATTTGCTAGGCTTGACGCAAAAGCAAATATAATGCTTCAGGCTTCACGCAGAAGCGAACCGCTGGGCTGGACTCTGAACAAACGGACAGGTTGAACACAGAAATGAACCTCGACGCAGAAACAAACAACTAGGTTTGATATGAAACAAACGGCTCGGCTTGACGCGAATCAAAAACGGAGTGATTTCTTTCCCGTAATAATAGCCCTAAAACAAATCGATCGTGAGTTTTGTTTCCATCACGGGCTCGGTGCTCCAAGAGGGCAACCCCTCTGTAATTCTGTGAGTTATGCCGGCAAAGAGCGACCGAGCGACTGTTTAACCCGTCTCTTTCAATTAACGGCGTGGGACAAATAGTTTCCCAGGACACCACAGAAGACGACTAACAATGCATCAATAATGGTTTCGTCTGTTTCCCGAGCATTGCCTTTAGAGTCGTCCGCCGTAACAGTTAGTAGCCGAGGCGGACGACAACAACAACAAATTTCCCCACAATTTACCTCGGCAACAGCTAGCCGCTACACACAACAGCCAGAGAACCCATTTTTATCGCACTAATGCCAGCGCCTCGTAGCGTGGCTGGGCAAAGATGATGGATGTGATTTCCTTCCGATGCCTTCCACTCCCCGTCCTCCCGAAAAAACCGACATTGCTTCGCACTCCCTGGGTCCCCAGAGCTGTGTGCTGACGATATCGTCTTCGGTAATCAACGCACGAGGAAATAACTGGTGTGCCTTCGGGTTTTTCCCTTCCAATCGTTTTGATGAAAACAAAATTGTACACCTCTGACATAATAATAATGTACATTTATCATGCGCTCATCAACGCCCTGAGCGCTCACATGATACGTATTAACCTAAATATGATATTCTATACACATGTAGAGCATAGTTCTACCAAACAATTTACATAAAGTATTATAAAAAATATATATAAAAAACGCACTATAACACACACACACACACACACACACACACACACACACACACACACACACACCACACACACTGACTGTAGCAGAAACTGGGTACTGATATTAGTTAGGATGGAAATACTGTGAGAAGAGGAAGGTTTTCAGTTTGGCTTTAAAAGATGACAGGGTTGAGCAGTGTCTAAGGTCTTGTGGGAGTGAATTCCAAATGTGGGGTCCAAAGCAAGAGAAGGCGCGGAAGCCATGAGTCTTGCGTTTGTATTGTTGGATTTCCAGCATGCCGGCGATATTTCTCCTCTTCTGTTGTTTTCGCGTACGAGTAAGCCGCTGGAAGACATCCACACGCAACGACTGAACTCCTGACCTGAGTCAGTTTGAAAAACTGTTTTTAACGCGAGTTTTTGTTCATCAAGAAGCCCCAATCAGTATAACAGATATCATCCAGGCACTGTGTTTTTCAAAAGCTGATTGATTTTACAACGTATTTTTGAAGATGACTCGCCTACAACAAATTATATCATTCCTGTCCGTGCTGCGTGCCTCATCCTCACTCTTCCAACGGCGAAGAGCAGGTGTGTGCACCCCTCCACCCCTACTGTCTGCGGTGTGTGCACCCTTACACCCCTACTCTCTGGGGTGTGTGCACCCCTACACCCCTACTCTCTGGGGGTGTGCACCCCTACACCCCTACTGTCTGCGGTGTGTGCACCCCTACACCCATACTCTCTGGGGTGTGTGCACCCCTACACCCCTACTCTCTGGTACTACACCCCTACTGTCTGCGGTGTGTGCACCCTACACCCTACTGCTGGTGTGTGACCCACACCTACTCTCTGGGGTGTGTGCACCCCTACACCTATGCTGCGGTGTGTGACCCCTACACCCCTATTCTGGGTGTGTGCACCCCTACTCTCTGAGGTGTGTGCACCCACACCTCTGTCTGCCGGTGTGCACCCCACACCTACTTCGCGGTGTGTGCACCCTACTCTCTGAGGTGTTGACCCCTACACCTACTCTGGGGTGGTGCACCTACACCTTATCTCTGGGGTGTGTGACCCTACACCTATGTTGCGGTGTGGACCCTACACCCCTACTTGGGGTGTGTGCACCTACACCTACTCTGCGGTGTGTGCACCCGTACCCTCTGCGGGCGAGGGTCGTGCCATTTTGAACAGATGGGGTGGGGGGAGGGGGGGGTGCTTTAGACAGCGCAATCATTCCTTCGTTTTTGTTAAGATACACGGGCTAAAATGAACATATAGTTAGTTACTTCTTGGAGTTTAACGTCCTTTCGACCGCATGGGTTTTCCTAGGGACGAATCACACATTCAAAATTATTTTACACCAGTTCAAAACACAAGTCACTGAATCACAGTTTTGTCTTATTCACTGTTACAACGCCAAAAACCAATAATTCATCTATCTATCAATGCACAGTAATACAAGTGTGGGTACCTATTTATGTTTCGTCGGCACTCACCATGGACATTCTTACTTGTCCTAGTTTCGACCTTCCCGGTCCTTTCACCCTCATTTCTTTCCAAATCCTCTCCCTGACGTAGTTTCCCAGTGTGGACTTGCCGAATAAAATAGGTCACCCTGCTCATATTCACGAAGAAGTGACCTGCTTAAATCCACTGTGGCAGTGAACAGGGTGACCCAGTATGTTCCGCGTGCCCATACAGGAAAAAATTAGGGAGACGATTTTGAAAAAGTCAAGGTGAGAACAGACCGGGAAGGTTGAATTTGGGACAAAGAAACAATTCCTGGCAGGGGGCGAAGCATGTGTGGCTATAATCTGATCTACACCAGGCTTAAAAGGGGGGACATGTGTCACCTCTGGGTTCTCAGTTGAGCCGACCTTAGTTTCTGCGTGCGCAGTGCACACAGCGGGCAATGAATAAAATTAATACATAAACAAGTAAAAGTAAAATTGGGCGGGGGGTGATGGGGGGGGGGGGGGGGGGGGGGGCTAAACGGTTGCAACGGGTTGCACGTGGTAGCGGTTGGCTGACTGTCTGGTTTCCTCACAGTGCTGACTGCATATAGCGCCCCACACTCCAAACACCGACCCCCCCCCCCCCCCCATCCCCCCATCCCTTCCCCAGTTTACGTGTCCTTTGACCCGGAAGGCTGATAAATAAAAGTCCGTTCCGCGTCGCTGCATCACGGGAAAGGGGGCTGAGTCTGACCATGCACCATTCCCAAGGAATATTCATCAGGTGACGTCACCAAGGTAACCGAAACCTGTTAGCTGTCGAATGCAGGCTACGGCCCAGAACACAAAATGTGAAAACGCTGTCGCCATTTCTGCATGCCTTAGCCTCCCTTTCCATCTCGTGGCCACCGCCACCTGGCTCATTGAAGCCGTTGGTTCATGACGCCGTCAGCTACGGCACAGTCCGGAGGCCGGTTGTCAGTCAGGCCTCAGGAAAAAGGAAATAGGCCAAGCTTTAACACTTCGGTTTTATCCTTTCACGGCCATTAAGTTATTCAGTTCAGTTCAAAATACTTTACTGTCCGTTTCAAACATAAAAAAATTAACGGAAATTTTTCTTCGCTCACACCGGCTCTGCCACATTAAATAATGTAGTTAAATTAATTTAAACACATTAAAAACAGAAGAAGGTATAACACATAAGGAACAGCTGTCATAAAAGGTAAGAACTATATAATACATCCTTCACAATCACATGCATTCCAGATGGCATTTTGAGCTTGAAAACCGATACATATTCCATCCTTCAATTCCAATATTCCATACCTTCAATTTCAAACTCACTAATTATCCACTCATATCATTATTTTACAAATTCAAGGCAATCACAAAAAGTCCAGCAAAATAATATCATATGGCGTTTTAGAGCTCAGATAACTCCGAGGTGTGAACTGTGTGCAGACAGAGAGGGACCACACACCCTCAAGCCGAGACTGTCTTTGCACATTTCGGACACTCAACACAGCTGTCACGCTCACTACGCTTTGCACGTTTCGGACACTCAACACAGCTGTCACGCTCACTACGCTTTGCACATTTCGGACACTCAACACAGCTGTCACTCTCACTACGATTTGCACGTTTCGGACACTCAACACAGCTGTCACGCTCACACGCTTTGCACTTTCGGACACTCAACACAGCTGTCACGCTCACTACGCTTTGCACATTTCGGACACTCAACACAGCTGTCACGCTCACTACGCTTTGCACGTTTCGGACACTCAACACAGCTGTCACGCTCACTACGCTTTGCACGTTTCGGACACTCAACACAGCTGTCACGCTCACTACGCTTTGCACGTTTCGGACACTCATCACAGCTGTCACGCTCACTACGCTTTGCACGTTTCGGACACTCATCACAGCTGTCACGCTCACTACGATTTGCACGTTTCGGACACTCAACACAGCTGTCACGCTCACTACGATTTGCACGTTTCGGACACTCAACACAGCTGTCACTCTCACTACGCTTTGCACGTTTCGGACACTCAACACAGCTGTCACGCTCACTACGCTTTGCACATTTCGGACACTCAACACAGCTGCTACGCTCACAACACGTGTAAACAGATGTGCTGAAATCAATGACCAGCTTATTTGCCGCGGAGGACAGTACTTTTAAGGAACGAATCTTCTCAAAATATGTCTTGTCCAATAAGTGAAAGATACTTCTTTTTTGTGTGTGTGTGGTATTTTCTGCCCGTTGCATGAAGCGCGTTACGCCGAGTGCCTTTGAGGCATCTGCACACGGCCCTATCGAAGCGAAGAATCAGAGGCAAAAAGCAAGGTAAAGCTCATTGACTTGACTCATTTGCGCTATTCAGATTGACAGCTGCTCCATGGCAAAATAAACGGTCAATAATTCTTTGTGGCTGGTGAAATGAAGCAAACAGGGGATACTGTTACAGCCGTTGGTTCACGGGTAGTGTCTGTAGCTGCCTCTCGCAAGCCTCCACAGCAGGGCACTGGAAACCTGGGAGTTAGGTGTGCTCTCAGTGAAAGCTGATTGTGAAGTTTTGGAATCGAATATCCGTCATGGGGTTGTACTAATTTCTCCTCGGTCCTTAGGGACTCAGCTTCACGTGGTGGTCACGATGAGATATCTATTAGTTTTTGTCTTTTTAGGTCGAAGTGTAGAAAAGAACAAACAAAAAAAAACAAGCCAGTAATTAAGAGAATACGAATACGAATATACGAATACGAATACGAAAGTTTAATTGTTTAGGCCACAGACCCATTACAATATGGGGAAAGGGGGAGGGGGTTACACAAAATAGTTATGCAACAGTTATTCAATCATAAAAAAAGAAACCGAATCCAGGGTGCAATAGTTCACATGTGCCATGGAGACCATGTCACAAAAGCAACACCAGACACTTCAGTACCGAGATGCCAGTAATTAAGAGAGAGAGAGAGAGAGAGAGAGAGAGAGAGAGAGAGAGAGAGAGAGAGAGAGAGAGTCTTACTCCTTTCATAAAAAGCATATTGAGTGCATCACCCCACCAACAACGCACCGGCTTGGCCCACAATGATAAACAGAGAGCAGAGGGGTTATCAAAAAGCTATAATCCTCGTGGGGACCGTTATGCTGGTTGCCTGTTGTTGTTTTTGTCTAGGGGATAAACGAACCAAGCTTGCCCCTTGCGCCTGAGCACCGCGGACACAGCACTCAACGCTTACAGCGCTCAATGCTCCCTTTGCTGAGGCTCCGGAACTGTCAGATGTTCTCTGTTTTTAGCTGCAGCAGGTCAAAATGTAACTTCCTCCCTGTAGCGTCCAACTTCATCTCTCTGAAGACCCTTACACGTTTAGTGCATGCTGGGTTATTT
>JABMCL010001116.1:627500-632500 GCA_018857735.1 Alviniconcha marisindica | reverse complement strand
CACACAAAAAAAAAAACAAACAAAAACAAAACAAAAAAACGGATTCCAGGTCCACGGTTGTATTCTGTTTTTTGTTGGGTTTTGTTTGTTGCTTTTCGTCAGACCCCCCCCCCCCCTCACCCCCCCCTCCCCCCCCCCCCCTCTCCACACACACACACACACACACACACACACACCTGTTTTCGTCTTCTTCTTTTTCTGTGTTAGTAAGGATCTTGAAGTGGGTTAATTTATGAACGATAATCTTCAGCTCTCTCCAAAAACAGAGCACGCGGTCAACGACACGCACGACCTGCGGTCAGCCTGAGACTGGTCTGTATGTAGACTGACCAGTGGGACGTATTCACACTGAATGAGTACATAACGTGTAGGCCTTCGTCCACTTGGGATAGTTCAGTTCAGTTCAAGACTGTGTCTATGCGTTCGGAAAGGCCCATACTTTTTTTATGCGCTCCACCCCGTCTCTCCCTAGTTTACCAACGTTGCCTTTGAAAGTGTTCCAAGTCTGTGTGACTGACGAGGGCAGTATAGCCTTAATTTGGTGTTGTGGCTTCCTCTCCCCTTTTTTGGTTGTTGTTTGTCTGTTTTACTGGTTTTCGCCTGTCTGTTTGCTGTGGTTGCTGTTTTACTTGTTTTTCCACTGTTTGTTTGTTGTGGTTTGTCTGTTTCACTTGTTTTTGCTGTTTTACTTGTTTTTCCACTGTTTGTTTTGTTGTGGTTTGTCTGTTTCACTTGTTTTTGCCTGTTTGTCTGTTGTGGTTTGTCTGTTTTACTTGTTTTCGCCTGCTTGTTGTGGTTCGTCTGTATTATTTGTTTTTCGCCCGTCTTGCGCTTTCTTAATTCTTTGATTTGTTTCTCTCCCGGTTTGTTTTGCTTTCTCCAGTAACAGAAAAAGAAACCTTTTTTTTCTGGCGTCTTCAGAAGAAAAGATCTTGCCATTGTGACTCAGTCAGGGGAAACGTACATGCTCAAACGCAGATGAAAGTCGTGCTTACTCTCCCAAAGGGTCCGTTGCTGTGCAGATCACAGACAAATCTAAGTGGTTTTGTCTCCAAGTATAAATTGAGTAAAATATATATATATATATAAAAATATAAAAAGAAAAAGATAAAAAAAGAGGATGCACCTCTGGTGGAGTTTGTATTTACACGCATGCCAGGTGAGAGTTACTATAGGCGACTCAGGTATTAGTTGTTTGTGCTTGCCTGACGTCTTTCGAGCGCTAATTAATTAAGTACATTAACTGAAATTGATCTGTTTTCAGAAATTTGACACTGAAAACACTATTGACTTACTTCTTCTTCCTTTATCCAGTGAGTTATTCATTCATTCTATACAAAGTCTAGTTTCCCCCTCTCCCCCTCTCTCTCTCTCTCCCCCCCCACCCCCCCCACCGACACATATACACTTACACACACAGACGCACCGTGCTTCCACCCCTCCCCCAAACCCCGCCTCCACAATTGCTGACTTGGTATTGATTATTGGAATAGAATTTCTAAGCTACTGCCGCTGTCAGCAACCAAGCGAGACCAGCAGCCAAAGCGTGGATCCGTTTTCTGTGGCACCGACGTTGTTAACGGAACACAAGCTGTCCACGTGTCACTCTTTCCATACTTACCTGCCAATCGATTGCCGAGGAAGCAGCACGGACGAAGTGGAAAGGGCTGTAGGGAGCTTACAAGGGTTAGAGTCCGGGTAGATTGATGCCCCCTAAACACGACAAGTGTTTTTATTTTGTTGTCATTCGCATAGTCAGTAAAAATGTACAAATAAGGATGAACTTATGCTAGTCTATTTCTACAAGCAATACCAAGTCAGCGACAACTAACTGTGAAGTATTTTTTGAAAGAAGAAATAAAGGCAAACAGAAAGAAACGAAAGAGAATAACGAAAGATCAGCGAAAAACAACAACAAACGACGACAAAAAACTAAACAAAACAACAAGAAAGCAAAACAAACAAATAAAACAACTGAGCCCCCCCCCCCCCCCCCCACCCCCTCACCGCCATCCCCACCTACGCACCAACACTAAGCAGGCAAATGACTACCCCTCCCACACACACACACCACACACAACCACACACACACACACACCACACACACACACACACACACACACACAACACACAACACCACACACACACACACACACACACACACCTCACATCACACATGCACCCAACCTATAACACTTACCACAAGTCGTTACTGATCACTACACGCACGTCCACATAAGATGCAAAAATGAAAATGGATATTGGAAAGAATCGTTTACTACGTTTCAGCAACTAAAAGTAAGAAAGAGAAGAAAAATCAGAAACAGGCTAGGAGAAGACAGTTACTGAATATAAACAGGAGATAACTAACTCTGTAATTCTCTGTCCTCTTCTCGTCTGTCTGTTCGTTTTCTTTTGTCTGTTTGTCTTCTGTGCTAGTATCGGTTTGCCCTTTACTTATTTCCGATGGGGAAGACGTACTGTCGAAACGTTGAATGTTTTTTGTATCCGTGCCCTGTGTTCCTTTGTCACCAACGTTACGTTACGTTTCCATTTTTCTTTACAGCTCGCTATTTCTCTCCTGTAATCAGCGGAATTTTTTCCTCCGAAGAAAGAGTTTCTTTTTCTCACATACACGGTCAGTAGTCACCCCTTACGGCTTCGCAGGTAGACGCGAGAAACTTGGGTTGGCTTATTTGCTTGTACACATTTTATCTCCCCCCACCCTCCCCTCTGTCTCTCTCTGTCAGTGTGTGTGGGGTGTGTGTGTGTGTGTGTGTGTGTGTGTGTGTGTGTGTGTGTGTGTGTGTGTGTGTGTGTGTGTTTATCTCTCTCTGTCTCTGTCTCCGTCTCTCTCTGTCTCTCTGTCTGTCTGTCTCTCCCTGGCCGTCTGTCTGTCTCACTGTCTCTCTGTCTCTTTCTCTGTCTCTCTCTCTTTGCCTAAAAATAATAATTGAGTGTTGTATACATGTATGCCCATGCTTTTATTTTCTTTCCATTCTGATGTTTCTGCACATTTGTAGGAACTATGAAACTGCATTAATCAGTTGCTTAATCATGCTTATAATATTTGTTTGTGGTATTGTCGTGTTTATTTGTGTTTGTAGTATAGCAAGGACTGGCTGTTAGATAGGTCCAAATGTACATTACGCTACTATCCTTGAGTATTAAAGTTTTCGAGTTCGAGTTCGAATTCACTCTCTCGCCCTCTTTCTCTGTGCTTATCGTCGTTTCTTTCTGTTTTTCCCACTATAATGTTCGCTGCTTGAACCTTTAACGAGAGAAATATGAGTTTATTTCGCAGTTTGCTTTGTGTCTGGGCTGATTGATGATACGAGAGCTCACCTATTATTAGAGATCCATGCTGAATATTTCTCATACAAAAATAAATATTTTTCCGTTTCATGTTCCACAGAAAGATGGATTACTCCGAAGACAAACGTTTTAAGAACAAAAACCAAAGTTACGAGATTGTGAATGTTAGCCGAATAAATGCAATAAATTCCGAAGCTATAATAGATCAACAGAGAGAGAGAGAGAGAGAGAGAGAGAGGAGAGAGAGAGAGAGAGAGAGAGAGAGAGAGGTAAAAAGGTTGGTTCAACGTCCAGTCAAACTGACAGTCACATCAGAGCAAACAGGGACAAGAACGTCGATGAGACAGTAACATGAAGTGTATCAGTAACATGACGTGTATCCCTAGTCTCCTTCACCCCTCCCTTGCTCTCTCGCACCTTGTTCTATGTTGGATAATGATAATTGTCATTACAGTACTAATGATGTGAAGATAGCAAAAATGACGCCTGTACACGCGTAACTAACAAATAATGGGGACATCAACAATGCTGATGACTGTTCACCAGTAGGCCCATTGTGTGATTTTGTATGCAACACACACACACACACACACACACACACACACACACACACACACACACACACACACACACACACACACACACACACACACACACACATGTATGCACGCACGCACGCAGGCACGCATACACCCACACACACACACACACACGAACACACACACACACACACACACACACACACACACACACACAACACCACACGCACACGCACACACACACACACACACACACACACACACACACACACACACACACACACACACACACACACACACACACCGTCTCGTATATTTCATACAAATTTATGGATCTCGCTTTGCAGCAGGTCAGTTTTGATGCCTTTTGAGCGGTTCCCAGCCAATCCTGCTTTATTGGCTTGTAACCTTGGGGGTCATCAGAAGCTAAGATACAATGTGGGCTCAGCACGGAGACAGTATGTGAATGTTTCCATCTCTACGTTTCCTTTGGCTGTTCTAGCAGTATTTATGTAAAACTAGCACTTTTTGCCTTGAATCTGAACTCCTCAGGGCGCAGCCATCTTGGTTCGCTCTTCAGCGGTGAAAACCACAAACAGACTGGCTCGTGGCGTATTAATACTTTTGTCACACATTCCGGACATGACGTCACTGGTACGGACTGTTTGGGCACAACATGGCAGTTCTGACGCTGCAGATAACGCGACTCTTAAAGGTGGAGTTGTAACAAAAAGGAGGAGAAATGGAATGAAAATCTGGCCCTGTGTCTGTTTTCTGTTCCATTGCTAATGGTACGTCCCGTCATGAGCTTTGCTGCAGACACCCTTTAAGTGTAGCCTAGCGACACTCTAAACCTTAGTCACAATGTAAAATTCCACCAACACATTCTTGGATTCCGCCAATCGACAATGTGAATTTCAACCAAATAATTGTGTAATATTCCGCAATCTTTCGGCCTGTCACGTGGTGCGTATGACGTAACATTTTCTCTATATACGTGACCTTTTCGAAGTGACCGGAATACGAACACATCAGCATCGCCGTCACGTAAACAGTCCATTACGTTGAAATTAGCGACAAAAGGTCTCACAGCCAACATTGATTCCTGGCTGTGAAACGCACCAGGGAATTGTTTATTTGGGGGCA
>JABMCL010001116.1:590000-622500 GCA_018857735.1 Alviniconcha marisindica | reverse complement strand
TTTCAGTATTTGTATTTTCATGCGTTATTGTACCCTCTTTCACTTTCCTTCACTTTCCTAATTTTGATGCTTTATATATATATGATGTGCGCTCGTGT
Source organism: Alviniconcha marisindica (assembly GCA_018857735.1). NCBI lineage: Eukaryota > Metazoa > Mollusca > Gastropoda > Provannidae > Alviniconcha > Alviniconcha marisindica. The sequence continues at coordinate 622,402 of JABMCL010001116.1, read as the reverse complement.
AGGTGTGTGTGCGAGAGAGATGAGGGAGGGAGGGGGAGAGAGAGAGAGAGAGAGAGAGAGAGAGAGAGAGAGAGAGAGAAGAGAGAGAGAGAGAGAGAGAGAGAGAATCATAAATAAACTGCTAGTGGGTTGTGGAGTAGACACAGGTACTTGTTATATCCAGCCCACACCCATGATACATACATCTAGATTCCAAACATACGCCAGTCTGTGTAAGATATCTATTCCTAAACTTGTCTAACGCAAAGGAACACAAATTAAAAAAATCTTTTTAAAAGAGCATACTCTTGCATGTAAATTGAAAGGAATCCAAAACAAAATAATCAGCAAAGAAACAAATGTGTAAGACAGAGAGAGAGAGAGAGAGAGAGAGAGAGAGAGAGAGAGAGAGAGAGAGAGAGAGAGAGAGAGAGAGAGAGAGAGAGAGATTTTATCAAAGGCTGTGAACAAGACAAGGCGGAAAGTGTCGGAAGAATTTGACTCGGATCGAGTCGTAAATCGATAATCACTGGCTTTGTTCGATTGGATGGCAGCAGCGCCGATTCTCACGTGGTCGGTTTGTGCAGCTGTTCGACTGCGGCCAGGGATTTTGACATCATCGGCAGAGGTTTCTCTGCAACTGTCACCAGCAGCGACTCGATGGAGATCATTTGCAGGACGCATGCTTCCGGTTCCGAGTTGGGCTCTTTTCCATTTCCGGTTCCTGTCTAAACAGAATGCAACGCTGCAATGCGTCTTCCCCATCGTTTTTAAATTTAATTTTGGAATTAAATTTAAGCTTATGAGCATACATACGTATAAATGCAAAATAAATATGAACAGATTAAATATAATGGAACAATATCAACAGCCGGGTGGAGAGAGAGAGAGAGAGAGAGAGAGAGAGAGAGAGAGAGAGAGAGAGAGAGAGAGAGAGAGAGAGACTCGCGAAAACTTTATTTTACAAGGATTGTAGTTTAGGTTCAGTCAAAAACCTGTCTAACAACTAGTCCTTGCTAAGCTACTGATAAATAGATATCAAATTACAGGCATTAAATATTAGGAGAGAGAGAGAGAGAGAGGAGAGAGAGAGAGAGAGAGAGAGAGAGAGAGAGAGAGAGAGAGAGAGAACTCGAACTCGAAAACTTTATTTTACAAGGATTGTAGTTTAGGTTCAGTCAAAAACCTGTCTAACAACTAGTCCTTGCTAAGCTACTGATAAATAGATATCAAATTACAGGCATTAAATATTAGAGAGAGAGAGAGAGAGGGAGAGAGAGAGAGAGAGAGAGAGAGAGAGAGAGAGGAGAGAAGAGAGAGAGAGAGAGAGAGAGAGACGAGACAGACAGACAGACAGTACAGAAAACGTACAAAGGGAGAGTAGGTAGAAAAGAGAGAGAGAGAAGTGATGGTTAAAACTTAACAGGGCGGGGGGGGGGGGGGGGGGTATGAACTGAACCCAAATTTTTTACATGATATGAAATGCATTAACATTTTAGTAGGGAACATACCGATAAATGTAGCCCTCCTTCTGAACAAAGGACATGGAATCATTTGAATACATTGCTCCACGTTATCATACATCACATATTTCATGTGTTACATCTTGATGTCATGGGTTTTTAAACACATAAAGGGCGTTTATTTTTGATTTTCCATTTTTAAGTATGGAAAACGTTTTCAATAATGTGATAAAATTAAGGACGTCTTTCAGTTTGATGTTTATCACATACATGCACTATTCATTCACAACTGTTTAACACATGTATTAACCAAACGTGCTGCATAATGTCACATCTCCAAGACAGGCGTGGGATATTTTCAGTGTGTGCATTACAAAAGGTACATCTTGTAACTGGTGACTATCATTCTTCTTAAGGTTGCATTTGTAGCGAGAATCCTGTCGACAACACGTACCTAAAACCATTTCAGTTTTACTTCATATATTTTGTTTAGTTTTGATGAATGTTGTATAACAGTTAGTATTGTTAGACGGTGTGCTGTTCTATATTATCAGCACTTTGGTTTGCTTTTATATTGAAAGTACTGAAATCAAATATCGTAATATACGGTTGTTCCTTTGTTTAGATTGTAAATCATTGATTTTCTCAAGTTTGAAGATTGATTATATTGGACATCAATATCCAGACACTTGATCTGCTTCTCTACAGCCTGAACACGACCAGTGTATGTAAGAAAGTTAGTATTTAAACAATAATTCATATGAGACTCTTCAAAGTGCAAAAAGCTCTGTTAGCAATACACGTTCAGCAGATTTTGTAGACATCAATTAACAAAGTTCTTAATGTATTCTTTTGTATGTCCCCTCCCCTTGGAGTACATACCTTTAATAAATCAGTTCATATCCCACCCCGCCTTGTGTTCTACAATGTTTGCCACGTTCGTCTCTTTGTCTCTGGATCTACATCTGTTCCGGTTGGCCGACTGTTTTATGAATAATGCTTTGGCACCGCTCGTACCCAGCGTCACAACGACAAAATCGTTGTTCCCAGGCAACGTCAGTGAGTGCAGCAACAGGCTCCTTCCTGAAAGCGGTTTGGACTGGACCAAGTCTGGAGCGTTCGGGCAGCCTGGCGTTCAAACCGGTACACCCACATTCGCTGCACGTGGCTACCCACTGTCTGCGCTCCAACCTATGACTGCAGGATGACAGCAAAGAAAAATGTGAGCCGGTTTGGCCTAGCGGTAAGGCGTTTGGCTGGTAAGCAGAGGGACCTCGGTTCGAATCCGCTTCGGCTCTCCTTCCTCTTCAGAAATTGTGGTCTATGGACACTGTCTTGCGACTTTGTCCCTCACGATTAAGGAAATATTAAAATGGCTCTCATCGCTGCCCATCTTAATGCAGGAGTTATTCTGGTGGTGACACAGTAGCGATAGGCATAATAGTCTTCCTCTTCCCCCTCCTCCATACCCCCTTCCCCCCTTTTCCCCGTCTCTAATAAGCCTTACGGTTTCTGTGGACGTTAAACACCATGTTTACTTATTTACTTGCAAAGAAAACTCGCGTTGAAGAGGTCGGGAACAACATCCGAAACATGTCTGATGATGAATCGCTGTTCTGTGTACCTTCGCGTTTCTGCCGTGTCACAAACACAGAGTCCAACGGTGCGAGTCAGAACTTGCTGTTGTATTAACGCCTGCTTGTTTGCAGTTCATTGTCCGGCTGTCTTCTTTGTCAGTGTAGTTTGCTGACTGTCTAACCCGCACGACCAAAAGGGCCCTAAAACGTTAACTATGAACGCCTTTTAATGTGATAGTTTAAGCAAGACAGTGCGACATTTTCAGCAAAGATGAATTTTCCACAACAAAGAGCATTACGTCAGTATGTCGACCGAGTATCTGTTTTTATTTTAAGCACCGAATCAGTGTAAACTGTCTCTGCAGCTGTGACTTTGGTTAACAATAATTATGATTTTACTATTTATTTTTGTTTAACAATAATTATGATTTTACTATTTATTTTTGTTCAGCTTGTAAAATTCGCTGCCGTCAGTCTCGCTGTTTGAGATACGGTGCTACAGAAAGTCCCCCCACCGCCCCACCCCCACCCCCTTTCTACTTCTGTCATCAAACAGTTTTTCCTTCCACGGGTTTGATAAAAGTTTGCAGAAAAACGTGACTTCTTGCAGTTCATTTAAAATATTGATTGTAAGTACTTCCTTTTGCTTTTGCTCATGTTTTATTTTTTTTCTTTCTCCCTCTTCTCCTTTTAGGTTTAGGGCTTTCCCGTCGATTCATTTTGCTTGTTGGACGGGTGAAATATTGCCCTGACAATAAATGAATGCTTTAAGTTCAGATTTTCTTTCAAGCAAAAGAGCTTTCTTCCTCAAAAATAGATTCGCATTAAGTGCGCATGAATGTTTCATTCACACAGCAAGCTGGAGTTTTCGACGTATTTTTGCTCCAGATTCATTCCCCATGACTGAACAGACCAGATAGACCAAGCAATAAGGTCTGCAGCAAGAAAAGCGTGGGCCATTCAGAATGCATTCGGTTAGAACGGCAAACATTGCTTGTCTTTTTCCTAAGGAGCGTTATGGGCGCTGCTAAAATATTGATAGGGGAACGGCAGATCAGCCTGTCACGTTGGCCTGAAATACATAATGCCAAGCCTCCAACACACACCCTCCCTATACACCTCCCTCTCCTTCCCCCAGCAAAAAACTGTAATGGGATAAGGTGTCTGCTTTAATTCCCTTCAGTCCCGAGTAGGCTCAAGATTAAACATAAGAAGAAGAAAAAGAAGAGAAAAAGAACAACAACAAAAAGAGATGTGTGGGTAGGTGGGGGTAGGGGGATGTGTGTGGAGAGAGAGAGAGAGAGAGAGAGAGAGAGAGAGAGAGAGAGAGAGAAGAGAGAGAGAGAGAGAGAGAGAGAAGCTGTGATTCAGTTTCGAAATTACGACTATTCTGAAACTGGGTTACCACATAATTCATAGACACACGATTTCGGTTCTGCAGATTTGACAATATATATAGTTCTTTAACGTTGATGCTTGTCAGTGGGCTTGTCAGAAGTGAAAATATGATGCATGTTTTCTTGCGAAACACTATAACGAATGTATCTCTTCGGCAGATTTCTTCATCCATTATATATATATATAAAATAATGGATGAAGAAATCGATGACAGTCAATATATGCCAAATTAAACCTTTTACACGAACAATTTCATATTAAGACGTCACGTGCATGTTCGTGCAAGCTAAAGCAAAAGTAACACGAACACACTCGTTCGCGCGCCATACACACTCGCACACTCGCGCGCGCGCACACACGCTAACACACAGTTCACAACAATTAAAAGAGAAAGCCGCACCGTGACTCCCTGGAGGCCGCCATGGGCATGGCTATCATGATGTTTCGCAAGAGCATCCTCAACTGCATGTGATTGTTGTCCGGCTTATTTCCATATGTCAAGCGGCTTATTTCTTAGATCGTAGGCCGACTAAGAGGTTTGCGCCGGACTAGAATCCGCTTTGAAATGTTTGTAATGGTTATGTGCAGCCAGCTGATATTTCCCGGCTTTCTCTTTTCGCCTTCCCTGCAGAAACGAGTACGGTCTTCTCTGGTGGGAGTAGAGAGCGGTTACATTGGTGCGAAGAAGCACGAAAAAGAATAAATGTTTTTGAAATAGAATAAATAATGCGTTTACAACAGAAATAAAATTATTTAAAAAAAAAAAACGAAAAAAAAAAAGAATTAAAAAAAAACGCCGAAAGAAGAACAAAAAAACACACACAAAAAATCGAAAAAAGAAGAAGAAAAAACGAAAGAAGAAGAAGAAAAAGAAGAAGAGGAAAAAAGAAAAGAAAAAAAAAAGGAACAAAGAAACGAAACAACGGCGAGTTAATAAACGCTCGAAAGACGTCACACAAGTAGGCCTACCACAAACACCTGAGTCGCCTACTGTAACTGTCACCTGGCATGCGTGTAAATACAAGGTACATAAACTCCACCAGAGGTACATCCTCAAAACAACAAAACAAACAAAACAGCCTATCCAGCCAAGCGACTGACTGACCGACTAACCAAGTAGGTTAGGGTATTAGCAGTTAAATAACTGGGTCACACACACACACACACACACACACACACACACACACACACACACACACACACACACACACACACACACACCAGCACACACACACACGCACACACACACACACTCACACACACACACACACACACACACCACACACACACACACGCACACACACACATCACACACACACACACACACAGACACACACACACACACAGACACACACACACACACACACACACACACACACCGATTGAGTCTAGCTAGAGAGTTTGTGCCTAGAGCTGGGAATACCCGGACAGTGGACTCGCTCCCTTCTCTTGGCGTTACGTCAGTGTGTTGAGCTGGGGGGGGGGGGGGGGGGGGGGCTGCAGTACTGGACGCGGTCCAGATCGGCAGTTGGAAACACCACGTTAGCGTGCTCAGCGGCGGGGGGAGGGGTGGGTGGGGGGGGGGGGGGGGGCAGCACTGGACACGGTCACACTGTTTCGTCCCGTTGCTATGCTTTAGCGTGTGAGCCATACGGTGAAGGATTTGTTCGGAATCCACCCTTCTTTCGTTCTGTTGCTGTGCTTTAGCGTGTTAGCCATGGGGTGTAGGTTTTGTTCGGAATCCACCCGTCTTTCGTTCTGTTGCTATGCTTTAGCGTGTTAGCCATGGGGTGTACGTTTTGTTCGGAATCCACCCGTCTTTCGTTCCGTTGCTATGCTTTAGCTTGTGCTGAAAACATGGCCGACGAGCTCAGCGGCAAAATAGTTGCTATTTTTCTGATTGGCTAAAATTGTATTAAGGTCTGGGATTATTGACAGGTCCAAACCATCTATGTCGATCAAAAACACAGTCCTTCCTGAAATGTTAAACCAGGGCAGCAAGCAGCAAGGGCCGGTGTATATCTTTGTCACACAGCTTTTGAGTCTGACGTCACGACAGCATGGGCTTTGTGAATTGCTTTTCTCCGCTGATCGGTCCCAGACAGGTTAATTTTCTCTCCTGACAGACCGCTGCCGGCGCATGGGACCTGCGTCTTAGAAAACAGCGGGATTAGACCTGGCGGAGGTGCTGTTCGCTGACTGAACTCCTTCCTCTCTAAATGATAGGTCAGCTTTACGTCACCTCTGTCTGTGCCATGGACAGGTGAATATAAGAAGTGTTATCGTCAGCTCTGTGTCATGACGATGTGTAAGTAGTGTTATCGTCAGCTCTGTCTGTGTCATGGCCAGGTGTAAGAAGTGTTATCATCAGCTCTGTGTCATGACGATGTGTAAGTAGTGATATCGTCAGCTCTGTGCCATGGCGATGTGTAAGTAGTGTTATCGTCAGCTCTGTGTCATGATGATGTGTAAGTAGTGTTATCGTCAGCTCTGTGTCATGGCGATTGTAAGAAGGTTATCGTCAGCTCTGTGTCATGACGATGTGTAAGTAGTGTTATCGTCAGCTCTGTGTCATGACGATGTGTAAGTAGTGTTATCGTCAGCCTGTCTGTGTCATGGCGATGTGTAAGTAGTGTTATCGTCAGCTCTGTGTCATGACGATGTGTAAGTAGTGTTATCGTCAGCTCTGTGTCATGGCGATGTGTAAGAAGTGTTATCGTCAGCTCTGTGTCATGACGATGTGTAAGTAGTGTTATCGTCAGCTCTGTGTCATGGCGAGGTGTAAGTAGTGTTATCGTCAGCTCTGTGTCATGCGATGTGTAAGTAGTGTTATCGTCACCTCTGTGTCATGGCGATGTGTAAGAAGTGTTATCGTCAGCTCTGTGTCATGGCGAGGTGTAAGAAGTGTTATCGTCAGCTCTGTCTGTGTCATGGCGATTTGTAAGTAGTGTTATCGTCAGCTCTGTTTGTGTCATGGCGACGTGTAAGAAGTGTTATCGTCAGCTCTGTGTCATGGCCAGGTGTAAGAAGTGTTATCGTCAGCTCTGTGTCATGGCCAGGTGTAAGAAGTGTTATCGTCAGCTCTGTCTGTGTCATGACGATGTGTAACTAGTGTTATCGTCAGCTCTGTGTCATGACGATGTGTAAGTAGTGTTATCGTCAACTCTGTCTGTGTCATGGCAAGGTGAATATAAGAAGTGTTATCGTCAGCTCTGTCTGTGTCATGGCGATGTGTAAGAAGTGTTATCGTCAGCTCTGCCTGTGTCATGGCGAGGTGTAAGTAGTGTTATCGTCAGCTCTGCCTGTGTCATGGCGAGGTGTAAGTAGTGTTATCGTCAGCTCTTTTGTTCATGACGAGGTGTAAGAAGTGTTATCGTCAGCTCTGTCTGTGTCATGACGAGGTGTAAGAAGTGTTATCGTCAGCTCTGTCTGTGTCATGGCGAGGTGTAAGTAGTGTTATCGTCAGCTCTGTCTGTGTCATGGCGAGGTGTAAGTAGTGTTATCATCAGCTCTGTCTGTGTCATGGCGAGGTGTAAGTAGTGTTATCGTCAGCTCTGTGTGTCATGGCGAGGGGTAAGTAGTGTTATCGTCAGCTCTGTTTTTCATGGCGATGTGTAAGTAGTGTTATCGTCAGCTCTGTGTCATGGCGATGTGTAAGTAGTGTTATCGTCAGCTCTGTCTGTGTCATGACGAGGTGTAAGTAGTGTTATCGTCAGCTCTGTCTGTGTCATGACGAGGTGTAAGTAGTGTTATCGTCAGCTCTGTCTGTGTCATGACGAGGTGTAAGTAGTGCCATCGTCAGCTCTGTCTGTGTCATGACGAGGTGTAAGTAGTGTTATCGACAGCTCTGTCTGTGTCATGGCGAGGTGTAAGTAGTGTTATCGACAGCTCTGTCTGTGTCATGGCGAGGTGTAAGAAGTGTTTTGTAGCTGCGCTGGATTGGCTAGCTGAGTGCGGCAGTGCAGAGTATTACAACAGCGGCAAATGTCGTAAGCTGTCTCCGTGCTCTACCACCTGAGTCACAGGGTTCATCGCTGTCAATCAGCCGAACGGCTTCAGCCAATCAGAACGTCACAAAGTGTTACCCGCGAAAAGCCCGAGGAGCGGGCCTCACGGTAGTCTGGCCCACACGCTGAAGCACAGCGACAGAGGGAAGGTACTGGTGGATTCCCAACACTGCAAGTTCACTTCAGTTCCGGATGCTATCCATGCGCTCGGAGAAGGTTCCGTCTCAGTCATTAGACTTGGCGGGCAGGATATGTCTCAGTCATTAGACTTGGCGGGCAGGTTCTGTCTCAGTCATTAGACTGGGCGGGTAGGTTCTGTCTCAGTCATTAGAGTGGGCGGGCAGGTTCTGTCTCAGTCATTAGAGTGGGCGGGCAGGTTCTGTCTCAGTCATTAGAGTGGGCGGGCAGGTTCTGTCTCTGTCATTAGAGTGGGCGGGCAGGTTCTGTCTCTGACATTAGAGTGGGCGGGCAGGTTCTGTCTCAGTCATTAGAGTGGGCGGGCAGGTTCTGTCTCAGTCATTAGAGTGGGCGGGCAGGTTCTGTCTCAGTCATTAGAGTGGGCGGGCAGGTTCTGTCTCTGTCATTAGAGTGGGCGGGCAGGTTCTGTCTCTGTCATTAGAGTGGGCGGGCAGGTTCTGTCTCAGTCATCAGAGTGGGCGGGCAGGTTCTGTCTCAGTCATTAGAGTAGGTGTGTGGTGGCTGTCATGGTGGGTGGGTGGGGGCGGGACTTGTACATGTGTTAGAATGTGCTAAGGTCAGGGTGGGTGGGTGATAGCGACCAGTACATGCATTAGACATGAAGCATGTTTGATTAAATGTACCGCACACAGCAGACACACAGACACATACAACACACACACACACACCACACACACACACACACACACACACACACACACACACACACACACACACACACACACACACACACACACACACACACACACACACACACACACACACACACACACACACACACACACACACACAACACATGCACGCACGCACGCACGCATTCACACACATACACAAGCATGAACGCACACACGCACGCACACACACACACACACACACACACACACACACACACACACACACACACACACACACACACACACACACACACACCTACACAGGTATTTACTAAGATCTGCTTTTCGCGGCGATGATAATTTATGTAGCTGGAGACAGAAATGTTTCCCGACTTCTGCATGAAAACCACCACATCCACAAATTACATGCGTTCTTGCCCATTACGTAGTCTGCTAACCAACTCCTGACGCTGGCCGAATCTCTGCAGGGCAAAGTTTCTATCTCTCTGCCATGGGATATGTAACTTGCATTGGCATGAATCACATTGGCTATCCTACGTGTTGCTGTTGCTGTAGTACTTTCTTTTGGTTTTGTCTGAAGAACTGGACACAGTAGGTGATGTATACTCGCACGATGACACTCAAAAAACATTCTACAGAACCTCTCACATACTTTCTGACCCACTCAAAAAGCTATCTGACGTATTTTTACTATTTCCTGACCAAGGAGACGGGTTGGAACAGTATTTCCCTTACCGTAATGGAGTCCGCTACCTGAACGGGTGTCAGCGTCTTAACCTCTCAGCCACGCTGTCCTCTTGGTGCCTTGGCGATAGTGGGGGTTGCACCACTCACACGAGAGGTTCTATGTTTATGCACTGAGTTGCGAAACCGCACACACAACATTGACTTTGATGAATAGGTCGCTTTTAATGAGAGAGTAGCACAGCTTGATGTTTCAGTGGGAAAGAAGCCCGAGTCTTCTGTAAGTAACCCTCTCCCACACCCCGCTCTTCTCCTGCAAACTCAATTCACGTCCAAGCCGTGCATTCGCGCTGAAGTCGTCTTAACAAACACACGGCTTCCCATTTTCAGGACCAGTCCACGAAGCGTGCTAATTAAGTGTCTCGCAACTGCTGCCAGTTTCCCCAAAGGAGAGCAATGTCACATTCGCAACGATACAAGAACCAATATCCTCACAAGTTGAGGAACAGGCGCATGACGATATGTTTCCACTGGCCGATGAACAGGCGTGTGACCATGATGTGACCATGATGTTGCTGATAGCCGATGAACAGGCATGTGACCATGGTGTTGCCAATAGCCGATGAACAGGCGTGTGACCATGTTGCTGCTGATAGCCGATGAACAGGTGTGGGACCATGAAGCTGATGATAGCCGATGAACAGGTGTGTGGCTATATAATTATGTTCTTGCTAGCCGATGAACAGGTGTGTGGCCATTACGTTTTTGATAGTCGATGAACTGTCGGTGCACTTCACCGTAAGACACATTTGCTGGTAAACTTGTACTGGGACAATAAATATTCTGACTGATTCTGATTTTGAAAAGCGTGTGGCCATGATGTGCTTTCTAGCCGGTGAACAGGCGTGTGGCCATGGTGTTTTTGACAGCCGGTGAACATGCGTGTGGCCATGGTGTTTTTGATAGCCGGTGAACAGGCGTGTGGCCATGGTGTTTTTGATAGCCGGTGAACATGCGTGTGGCCATGGTGTTTTTGATAGCCGGTGAACAGGACGTGTGGCCATGTGTTTTGACTAGTCTGATGAAATGCGTGTGGCCATGATGTTTTTAAGCCGGGAAAGGGGGATTTTTACAGCCGTAATGTGGCCATGGTGTTTTTGATAGCCGGTGAACAGGCGTGTGGCCATGGTGTTTTTGATAGCCGGTGAACAGGCGTGTGGCCATGGTGTTTTTGATAGCCGGTGAACAGGCGTGTGGCCATGGTGTTTTTGATAGCCGATGAACAGACGTGTGGCCACGATGTGCTTGCTATCTGATGCATGGGCGTGTGGTGATGGATTTTCACTCCGGTAAATGCACAGATGTGTGTGTGTGTGTGTGTGTGTGTGTGTGTGTGTGTGTGTGTGTGTGTGTGTGTGTGTGTGTGTGTGTGGTGTGTGTGGTTTGTGTGTTTGTGTGTGTAGTGAGAGAGGAGAGAGAGAGAGAGAGAGAGAGAGAGAGAGAGAGAGAGAGAGAGAGAGAGAGAGAGAGAGAGACTGGCATAAGTAAGAAGATGGTAAAACCATTAAACCCATCAACTGTGCTGACAGATGATAACGCCGTTGACCGCTTGGCAACGCTTTGCGTCGTGCAGAAAGTGGCGATTGGCGATGAACATAATGATGCGTGCAGGCCACCCTGTGCTGGCGAGGGACGAAATGACGGCAAGGTCAGTCGCTATGACAGAATCCGTCGTGGGCGTTATGTCATTCGTCCAGTCAACCTTGTAGATTACATGCGCTGTCTTTTCTATTGGTGTATTCAATGCCGTCTTCATCTTCTTGTATTTTGGGGGAGAATAACAGAACATGAGATGTCAAATTCTTCTTTTTCTTTTTTCATTTGTAATGGAGTTGAGTGGTAGAAGGACAGGACACAGGCAGCGGAGTCAGTCGAAATGGAGACCATAGCAGGCGGCGACGGCAAACAGGCTTTATTCTACAGCAGCAGACAACTTTCTCAGCACACCCAAAATCCTCACGCGCACGCATAGATAAGAGAACTGCGCGGGCCGCAAAGAACACACGCTATCGTTACAATGAAATCGGCCCTCTGGACCACAAAATGGCTGACTATTGTGTTTCCTTGGCCCGCACAAATACAGTTTCCTCAACAATAACTAAACTAATTAAAACATGAAATACATCAATAAAAGCTACAGTTACAACCTTTTAAACCGTATAAACAAAATGTACACACATGACTTATTTAATGTACAACAAGAGTGGGAAGCGTGGCTTGCACCTGTCTATAAGCAGATTCGTACAACTAAATCACAACTAACACAATGTACAAAATATAACTGTCAATAAAACTTACATCAGAATAAAGTGCACGCTCCCACGGTTAAAATGGTACATAACAATTACTATACAACGCTCTATACGAGAAGCAAGACACACTCAAAGACTAGTACTAAAACAAATGGTGCGAACTTTCGCCTGGGGCGCGTTATTTTAGTCGCAGCAGCGCTGATAGTGATACCAAGTAGTCTATGAATATAACTTTGCTTCTACAGTACACAATACTCAATAAGTTAATTTCAACCCAAAATAAACACTAAACATGAAGTCAGCTAAGCAAAATACTATACGACAAAGCATTGATCGACACAGAATTACTTTCATCGAGTCAAAACAACGATTCACTACTATTCACTAGTACTACACAGAAAATGCGCCATGCAGACGACGGCTATAACTGAAAAGAATGGACCTAGAGAGGCATCGGCTACTGATTAAGCTCGATCCTGCGTCTAAATAAGATCTAAATAAACATTCTAAGATGCCAGATTATATTACACATGGCTTAGTGCATAAAAAGGACTAGGTAAACAAAGAGTAGGTAAACAAACAAGCGGTCAAAATATTAAGGGAGTAAACAGATTTGAAAATGGCGCGCACCGGCGGCTATTGCCGGTCGGCTATGAGAAGGCCATGTGGCGTTACGCAACACGCGCAGCGCTTCAAAACAAAAGCGTCGTCTGCTCCGGTTCCCGGGTTACTAACAGTACAGTAATGAAATTGCATGGATCTGATAACCGGGGCGGGATTATTGTAAAAACATACAAAGAGCACTTGCTCACACATTTAAGTGCAGTGTGTTTGAGTACACCAGAGAATTGCGCTATACAAACGTTATCTATTATTATTATTATTTAAAGTCTTTTCAAATAAGTGATATTAGACTGATTGTACCATTATCAAGCTAACATTTGTCAAGAAATTACACCCAAACAACAGCAAACTGTAAATAAAGCGAAATCATATTTAAATATACATTTGTTTGCATTCTCAAAACAAAAAAACAAAACCATACACATATAATACATGTATCCATGCACATAAAAAAATCTCACATTTTCTTTACACATCTTTGTTACAAAGATGCATACATGGGGCATTCGAGGACATGCGGCACTTGGTACATTCAATATTTCATGTCATATAAACATGAAATGAATGAACATACTGGATAACGAAAGGCAGACACATATCCAAAGACTACATAGGCTTGCGATTATACACATGTATGGATTCTAGGACATTTTTTGTTGAGAACATTAGTCCGCAAGAAAAAAGAAAAGAAAAGAAAAAGTTTGTAAGGCTCCCACCAGTAACAGAATACACATCGTTATTTTCACCTGATCTGTATCTGGCGTACGCAAATACACATGCACGCGCATATACTAAAAAAAAAAAAAAAAATCACAGCAGGTGATGTATCCTCCAACGATGATACTCAAAAGTAATTGTATAGAACCTCTCACATAATTATTTCCTGACTCACTCAGTAAAAAAGCTATCAAACATAGTATCACTACTTTCTGACCTACTTAAAAAAGCGATCACATTGTGCCCTTGCTTATGAATTTTTGTTGTTGCTTGTTTTTGGACTTTTTTGAGCTTGGCGAGAAGAATGAATCTCTCTCTCTCTCTCTCTCTCTCTCTCTCTCTCTCTCTCTCTCTCTCTCTCTCTCTCTCTCTCTCTCTCTCTCTCTCTCTCTCTCTCTCTCGTTGAAAATCTAGTGTTTTGTGCTAGCCTACCCACCACATCATATATTTGTCATTTTGAGCGTCTCATAATTATAGGTTTACATGTTTAACGCTCCCCAAAATATTCTGTTACTGTTTGATGTTATGCTCTCATTAATGATAAAACCAACAATGAAGCCAAAATAATTTATAAATAGCTTTATTTTTGTTTTGATTAAAATAAATCGCCCCCATTAGCGAAAATCTCTCTTGTACTTTGTTGCTTGTGAAGGCATAATTGGGACTGCGTTTTGTTTAAAGCAGCTTTGGCCTTTTGTGTGTCAAGTCAAGCAATTCTTTATTCCTAGTGAAGGAAAGTGTGGGCCTCACGTTAAAATAATAAAGTGCCTTCAGACCGTCGTCTGGCGCGCTCGCATACGCAACCACACACAACTGCACACGCACATACAGACACAACGCACACACACACACACACACACACACGCGCGCGCGCGCGCGCGGGCGCATTCTTTCTCTCTCGCCCCATCTCAATTATTCGATGCTTATGAAGTTATGAACGAATGACTTGAATGCTTTTTTTCTTGTAAGAAATTTAAAACACGGATTTTTATTTAGTTGTTAAATAATAGAAAGAGTGCGGTCGTGAGGGGAAGGGGGAGAGGCAAAGAGAGAGAGAGAGGGAGGGAGAGAGAAAGAGAGAGAGAGAGGGGGGGAGAGAGAAAGAGTGGAAGCAAAGAGAGAGAGGGGGAAGGAGAGAGAAAGAGAGAGAGAGAGGGGAGGGAGAGAGAGGGGAGGCAGAGAGAGAGAGAGAGAGAGAGAGGAGAGAGAGAGAGAGAGAGAGAGAGAGAGAGAGAGAGAGAGAGAGAGAGAGAGAGAGAGAGAGAGAGAGAGAGAGACAGACAGACAGAGAGACAGACAGACAGACAGACAGAGACAGAGACAGAGAGAGACGCAGGCAGAGACAAACGCTGGGACAGGAAATAACTTCTCAACAATCACATAACCCAACTTTTTCAACTTTGTATATGCTTGCCGCATTTTGACACTTGCGTGTAGGGCAGTGGAGAGACTGACGGAGTCTCCGGACACCGATTTCCCCCCCGAGGCCACTGCGTTAGTAACAGACGGCCAGGCCAGGGAAGGCGATGCTAAAACCAATCATACTTTTATTGACCCACCTCCACAGTCGGCATCAGTAGTATCCACTACGGCGTTGCCACTTTCTTTATGGCCTCACAAACACGCAATACAAGATGTTGTATTTCTTATTAAACCCTTCTTCTCCGCTAGTCTCTAGTGAACTGAACCAAATCCAGCGGAGCTGTACCCTGACGACTGAAGTACAAGAAACATTAAACGAAGAATGCGTATAAGAAATAAACACAAGCTGAAGAAAGACACATTGCTGAACAAATAAAGAAACTCTCTGTCTCTCTGTCTCTCTCTGTCTCTCTATCTCTCTGTCTCTTTCTCTGTCTCTATCTCACTGTCTGTTTGTCTCTGTCTGCCTCTCTCTCTCTCTCTCTCTCTCTCGCACAGGGGACACACACACCACACGTACACACGTACGCAAGAAAACAAATCAAGAATTCAACCAATGTGCAACGAGACAGATCTTTTATTGTTCATCACGCCAGTGTCGCCATCCATATCTCTGCCGTCCACCCGACTCGTAAGCCGGGAATTCCGTGTGGCCTAGTTTCCCGGTCCCACTACGTCTTGTTCTTTGCCACCTGAGCTACGCACTTTCCGCCTACGCGCTGTTCTCGCCGCCAGAATTACGCACCTTCCGCTTCCGGTAGAGAATCCCGCTTCGCCTTCACCGCTTATTCCCGTTTTGCCTACATCAGCCGTGCTTCATGTTTTCATAGGTGAGGAGCTCAACAGGTTTGTTCAAATTTCTGAGTTTCGCTTTTGTTCCAGCTACAGTTCTGAGTTTTGTCCACATTCAACAAAGCTCACGGTCCTCAGTTTGTCCCAGTTTCAAGTTCAGAGTTCTGAGTTTAACGCGTTATTCAGACTGACATTTCTGAGATTAGCTCGCGAGGGTGGTCATCTCCGCTGACAGACGTGTTGCAGCCAGTTGTGACGACTAAACGCGCGTGAGGTTGACCGCGAGCTGTGGGTTACGCAGGATTGACTCAAGACTTGGTTCATAGCCTATAGCTCCACATATGGCACACCCAGACGCGCTGTTTCTTAGCGACTTTTCCGGCTTCCGGAAATGGCCAGTGGGGGTTTCATTGTCCTCGATAGATTGGGCAATGGCCAGTGGGAGTTTCACTGTCCGCTATAGATTGGGCAATGGCCAGTGGGAGTTTCATTGTCCGCTATAGATTGGTCAATGGCCAGTGGGTGTTTCATTGTCCGTGATAGATCGGGCAATGACCAGTGGGTGTTCCGTTGTCCTCGATAGATCGTGCAATGGCCGGTGGGTGTTTCATTGTCCGCGATAGATCGTGCAATCATCAGTGGGTGTTTCGTTGTCCGTGACAAAGTGGCAAGGATTTGGCTGCTCCAGTGGCTGGCTTAAAGACGTCGAAAGCCTATTTCTGGCACTCATCTCTGATGACAGATTGTGCTGATCACGTCTACGTGTAGGGCGTCAGGATAAACGCTAGTGCAGGAGTCTTCACATGCTTATGTGTTCGTTCTATTTACAACAAGAAGGTTTATACGCCAGTTCAGAACCAGGTTAATATACCCTTAATTAAGGGTGACTACCAGATTGCTTTTAGTCTCGGATGTGCATGGTGTCGACCAACTGCGTTGCTTCCCACAGATAAGCATATAGCACTTTGGTGGTTACGCAAGCAGCGTTTTGAGAATTTCAGTCCATTTAAACATCGTTGGCGTTAACAAGGCTGATACCTAACCCACACCGCCACTTCCAGCAGCGCTTTCCTCAAAACCGTAACTTCTGAATCCCCAATTCCCCATGATGCCACTTTAACCGATACGATGCTACCTTAACTGGCACGTGCTACTTTAACTGGCACGGTGCTACGGTGCTACTTTAACTGGCACGATGCTACTTTAACTGGCACAGTACTGCTTAACTGGCACAGTACTACTTTAACTGGCACAGTGCTACTTTAGCTGGCACAGTCCCTGCTTTAACTGGCACAGTGCTACTTTAACTGGCACAGTACTACTTTAACTACTTTAACTGGCACAATGCTACTTTAACTGGCACAGTACTACTTTAACTGGCACGGTGCTACTTTAACTGGCACAGTACTACTTTAACTACTTTAACTGGCACAGTGCTACTTTAACTGGCACAGTACTACTTTAACTACTTTAACTGGCACAATGCTACTTTAACTGGCACAGTACTACTTTAACTGGCACAGTGCTACTTTAACTGGCACAATACTACTTTAACTACTTTAACTGGCACAATGCTACTTTAACTGGCACAGTACTACTTTAACTGGCACGGTGCTACTTTAACTGGCACAGTACTACTTTAACTGGCACGAGTACTACATTAACTGGCACGGTACTACTTTAACTGGCACAGTCTACTTTAACTGGCACAGTCTACTTTAACTGGCACAGTGCTACTTTAACTGGCACAGTACTACTTTAACTGGC
This sequence comes from Alviniconcha marisindica, assembly GCA_018857735.1. NCBI lineage: Eukaryota > Metazoa > Mollusca > Gastropoda > Provannidae > Alviniconcha > Alviniconcha marisindica. The sequence goes on along the minus strand of JABMCL010001116.1, from coordinate 604,827 downwards.
ACAGTGCTACTTTAACTGGCACAGTACTACTTTAACTGGCACGGTCTACTTTAACTGGCACAGTAGCTACTTTAACTGGCACAGTGCTACTTTAACTGGCACAGTACTACTTTAACTACTTTAACTGGCACAATGCTACTTTAACTGGCACAGTACTACTTTAACTGGCATGGTGCTACTTTAACTGGCACAGTGCTACTTTAGCTGGCACAGTACTGCTTTAACTGGCACAGTGCTACTTTAACTGGCACGGTGCTACTTTAACTGGCACAGTACTACTTTAACTGGCACAGGACTACTTTAACTACTTTAACTGGCACAATGCTACTTTAACTGGCACAGTACTACTTTAACTGGCACGGTGCTACTTTAACTGGCACAGTACTGCTTTAACTGGCACGGTCCTACATTAACTGGCACGGTGCTACTTTAACTGGCACAGTACTACTTTAACTGGCACGGTGCTACTTTAACTGGCAAACCTTGCTGTCTGTCGGCCCCGCTGGGCATTTAAAACAGTGAAGGGTGACGTGAGTGACAGTGGTGTGTCGGAGTGAACGAACGGGAGGGGGACGAGTGAGGGGGAAAGTGGGGGGGGGGGGGGGGGGGGGGGGGGGGGGGGGGGGAGGGGGGAGGAAGAGTCACAGATGGTCAAGGCTGCAGGATGCCGAAAGACTGCTACATGGAGTAAACAGTCAATGAAACCGACGCCAGCAGTCCACTGATTACCATCAAAGCCGGCACATCGGCACTAAAATCCATATCACCGACATGCCGCTCTGTGATCCAGCAGGAATGGAGTTAATTAATAAGTCACAGTAAACTGTTTCAATCAATCCGGGGGGCGGAGGGGCGGAGGGGGGGGGGGATTTTTCACAAGAGGATCCTGTCGATGGCCACTGAGTAGTCGTAAATTTAATGGAGTGCCTGTGAGACTGTTTTGGGTCTACACCATTTTACTGCAAACTATTAGTGTTGCCGTAGGCATTTCAATGCCGACCTTTTTACTACACGCAACATTCATGGCCAAAGATTTCAGTACCTACTTTGCCCAACCGCCCTACTTTTTCTTGGCAGGTTTGCTAGAATCGATTCAAGGTTGGAAACTGTCCACTATCCCCACCGGGAAAGTATTATAATGCAACCCACAATTTTGTAAATATTAACATTAAGCAACAACAACAACAAAATATTAGCATTAATATTTTGATCAATTTCACGCTGATTCATATTTTGATCATGCAGAGTTTTACACTCGTCAACCCTTACGCCTTCTTGTAAGGGTTTACACTAGACACAAGGCAGGACTACGACAACTGTAGTGTACCACAGCAGGATCTACGACAGTTGTAGTGTTGTGTCTGTGACCACAGCAGGACTAACGACAGCTGTAAAGTTGTGTCTGTGACCACAGCAGGACTACGTCAGCTGTAGTGTCTGTGACCACAGCAGGACTATGACAGCTGTAGTGTCTGTGACCACAGCAGGACTTACGCAGCTGTAAGTGTCTGTGACACAGCAGGACTACGCAACTGTAGTGTCTGTGACCACAGCAGGACTAACAGTGTAGTGTCTGTGACCACAGCAGGACTACGTACAGCTGTAGTGTCTGTGACCACAGCAGGACTATTACAGCTGTAGTGTCTGTGACCACAGCAGGACTATTACAGCTGTAGTGTCTGTGACCACAGCAGGACTATTACAGCTGTAGTGTCTGTGACCACAGCAGGATTACGACAGCTGTAAAGTAGTGTCTGTGACCACAGCAGGACTACGTCAGCTGTAGTGTCTGTGACCACAGCAGGACTATTACAGCTGTAGTGTCTGTGACCAACAGGCAGTGCTCACCTATTACAGCTGTAGTGTCTGTGACCACAGCAGGACTATTACAGCTGTAGTGTCTGTGACCACAGCAGGACTATTACAGCTGTAGTGTCTGTGACCACAGCAGGACTATGGTAGTTGTAGTGTTGTGTCTGTGACCAAAGCAGGACTACGACAGCTGTAAAGTAGTGTCTGTGACCAACGGGTGCTCATCTCTTTAGTGACTTGGGGAAAAAATAACAGTTAAGACGCAGAGAGTGAAACGAGTCCATCACTGTTTGCATGACGCGTATAGCTGTTGTATGACGTGTGGAGATGTTGCATGACGTGTATAACTGTTGCATGACGCGTATAGCTGTTGTATGACGTGTGGAGATGTTGCATGACGTGTATAACTGTTGCATGACGTGTATAACTGTTGCATGACGCGTATAGCTGTTGTATGACGAGTATAGCTGTTGCATGACGAGTATAACTGTTGCATGATGTGTATAACTGTTGCATGACGAGAATAGCTGTTGAGTATAGCTGCTGCATGACGAGTATAGCTGTTGCATGACGAGTATAGCTGTTGCGTGACGAGTATAGCTGTTGCATGACGAGTATAGCTGTTGCGTGACGAGTATAGCTGTTGCGTGACGAGTATAACTGTTGCATGATGTGTATAACTGTTGCATGACGAGAATAGCTGTTGAGTATAGCTGCTGCATGACGAGTATAGCTGTTGCATGACGAGTATAGCTGTTGCGTGACGAGTATAGCTGTTGCATGACGAGTATAGCTGTTGCGTGACGAGTATAGCTGTTGCGTGACGAGTATAGCTGTTGCATGACGAGTATAGCTGTTGCGTGACGAGTATAGCTGTTGCGTGACGAGTATAACTGTTGCATGATGTGTATAACTGTTGCATGACGAGAATAGCTGTTGAATGACGAGTATAGCTGTTGCATGACGAGTATAACTGTTGCATGACGTGTGGAAATGTTGCATGACGCATAGAATCGTCTGCGGTGAATAGACCTCTTGAATAACTACAGGAAGCATAGACCTGTTGCGTGACTACATGAAGTATAGACCTGTTGCGTGACTACATGAAGTATAGACCTGTTGCGTTATTACATGATGTATAGACCTGTTGCGTGACTACATGAAGTATAGACCTGTTGCGTGACTACATGAAGTATAGACCTGCTGCGTCATTATATGATGTATAGACCTGTTGCGTGACCACAGGAAGTACAGACCTGTTGCGTGACTACAGGAAGTGTAGACCTGTTGCGTGACTACAGGAAGTATAGACCTCTAGACCTGTTGCGTGACTACAGGAAGTATAGACCTGTTGCGTCATTACATGATGTATAGACCTGTTGCGTGACTACATGAAGTATAGACCTCTAGACCTGTTGCGTGACTACAGGAAGTACAGACCTGTTGCGTGCATGGCGCGTAGCCCAGACATGTTTCTTGGGAATTTGAAAAGGGGAATATCCTGTGGGAAATTATTGACGCATTCCCGGGGGAAGGCCAGCTGGGCTAACTTATCACCAGCATAGCCTGAGCGGGGCCTGGAGGTGCGGGGGGTGGGGGGGGGGGGGGGGGGGGGGGGGGGGGGTGGAGCGCCGTGGCTGCCGGGGCGCCGGACACGTCATCGGAAGGTCAAAGGTTCCATCTGCCGCGGTCCGGTGGGAGAATTGTTTTTTGCTGAGGTACTGTTCTGTCCCGACTCTTATTTCGATGTCTGTTCATCCCCCTGCTACCGCAGTAGCACGAAAAAGATCCCGGTCATTCTGCCAAAAGTGGAGCTAGCAGGTTACAATTACACACGTATACACCCTTGATCCAGCCAAGTCCGAGTGGGCTGGCTATCTGATGCTGTCCAGGCGCGGTGCTCGGACCCATCAGGGGAACGTGCTCGCACGCAACTCACCAGGAAACGTTCGTCCAGTCGATTCAGCCCGCTGAACCACCGCGTAGTGATGCTTTGCCGAACAGAGTGGAAATGCTACGCCTGAGTTGGCTTTAAATATAATATGAATTAAAAAGATTATACATTTTTTAAGCCACCACCACCACTATTCATTCTTTCCAGCAGTCGTGAGATCTTTCACATGCGCACGCCTATAGCACGAGGCCTCTCGCGTCTTCGTCTCATCCGAGGGCCCATCGCCTACCTGGAGCGATGACACGGAGGGGTGGGGTGTTTCTGTACGAGCTGGGATTCGAACCCGCAACTTCTCGATGTCTTGTGTAGCGTCGTTACAACTCAGCCATGTTTCCTCGGAGTTCTTCCTCTGGTCAGGTTTGACGTCTGTTAGACGTCTGACGTCTGAGAACGTTGGGCAATCCAGGCAGTTGTATTTCTGGTGTTATGATGCCAGCGCCACAAGGGCACTGAGAGTGGAGCAGGGAAGTGCGTGTGGGTTGGCCGTGAGGCCAGGAACACCCCGCTGCCGGCACGCCCATCACGCGCTGGCTGGGAGTGTCACTGTGTCCGCACGCTGCCGTCCTTTCACGGCAGGATCCAGACCACCGGTCACCTCCCAGCACTGGCTCTTGCCTCATCCCCAGCACGGCCAGAACTTGCGCTTTGTATGAGTAACTGCAAGTGTTGTGGCTTATAAGGGAAAGGGACTGGTTAGTCACTGCACACGACGCAGACTGACAAGACTATGTCAATGATGGAGGTGGGGGTGGCAGGAAGGGCAGGAAGGAGCACCGAGCCAGCTCTGCATGGTGTTGGGGAAGGAGGGGGGGAAGCAGGATGTTGAATACCAGCTCATACACTACGTTAGTTCTGCAAAGTGACGTAGTGGAGGAGAACACCGGTTTATACACCACACTAGTTCTGCAAAGAGATGCGGTGGATGGGGGACGAAGAGCTTATAACACCACGTTAGCACGGTGGTGGGAGTTGGGGGTGATGGTGGCGGGATTGGCGGGGAGGTGGAGGAGCAAGAAGGAGAGCGGAGGAGCGGGGTAGCTCACCACGAGGTACACAATTGGCCGTTGCAGTCCGCTGCCGCTAGAAGACACTGGCGGGTTCCCTCGGCCCCTGATCGCTGGCCGAGCCTCTTTCACTCTTCATGCTTCTGGCTTTTGTTCGCAAACTCGTTTCTGTGGACTCCGCAAGTAGCGGGCTCGTCCCCAGTAGAGACACGCTGTGTTTTGGTGCAGGCGCTTTCTGTGACTGATGAGTAGGCAAGGTAAGTTTTTTTGAGCATTTATGCTGTGTGTGTGTGTGTGTGTGTGTGTGTGTGTGTGTGTGTGTGTGTGTGTGTGTGTGTGTGGTGTGTGTTCGTCCTTGGCGTCGGATACTAATGGGATTTTTTTTTAAATCAATAAGATGTGCATTTTTTAGCATATGATTGTGTGTGTGTGTGTGTGTGTGTGTGTGTGTGTGTGTGTGTGTGTGTGTGTGTGTGTGTGTGTGTGTGTGATCCTATTAGTTTCGTGAGTTCATTTAGCGACGTTCAAACCACGGCAGTTACCTTGCGAGTGCGGTGAATGTGCTCGTTAGCAGACAACAGCGCTATATATAAAAATAAAGAAAAAAAGCGATCAGCCTTCTATTGTCATGTCTTCGTTCCTTCATATTGCCCTTTCTTTGCTTTTTGTGTGTGTGCATTTTGACTGTCTGCAGTGGGAAGACTATTTGACTGCAGTTGGTAGACTATTTGACTGTCTGCAGTGGGTAGGCTATTTGTCTGTCTGCAGTGGATAGACTATTTGACTGCAGTTGGTAGACTATTTGACTGTCTGCAGTGGGAAGACTATTTGACTGTCTGCAGTGGGAAGACTATTTGACTGTCTGCAGTGGGTAGACTATTTGACTGTCTGCAGTGGGTAGGCTATTTGACTGTCTGCAGTGGGTAGACTATTTGACTGTCTGCAGTGGGTAGACTATTTGACTGTCTGCAGTGGGTAGACTATTTGACTGTCTACAGCGGGTAGACTATTTGACTGCAGTGGGAAGACTATTTGACTGTCTGCAGTGGGTAGACTATTTGACTGTCTGCAGTGGGTAGACTATTTGACTGTCTGCAGTGGGTAGACTATTTGACTGTCTACAGCGGGTAGACTATTTGACTGCAGTGGGAAGACTATTTGACTGTCTGCAGTGGAAAGACTATTTGACTGTCTGCAGTGGGTAGACTATTTGACTGTCTGCAGTGGGTAGGCTATTTGACTGTCTGCAGTGGGTAGACTATTTGACTGTCTACAGTGGGTAGACTATTTGACTGCAGTTGAAAGACTATTTGACTGTCTGCAGTTGAAAGACTATTTGACTGTCTGCAGTGGGTAGACTATTTGACTGTCTGCAGTGGGTAGACTAGACGCTGACCAGCTTTTCTTTTGGCCTCCCTCCCCCGCGTGTTTTGTCGGCACCCATACCTTAGCGGGGGCTATGGATTAGTTGATCGATGGCAATGGCATTGCCCATCTGTGAATGGCATGGTCAGAATGGCTTGCGTGCATGGTCCCGGCAGGCCATCTTCTATCGCGAGGTCTGGGGTCAGGCGAGGTTATTGTGCCGTATTACGGAATGTTCTGTCTGCAGGTTGTTGTCGAAATTAAACTGGGAAACAATAATAATAACAACTCTCATAGAGCGCTATACCCCATAAAAATTACGACCTTGCGGCGTTGTACATTATCGACATCAACAACCACAAAAACAACAACTACAACAACAAAACCTTTCTTTAAAAGACCAGTACTCTAAATGCATACATTAACACAAGCATTTCACACCCAACCACCCACAATATAACACAATGTGTCTACACAGACATCTACACACCCACCCAAACCAATAGAAGGCCAGCAAGTGCAAGACCAAACCTGTACTGTTTCTGAGTGTTTGTAGGGAAGTGAAGTGGCAAGACCAAACCTGCACTGTTTCTGAGTGCCTGTAGCGAAGCGAAGTGGCAAGACCAAACCTGCACTGTTTCTGATTGTCTGTAGGAAAGCTACCGTGACTGACACAAAACAAACCGACACTGACTTTCATCGGCTAGTATTGTTTAGCACAACAACGGTTCCGATCGAGTTCGATCCTAGCTGGACCGTCTCAGCGCTGTGCTCTGTCTTCCACTCTGGCGTGGACACTGGTTGGGAAGTCGACAGCCTGCGGATGAGGACGAAAAGAAGTCGGATACGTTTGCTTCCGGTCGCGACGTAATGATCCCATAACTGTTACACATTAAAGAACGGTTAAGGGAGCTTGTCCTGGTCGCCGAGGCAAACTGAATGGATTGCACTTCAGAGGGTGAAAGCTAAAACCCTGCACACATCGCATTTTAACAGGTGAACACTAAAACCTGACAAACACTGGCTCGACTGGGAAGAGCTGCTCTTACGGCTGTTGTAGCGTTACCCAATGCAAAAGGATATCGCGATCACTTTACCGCGGAATAGAGAAGACGATCAAACCTGTCTGTAGCACCTTCCACTCTAACAACACCTTACCCACATCCTACATTTTGAACAAGCGCAGGAATAAAAATCTGTGGATGTGTAGTTTATTCTCAAAATCTCCGTTAACCATATTTTACTTGGGGTTTGTTATCAACCATAAGATACGATGTGAAACTTGCAGTGTACTGATGGGTTGAAGGTCAAAGAGCCGCGAGTTCCGCGTCGTTGCGTTGGAGTCAGGGGTCCCGAGGGCGTCCCGGAAGGATGGTGACGGGGCAGAGGCTGATGCACTATGCGTGTTGCTTTTCATGCTAGCCGGTCCGGGCATTGTCGCATCGTAAGGAACCGTTGCAGTCCATCCCCCCCCCCCCCCCCTCTCCCTTCAATTTGTCCACAAGTGATCTAATTGAATTGTCTGGTCTCTTTTTTTCTTTTCTTCTTCTTTTCCTTCTCTTTTGTTGTTGTTGATGTAGATTGCAGCGGCTCGTTGTCACTTGTGGCTGTGCTTGGATGGAGAAAATCGAACAGCTGCAGCATGAAAAAATATCGCTAATGCTGTCTTGTTTTTTATGATACGTGTAAATGCATCTGTTGAGAGACACTGGGCGGTGCATGACTATGTTTAGCTTTATTAGCGATGGAGCGTATGATTGTTGGTTGGTGTCTTGCTGGCTGGGCATTATTACCCTTTTCTCTCTCTCTCTCTCTCTTCTCTCTCTCTCTCTCTCTCTCTCTCTCTCTCTCTCTCTCTCTCTCTCTCTCTCTCTCTCTCTCTCTCTCTCACTCTCTCCTTGACGTGCTTGTTAGCCTGTCTGTCTTTATGTTTGCATGTTTCAATCTTTTGTTCAAATGCTGTCTTCTGTCCTTATTTTTGTCTGTCTCAATCTTTCGTTTAATTACAATCTTCTACATTTTTCTGCGTTCTAAGTTTGCTGAGGTGGCTTTGCTTTTCTCTGCGAGTGCTTTTGCCAGTTCGTCTTTCCCCCCTCTTCCTGTCGTTATTTTTCTCAATCTCTTTTTTTGTTCTGGTTTGTGTGTTTGTTTTTTGTTTTTGATTTACTGCGGAGCTGCATGCATTTTTAGCTTATGAGGCCTGATTGTCAGCTGTCTGCACGGTTCAGAGATGATGGCCGGCTGGATGCAGTAGCGGAGAAATGCGCCAGGACTATTGACAGGCGGGTTGTATTCGTACTGGTCGCTCCTCGGATGCTGGCTACGTTGGAGTGCTGTTCCTTGTTGTTCCTTTTAATGACTGCAGTCACGAAATGCGCAAATCGCCTCGAACGTGAATGGCTTCGGGATCTTTTTCAGTTTGCAACGTGGATCTCTTATTTTGCAAATTCACAAAATGGAGCCGCGCCTTGCTTCAGGACGTGGGTGTGTTAATGCACCAGACAGACATCTTCACATCTCGCCGAGTTAGGCCAATTTTGTCCAGCTTAACTAAGATCTTATTTTCAGCCAAAGGTTGCTGTGTACCTTCCTTGTCAAGTCTCAGACAAAACGCCCCGCCGGCAAGAAAATGTCGGCTTTGAGGCAGCTGGCAGTCTGTGGCCATGGTATTGACCACCGCTGTCGGAGGCTGACTGCGCCGGGGCCTCGGTCAACAGTCCGTCACACGCTATCAGGGTGGACATTGTTGGAACGGGGCAGAATGGCCAAGACTATGGCCGATAGTCGATTGTGTCAGCAAGGTTCAACTCCCCACGACAGCGACACGCTTTCATGAGACATCGTGTCAGGAATATTATTCGTATTGGGTCCAAGTCTCGGATGATGCATTTGACACGCTAGCTTTGTCACTGGCTGACACTGTGAGACAGGGATCGCACTGATAGTGGGCAAACAGTTGGCGTCACTTTACGCCCATCTTTACATGCATTGCGTTGGATGTCCCAGAAACACACGCGGTAACATCCAGCCCTTGTATCTATCCGAGTGTCGAGGAGCTGCGGGCTTATTTCACTGTTATCTCTCACTGCTATAGATGCTCTCTGTCTCTTCTGTGTCTCCTTTTTGTTTCTGCTACTGGCGCCAAAATATGACTGGAAAATCCTATAATCAGTTATAGAAGAATAATGAAATAAACTGTAACAGTGAAACAGCGTGCTGAAAATGAAGTCATGTCCTCTTGGGCTGGCTTTCTTTTCCTTCCTGTAACGGGTTAAGTAATCCGCACACAGCAGTATGATTATCCCCGTTTCGAATTATCCGAGGGAATTGCAGACGGTTCAGATCAGTGCTCAGTCAAATGGTTTGTTCTGAAGAAACGAAAGTGAGACCTCATAACATTGTACTATCATCAAATGAACTTCACTGGTTGCCTGTGAGCTTCCGTTGGGAATAGACGATGGCAATTCTTGCGTACCGTCAATTCGGCAGCACATTCCCCTCTTACGTCTGACTTCGCTTAGCACACAGCAACCATCACGAACCCTTCGATCCTCAAGCACGGAGCTTTAAATTCCCTAAACGCAGTTTGAAATCTGCTGGTGAGCCCTCTTTCGTATTATCGCTCCATCTGTCTGGAATTCGCTGCCTGCCAGTCTGCGGATTGCCCCCACTCTGTACGAGTTCAAAGCTGAGCTCAAGACGTCCTTGTTTGGACGGGCCTTTCCGCAAGTGCAGGTGGCCCATTTATTGGATAGAGTACGTGTGTGTCTGTGTGCATGGCGTGCTCAGTGTCGGTAGTCTGATCATTTCCGGCGAAGAGCGAGTTTGTTTTTTTTTGTTTTTTTTCTACTATGCATTTGAGGTAATGATGCACGATTTTCCTCATTTCCAGTAGTAGGGAAAAAACCCGCTGCTCATTGCTGGTAATGCCCGCAAACTACGCTGGCTGATGCGGAAAGCTGAGAAACGTTTACTGAGATGACCGAGTGGAGTTTGTCCTCTAAGTATCGCTAAGCGTGTTACGCGCGTACACACACACACACACACACACACACACACACACACACACACACACACACACACACACACACACACACACACACACACACACACGCACGCACACACACACACACAACACACACACACACACGCACGCACACACACACACACACACACACCACACACACACACACAACACACCACACACACACACACACACACAACACACCACACACACACACACACACACACACACACACACACACACACACACACACACCCCACACACACACACACACACACACCACCACACACCACACACACACACACACACCGCACGCACGCACACACACACACCGCACGCACGCACATTCAGTGACACACACGCGCGTACGCTCGCTCGCTTGCTCAAATCAAATGTATCAACCTTAGTGTGAAAATGTACGATTTCAAATAAGTAAACTTCCGCGTGTTCGTTGTGGAAGTGCGAGAGTGTTGGACTGTGTGTCAGCGTAGTCATAGCAATTTCAGTTGTTGTTGTTTTTCTTCTCTGGTTGTGTTTCCTGTACCGGGTCACATTGACCAGACTGTAACGTAACTGAGTTTGGAGTGCACCATCCACATGCTGCTGTTGTTGTTGATCGTTTTTATATAGCGCTATTCGCCGCTCTCGAGCAGACTCACCGCCCTCGCATGTGATTCTACACGAGTGACTAGCTTTTTATAGCGCGTTTTGGAATATCCACCGATGTGGTGTACTTACAGCGCTGGCATGGCTGGTGCCACATGTCTCGGCGCGTTCTGTGTACACCATACAACCATGCACCATGTCACTTCATGCAAAGCCTCATACATAAGGTGCACGCGTGTTTATGTGTGTACATGCACGCTTCAGATAAATCACATGATTTCAGACTCGCACTCAGCTGGCTGTAAAACACTACTGTTACAGTGGGCGTAAACATAATAACCAGTGTGTGATATGGTTGCGTCACAACAATATGCACACTGGATTACTCATGATTTTGAACTTTGGACTGCAATCGTAACGATGTAAATTTCTAGACGTTTATTTAGATTTAGTTGTGCTGCAGTCACCAATTGCAGTTACACGTAATCCAGCCGTGCCCATGGTCATTTCTGACTCTCTCTTATCATTGGTGGGAGCTGCCACTAGTATTATTTTTGTCGCGACAAAAGTTTGGTCGCGACAAACATATTTTTTGTCGTGACAAAAATGGTACTTGTGGCAGCTCCCGCCAATGATACTGTCTCTAGCCTCTGCAACACGCCGCACCATGGACTAGCGACTGAGGTCTTATCACAAATGTGCTAACATTGTCGCTTGCTCAATTTGTGCTAACGGTAATGCTCAAAACCGTTTTCGTTTCCAGCAGTTTTCACCTGTCTTACTCATTACCGGTAGTTAGTGCACCAGTCTGCTCGTTACTGTGAATGCACAAGATGTTTTGCGCATTACCGAAAATGGGCAGGTTACCGGTATTAAACCCGACATATATATTCGTAAATGGAAACTCCAAGCACTGGTTTACGACATCCTTCCTCCAACCACTGCCATAATTAGTGACGCCATAGGTCTCCGGAAACAGCTGATAGTTGTTTTATTGGTGCTCATATGGCAGTGTTTGTAATACACAACTCGTATTATATCAAGCGTTTCTTTTGTAACCGCCCATGTTGATCATGGCAGCACAAACAGATTCAAAGTCGCTTGAATCGAGACGGAAATTATTTTGTTTCTTTTCTTACCCTGGGCGCACGCGCCTCATGTTTACGTGCGTGCTTCGACGCTCTGTTGCGTCCACAGTCTTATTAGCTGAGTGCGTCCTGGTTCCGCGGTGTCGCAGAGGTCCGGTCTCTAAAGCAGCAGAGACGCCGTGCCTAGAGACTCATGCAGCTGTATAACACTGAAAACAACAACAAAAAGCAATAAAACAAACAAACAGAAAAACACATACGAAAAGATAAACAAAACAAAAACGAAACAACAAAAACGCCCTGTGCCCATTTTTTCGTCTTCTCCCTTTCTTTCTTTCTTTCTTTCTGTCAGTTTTGAAAAGACTCGTTCTGTCTCAGCTAAATGAACACCTGAACCACAACAACCTGCTCAGTCCTCTCCAGTCAGCCTACAGACCCAACCACAGCACTGAAACAGTAACAGCATGGGCAACAACAAGATATGCATTCAGACACTATCAGATCTTTGATACAACAGATCAGCTCCCCGTTATTATGATTAGTATTAGTAGTACCAAAACCCTTTCGGATGGTGCTGACAGGGTCGGGGCATGGACAGATGTGCGGAGATGATGAGTACCCCTTCAGTGGCGTAACTAAATCTAGCAGAGTTTGGAGGAAGGTGCCGGAAAGCGATGCTCGGAGTGTGGGTCGGGTCGGGGCATGGAGATGAGGAGTACCCCATCAGTGGTTAACCATGCAGTGAGTTTGCAGGAACGAGCAGGAAGGCAAGGCGTGGAGAGTGCATGGCGTGAACGGTGTGCTGGCGCGTTGAGGTTTTGTTGCAGGAACCTTCCATGATTTGTAATTATTAACTGTTCCAAAATCTGAAACAAGAATAACTGCTAATGTTCTAAGACAAGATCGAAACACATGAAAGGTTCAAAAGAACGCTATTTATTAGGTCAAAACCACAATCTGCAAATGTTTGGAGGTAATCCCCTTTGTCAAGCCTCAAAACGACACTCAAACAACAGTTAAACGGTAAGAAAACGATGAAAAAGGAAGTGAGGAGAAACAACATAGCTCAACCAAAAAAGATGATTTATTTCGCTTGTCATCTCATTTGTTTTTGTTTTTCACCAGTTAACTATTGTTTAAGTGTCGTTTTGTGGCTTCATAAAGGGAATTACCCCGAAAATGTGCAGATTGTATTTTTGTCCTAATAAATAGCGTTCTGTTGAATCTTTTACGTGTTTGGATACTAACTGTTGAACTGTATACAATTGTCTGGAGTGCGATGTTTTACTAAACAGCGTGTCGTGGCGGGCGGAATTAACTGAATACACACCTGACGCTTGCATTGCTGAGGCAGTTTCCTTTCAAACCCTAAGACCGTAAGAGAGCAGCATAAGAACCAACCAGAAATGTTGATTCTGAGACGCATGCCAAACAAAACACCAAATCAGAATTCAAACAAGAATGTGAACACCTACATTTTGCGTACAAATAGGGAGCTCCTAATAGTGACATACGACTTTCCAGGAGTCAGGGAGTGTGTTTGTGTTTTTTAAAGCTACAAGCTCATTTTTATTATGCTCGTGCCAAAACCGGTTTCACCTAACCTGATCACCAGCTTTGCGCTGCTGAATGGGTAAAACCAATGGGACCCAAACTAAGCGCTCTAACGGCCCCTGGATCAATTGCCCTGGCCCCTGAGAACACACAGTTTACCTAGGTCAGCAGGAAAACAGTAGGGCGGCCAACACCGTGCAGCGCTCTGTCAAGTCTTGGTGGGCTACTGGTGACGTGACCTCACTTCCCGCTGTGAACACTGGCTCCTCTTATTGGTTTGGAAAATCAATTTTTGCACGCTCGAGCGCCATTTCCTGCGTAAGTTTGTGGAGCATTAGTATGCAGCCCTTAGAGAGTTGAATGGTTAAATGTGTTTGCGTGTTTCTATCAGGACTGGGACTATATTGACCAGTTGCCCATTTTGGCTGGCAGGTAGAATGATGTAAGGGCATAGAAAAGAAAGGGAATCAACATTTACTTCGCTGTGTGTACAGAAGGTCCACATTTTAATGCCTCCCTCTTATCAGGCAACGGGGTGGCATTTCTTGTGGTAAACATCAGCAGAATTCATCAGCTGACTTTTCTGTTTCGTTCTTTCCTGTCTGTAATTTCCGATTGTAATCTGTTGTTGGTTCTTTCTGGGATCACAATTCAGTTATGCTTCACTGTGAATGGTGATACAACAGTTTCTAGGTGCCATTTGCATGAGCTAATGTTCGTTGTATCTAAACTTCGTTTATTCCAAACACATAAAAGTTGAACGCTATTTATTATGATAAAACACAACATGCGAATTTTCGGGGTAATCCCCTTTATGAAGCTACAAAACGACACTTAACAGTTAACCGGTGAAATGAGATGTAGAGCTAGGACCCACATCTGCTTCTGGTTGAGCTATGTTGCATTTGTGTCCAGTGCGTCTATCTTTGTTTGGCACTTGTTTTAGAATGCTAGCAGTCATTCTCGTTTGGTTTAAACAAAAATTTATTCGAGACGAAATAAACATACAAAAATTCATTATGTGCTCATCAACAAGCTATAGCTTATAGGCGATGAGCTCATGCAGTTGGAAAAAAACACAATGTATGGAGGACGAACAATTTCACTTCGTTATCAATAAATGAGACGTGATAAAAAAAATACAACATTAAAAACAAAAAACAAGAAAAAACTAAAAAGAAACAAACAAACAACAATAACAAAACACAAAAATACGAACAGTTACTAGAAAACAGTCAAAACAAATTGTAGTTGAAAAAACAAAAAACAATGTTAGATAGACAGATAGATTGGCTGGTGGCCTAAATAAATACTAGCGAGAGAGAAATGGCGTAAGGAGACAGACGGGGGTGGGGAGACGGAAAGGGAAAGATGGTTTGAAGTCATTCTCGTTTCGTATTTTTTCCGTTTATACCATGAA
>JABMCL010001116.1:570000-585000 GCA_018857735.1 Alviniconcha marisindica | reverse complement strand
AAGGAACGAACTAAAAAATATACGAAAACATGAAGAAATACGAAGAAACAAACGACTGAAACATTGAGAGAAAAAGACAAAAAAAAGAGAGAGAGAGAGAGAGAGAGAGAGAGAGAGAGAGAGAGAGAGAGAGAGAGAGAAAAGAAAAAGAGAAAAAAAAAAGAAAAAAAGAAGGATCGAACAACAAAAGAGGTCAATTTAAGATCAGGAAGGACAGAACGACAGACTGTTGGAAGTCGCCTGGCCGACGCAGGGATTGATTGGGTCGGAGCCGTGTCATCCCAAAGCGATGAAAGAGGATTTTTCCGTAAGCCATGGCGTCAGAGGACTCCGCGGTAAGCTCTGTTTTTACCAAAGCGGCACATTTAAAACGCGTTTGCTTTGTCCTCCGTTCTCAAAGAAACGGAGGAAGATTATGCAGTCGATAGATTTCAGAGCAGTTAATCTATTGACGCTGTCTCTCATTCCTGTTTGCATTTTTTTCTCCTGCCCTTGTCTTGGAACAGCTGAAGATGACTGTAATAAAAGTGATAAACTGCTAACACTACTGGCATGGTTATACCCCGACTGTCATCGTTGAATTTAATGCTTCAGCCACATACATAGTCGCCTACATTCATCCATAAAATGCAGTCTGACCTAAAGGTTAAAATAACATCATCATTTAACACAAAATATATTTACAGATATGTGTATTCAACGATTTATACCGATACTATAATGATCTCAAGGTTTCCTATGTTATATCGAAACACACACACACACACACACACACACACACACACACACACACACACACACACACACACACACACACACACACACACACACACACACACACACTCACACACTCACACACACGCTACTTCAGAATAACAGTTAGACTAGCATGAACCGCGTCCAAGAAATCGTAAGGAGGCAGGAGAAAATGTAAAAAAACATTTTAGGATCTCTTCTTCTCTCCCTGATGAGTACGACTCATTTGTTGTTTTTGTTCACTGTCTGTGTCTGTCGCTGTTTCTCTCGTCGCTTATTTGGTGTGTCTGTAGTATGGTCGTGGTTATTTGTGCTTGTGGTATAGCAAGGAGTGGCTGTCGGGTCCAAATGGACCTCATGCGACTATCGTTGAATATTAAAGCTTTCGAGGTCGAGTTCTCTCTGTGTCTGTCTGTCTGTCTGTCTGTCTGTCTGTCTATCTGTGTCTCTGTCTCTGTCTCTGAGTCTCTGTCTGTCTGTCTGTCTGTCTGTCTGTCTGTCTGTCTGTCTGTCTGTCTGTCTGTCTGTCTCTCTCTCTCTCTCTCCTCTCTACACCCTCACTCTCCTCTACCTCCACGCTACTCCTCTCTCTCTCTCTCTCTCTCTCCCTCACACACACACACACACACACACACCACACACTCTCCTCACACACACCACACCTCTCTCACACTCACACACACACAACACACACACACACACACACACACACACACACACACACACACACACACACACACACACACACACACACACACACACACACACACACAGGATATAACCCTATGTGACTGTCTGGGCTCAAATCCCCAACAAACTCTGTTTCTGTACGTTTTGTTGTTGCTTTTTTCTTCTTCTCTTATTTCTTTTTATAATGCGGTTAATGGACAGAGCGCATTTCCTGGTTGGGGGCTATGTCACTTTTGGTGCTTGAGTATTAATGTAATGCCGTTCACGAGGAATGGGAGTAAGCCGAGCTGCAGCTTCCCATATTCATATCGACTTTATGCATTACCGCGGCTATCGCCTACCTGCCCATGGCCCTCCAAGCGAGCTCGAGATCGATGCTTTGCACGCACCCGTGTACTCAGGTGCCATGGAGTAGGGTGTTAGCGATGTGGAGTGACGCAGGGATGTTGCAGGGTATGATGTTAGCGATGTGGAGCTGACACAGGGATGTCGCGGGGTGGGGTGTTAGCGATGTGGAGTGACGCGGGGATGTTGCGGGGTATGGTGTTAGCGATGTGGAGTGACGCAGGGATGTTGCAGGGTATGATGTTAGCGATGTGGAGTGACGCAGGGATGTCGCGGGGAGTATGATGTTAGCGATGTGGAGTGACGCATGGATGTCGCGGGGAGTATGATGTTAGCGATGTGGATTGACGCATGGATGTCGCGGGGAGTATGATGTTAGCGATGTGGAGTGACGCATGGATGTCGCGGGGAGTATGATGTTAGCGATGTGGAGTGACGCAGGGATGTTGCAGGGTATGATGTTAGCAATGTGGAGTGACGCAGGGATGTCGCGGGGTGGGGTGTTAACGATGTGGATTGACGCAGGGATGTTGCAGGGTATGATGTTAGCGATGTGGAGCTGACACAGGGATGTCGCGGGGTATGGTGTTAGCGATGTGGAGTGACGCAGGGATGTCGCGCGGAGTATGATGTTAGCGATGTGGAGTGACACAGGGATGTCGTTGGGTGGGATGCTAGCGATGTGGAGTGACGCAGGGATGTGCGGGTATGATGTTAGCGATGTGGAGTGACGCAGGGATGTCGCGGGTATGATGTTAGCGATGTGGAGTGACGCAGGGATGTCGCGGGAGTATGATGTTAGCGATGTGGAGTGACGCATGGATGTCGCGGGGAGTATGATGTTAGCGATGTGGAGTGACGCAGGGATGTTGCAGGTATGATGTTAGCGATGTGGAGTGACGCAGGGATGTCGCGGGGTGGGGTGTTAGCGATGTGGAGTGACGCAGGGTATGATGTTAGCGATGTGGAGCTGACACAGGGATGTCGTGGGGTGGGGTGTTAGCGATGTGGAGTGACGCAGGGATGTTGCAGGGTATGATGTTAGCGATGTGGAGCTGACACAGGGATGTTGCGGGGTATGCTGTTAGCGATGTGGAGTGACGCAGGGATGTTGCAGGGTATGATGTTAGCGATGTGGAGTGGCACAGCAATAACTCGAAATATGGTGTTAGCGGTTTGGAGTGACACAGGGATGTCGCGCGGAGTATGGTGTTAGCGGTTTGAAGTGACACAGGGATGTCGCGCGGAGTATGGTGTTAGCGATGTGGAGCTGAGGCAGGGATGTCGCGGGGTATGGTGTTAGCGATGTGGAGCTGACGCAGGGATGTCGCGGGGTATGGTGTTAGCGATGTGGAGCTGACGCAGGGATGTCGCGGGGTATGGTGTTAGCGATGTGGAGCTGACGCAGGGATGTCGCGGGGTATGGTGTTAGCGATGTAGCGACGCAGGGATAACGCGGATTATGATGTCAGCGACGTGGAGTTGTACTTCTACCAGTCATCACCAACGTAACGTGGGCTTTGGCAGTGCACAAGCAACCGAAACATACGGTTTTTGATCTCTCCTCTCCCGGATCAACCGATGAAATTTTGCTTTGAAAATTTACATTTGAAACACATAGGCTGCCGGGGAGGCGGGGAGACGGGGTTGGGTTTCAGAAGTGGGCATAAAATGTGAAACCTTCTTCGGAAATCCTTCACAGAGAACGATGTTTCTATTTGTCCAAAAGTTGTGCGCAGTGTAGTCTGACAGCGGAATATCGCATTCAGACCCGGATGACTTCGATTGTTGAGAGCGACGAGAACGCTATGCATCGGTGTTTTCAATCGAAGAGGGAGAAGAAGAAAAAGCAGCAAGGCAACCAACCTGCCAATGTAACCAGCCTCCTAGCAAACCAACGCAGCAGGGAACTAATGAACCACACAAAGAAAACAGCTTAAAAATACAACGAAACAGTCAAAACTCTGCAAAGACAAAATCGGACCAAGTCACGATTGATGTGGTCTGAGACAGTGCACAAATATTGCGATCACAAGAGAAGTAATTTTGGCCAGTGCTTTTTGTCAACTGATGCAGTTCCCACACTCCGCAAGGCTTGGGTCTGAGCTATAAACGAAGTTTATTTTGCGATGGAAAGCAATTCAAGCAGGATTCCTTGCCCTCCTTTTGGGGTTTTCCATCAGTGTCGCAGTCTGTGTTGGCTGCTGACACACCTCTCATGCGTCTCCAGATTCAACCCCCTTCTTCTTCTTTTTCTGTCTTTTTTAATCTGTGTCTCTGTCTTTTCGTCTCTGTCTGTCCCTCTCTCTGTTTATCTGTCCGTCTGTCTCTCTTTCTCTGTCTCTGCCGCCCACCCTCTCTCTCTCTCTCCCCCCATTTTCTCCTTTCTGTCTGTTTCTCTCTTTCAGAATGTGTGTTGGGGTGGGGGTGGGGTGGTTTGGGATTGTGGGTGTATACTCCCGCACCCTAATTTGTTAATGTAGTGCGTGGAGTAGCTGTTGGATGACGTAGAGTGTTTGAATACTTGACTGATAGAGTGGTTGTATAAGTGCGTACATTCTTTATTTAGTATGTTACCCCCCAGCCGTTCCAGCCCCTTAATCCTCGGTACTCTTTGTAAGCGCTCTGAGCTCATCCGAGATGGGGCACCAGAAATATCCTCTCTTTAAGGGTGGGGGTGGGGGGGGGGGGGTTAGAGAACATCACTCATCCACGCGTCACACCTCCCACAACTCAATGATTTGCGCTTGTTCAGACGATCAAAGCGTGTTTCAAGTGAGCATTGACAGCCCGATGTCACAGCTCTAGTGATCAAAGGAAATCAAGGCCAGTGCTGCCATCGACCCCACTGCCCGCTGTCTGGGGAGTGGACAGCTCCTGACACACAACTTCCCATGTCAACAAGTCCACCTTCTTTGACGAGTCTGGTGCGCCCCACCCCAGTTTTGAAAGGTGATCGAGTCCGATGCACCTCGGGCGGGCTTTGGAAGGTTAATGTTTCCGTGACACTCCATGCGGACATTTAGAAGGTTAATCAGTAAATCGCACTTGAGGCGGATTTAGGCAGGTTATATAATCAATCGGTCGCGCCCCAGGCGGACTTTTGGAAGGTTACGGTTTCCTTGGCACCCAGGAAGACGTTTAGCGGGTCGCCGGGTGTGCTGCACTCCAGGCTGACATTTAGAACGTTAACAGGTCTGTGGCACTTCAGGCAGACGTTAAGGAAATTCGTGGTTCCTTGTTGCCACATGTGGCAGGAAGTTAGAAGCACGCAGAAAAGGCGCGTTCAACGACCTGCCTTGAAAATGCGAGAAAGGGCCATCGTCAATCAGAGGAATTATTTTAATTGCAACTGTTTCAAAGGCAACGTTGAACAAACTTCTCAGAGATGGGGTGCAGCGCACATAGGCTTTTCAGAGCAGATAAATACCGTCTTGAACTGAACAGAACTGTCTATACGGGACTTTTAGAAAATCTACAGTAGCTCTGTAGGACCATGTAGACCTTTGGAAGGTTGACCGATCTGCCGGATCCTTGGCGGGCGTTAGAAGGTTCATGGCTGTGGCACTGCCGGAGGACTTAGGGAGGTTGAAGTCTGAGTCGCGCCGTTGCTGGGTACTCTTTTGTTCCACGGGGTCAGCTGCTCTATAGCTACTTTACAGGATCACCCAGTCGTCCGTCACACCTACTTCCGTAATGCCCCTCCCCCCCTCCCCCCCCTCCCCCCCGCCCCCCGCCCCCGCCTCCTCCTTTTCCCCCTTCTATACGCTGCCTTTCAAATTTTTCACTTGATTAAACCCATGGTTTATTCATTTGTGTATTTATTTATTTACTCGTTTGTTTCTTTGTTCATCCTCTTTAAACAGAAAGCGACATGTGAGTGTTGAACGGAGAATCAGCTTCTGTTTTCGATTTGATGAATTCTGTTTTCCATTGCTATCACACTGGACGCTGCCTGGGCGTTTGTAACACCAAGCAACTCAATGATTACAGTTTGGCTCGCCAAACCGTTTGCTTACCGGAATATTATGCTTGACACCCGGCGCACGGCGTACACGGAAGCAATTAATCGATGAAAATTCCACCCTGTCACATACTCCGGAAATAGCCCCTTCAAAGACGTCTTCGTCTCCCAAGAAGTCGCTGTGTAATCATGTGGTTGTAATACAGCTGTTGCCCTTGAGGGACTCAGTGCGGTTGACAGGACCTTACAAAATCCCATTACTAACTATCACGGTGCAAGCGCTCTTCCAGAACTCTTCGTTTTGGTGAGCAGCTGAGGCAGTGGTCTATACACGAAAATGAGAGACGCCGCTGCCTTCTGTGCAAGGAGTGGGAGCTTCAGTCTGTAACCCGGAAATTCCAAAGTCATTCGGTTTATCGTCATTGACTTGGTATCGATTCCGGAAGTCTCGCGGTTAGTGGCAGCTCATTAGCTGAATAACGGTCACCCGAAGACTAGTCACGTGAAAAGGGCTACTCGATTCGTTGGTGACGCCGGCGCTTTGTCACACAGAGTAGGCTCCCCTGTCTGACGTTTGTCAGTCTAAGTACAATACAATGTCATGTTTGATGCGCTTAAAACAATCTTTGTAATGCATGTGTTTGTAGTGTGTGTGTGTGTGTGTGTGTGTGTGTGTGTGTGTGTGTGTGTGTGTGTGTGTGTGTGTGTGTGTGTGTGTGTGTGTGTGACACCAGTCAGCCTGTACTCACATTGTGTATATCTTTGTTCTTTGCTTTATACTCTGGTATTCTTTATACTCTATAGCCCCCGTCAATGTGCACTTCAGTGGAACGGCAGGTGTTGTGTTGTGTCATTGCAGGACTGGAGAGAGGCAAACGCGGACAGGGCCTACCAATCTCCCCGGCAGCGGCCTGTGTGGAGCCGAGTTCAGCTTGAGGTTACTCTGCCGACGGTCAGTGAGCACGAGCGTCCACCATGGACGCCACACCCTGACCTCTACGGCGACCACGGTTCTGTGTTGGCGACAGCACTCTGAGTCTGGGGCACTCCGGCGAGGCATCAAAAGACAAATTCCTCTGCGCTTTTGCCATGCGAAGGCTGACGACTCTGTCGGCACAGTGACGAAGTCTCCTTTAAGACACCGGTAATGGATCACACGGGTGTCGCCCTCCTGCTCACCGTCGCAGCCTTTTTGGTTGGGACTATTGTCCTTGGCAAGAGCATGGGTAAGCAGTGGGTTTTTTGTTTTTTTGTTTTTTTGTTCTCGCTGTTTTGATTGCAGTGTAGCTCAGTTGCTTTCATACGTAACCCGCTTTTAGTCCACTGAGGCAACGTCCACACTGCTTCCCCTCCTTGCTACCACCTCGGCTTGTGTGCAGCATACCCAGCTTCATCCAGTACAGACATCACCGTCCAGTCCATCCACCCCGCTCACGCTTGTGCTGAAATCTCGGCTTGTATCCAGCATACCCCGTTTCATCCGATACAGTCATCACAGTCCAACCCCCCCCCCCCCCCCCCCCCCCCCCCCCCCCCACCCCGCTCAGTTTTGTGCTGCTATAGCCTGCTACCAGACTAAACCCAACTGTTTGAGGCCATCCGTTATGTCCGTTGACAGGTGACCATGGCCCGC
Organism: Alviniconcha marisindica; assembly: GCA_018857735.1. NCBI lineage: Eukaryota > Metazoa > Mollusca > Gastropoda > Provannidae > Alviniconcha > Alviniconcha marisindica. The sequence goes on along the minus strand of JABMCL010001116.1, from coordinate 577,612 downwards.
CTTTGCCACGTCCCGTGAGATGTCAACTGGGAACCAAATGCCAGTAGGAAATGGGGTGGGGTGGGGTGTCTTAATTGCTTGTTGATGTTCTTTTCTTTGTTGGCATTGTAAATGCTGCAGCTCCTTGCCCCCAGTTTGCACCGGTCAGGAGGCGCATACTCTACCCTTGTTGACGTCATTCTCTGTCACAAAGCAAAAATATCCCTTCTCAGTCCATGTTGACGTCATTCTCTATGACAAGTCAGACAGATCGGTTCTTAGTCCATGTTAACGTAATTCTTTGTGACAAAACAGAAATGTCGGTTTTCAGTCCCTGTTGACGTCATTCTCTGTGACAAAGCAGAAAAAATTTGATTCTCTGCCCGTGCTGACGTCACTCCTTGTGACAAAGAAGAAAAATCGATTCCTAGCCCGGTTCACCGGAGAAGTACGTAAGCCGTATATGGATGCTTTGTTGTTTAATACTCAGCACGTTCTACCGGTGTTTGATCCCCACTCTACACTCCTTATGTATAACACTGACGCAGCTTTGAGAGAAATATTACTGACCGCATGCACATATATGACGGATATTCAATCCACGGTGATCTTGATGCTAAGTATTAATTTTGCGTGCGTTCATTTTGCATTACCACACATCGCTTACTGCAACCCCGCTCCCGGTCGTGATTCTAATATGCGCTTGGTGAACGAACCAACACAAAAGGAAGGAACCCAAACCAACATAAAGAGCTCAGTGTTGTCATAAGTAAACAAACAGGAACACAGAAAGAATCATGGCTTTCGCATCTTCTCTTGCTCTGGACCCACATTTGGAATTCACTCCCACAAGATCCTAGACACTGCTCAGCCCTGTCATCTTGATAAATGTACATTATTATTATTAAAGAAACAAAAGGACAGAAAGAGAGAGAAAAAAAGAAAAAGAAAAAAAGGAAAAAAAGAAAAAAAAAGGAAAAAAGAAAAGAAAAGAAAAAGAAGAGAAAACAAACAAATAGGCATACGAACCCTGGAACCAATAGTTCAGATTGCTGTTTAAAAGCAGAGCTAAAGTACAGAACTTCGTTTTGCAGCGGTCTGTATGTTATATACAGGCTGTACTCTCTGTGTTTATATAATTACTTTAAGACCCGTCGTGAAATGCTGGGTAGACCTGTTTTGTTCACCGTTTTTGTGTTTATTCATTTTGCTTTGCCAGAAGTAGCGTACGATAAGCACCCTCCCATCGCCCCATCCCATTATCCCCTCTCTCTCTCTCTCTCTACCGTGTTTCCAACAGCCCGTGCTTGGTAATATTAAACGTTGTAACCATCATGACCTCACAGCATCCGACTTCAACAACAAATTAACTCTTCCTGGACAAAAAAATAAAAAGGAAAAAAGGGGATACTGCAGGACTTTGGCCAATTGTTTTGAATTCTGCACCACTGGTTTACGACAATCGCAAATGGCCAGAAATCACTCCCTGGCCACTTTGCGGCATAACGGGAGGAATAATCAAATCTCCGATCTCTCAGGCGAGGAACTAATCCAGTCGTCAGAAATTGGTTTAGGCACACGTTGGTGTTACAATCAAATCAGCCAGTCCGCCAGAACTGCAGTTCTATCGCCCCGACAGGAAGCTTCTTCTCCAGATTATGGTTTCCAGATGACGGTCAAGATATTTCTCCATCAAACATTTATCGCTGTGCAACGCGATTCGATCTTTTTTGTGACCGCGTCTGAATAGGCTTTTCACTGAACGCGTTACATTTGCCCGAAACTGTTGAGTTTGGATGCGGGGACATTGTTGTCCTGCCACCGTGCAGTTCCCCGGGCATGGACTGCAATGGACGCTGCAGTGGCGTGTTTGTGTTGCGTGACAAAGCTAAATTAATGTAGTCCGAAGAAGAGAGATAACGTGGTGGGCAGAGACTAGTTTATTGTTCTGTTTATGCGATTAGTCTCCCGCAATAGTAGCGTCCGTAATGACATTATATGGCTGCGTCTGCAACCGAGAGACAGGCAGTATTGATTGCACAACGGATGTCATGGTCCTCCTGTCCGTAGGCGTTGGGTTTAATGAAGCGTGACAAAACCTGACGTGAGCCGTCGAGTTAAAGTCATTATGTATGCAGGTAGGTGAACGACAGTAGTATGAGCCAAAGAACTTGATAAAGATTAACTTGGAATCATTTCCCTTGAAAGAAACAAAACAAAACTGGATGACAACCAGACAGACGGACGGGCGTAGAAAATTCGAACTCGAAATTCGAATTCGGTATTTTTGTTTACAAGGATTGTAGTGTAGGTGCAGTCAAAACCCTGTCTAACAACTAGTCCTACTAAGCTACTAATCAATAAATATAATTCGAGAGAGACGGGGAGACAGACAGACAGAAAAACGAAGGATCGAGAAAGGAAATCCACCAAACCACCAGAACCAAAGCCGAACAGCCAGAATAAAAGAAGGTATCATCAGAAGCAAACGAACACGCGAAGCGAGTAAAGCTGCATTATACCCGTTTCAGCAGTTTTCCAAGTCTCTTTAAAAGCAGAACTGAAGCACGGAGTTTGTTTTACCACGGTCCACATCTCCGTATACAGAAGTTCTTCCACGAAACGATAGCAAACCTACAAAGCAGTGAAAAGATTACCAGTAACATTAACAACAAGAAGATCAAGAACAGTTACACCTGCAGCACCCCCTCCCCCTCTACACCCCCCCCCCCCCCCCCACCCCTCCCAATTTAGTTTTTTTTAAATAAAAAAAATCAGAAAAACAACAACAAAACTTTACACAAACACCCACATACAAAAACAGAAAACAACACACACACACACACACAACACACATGCGCGCGCGCGCACGCACGCACGCACGCACGCACACACGTACGCACGCATACACACACGCACGCACGCACGCATGCACGCACGCACGCAAGCACACACGCACACGCACACGCACACACACACACACACACACACAGAAGAAAGAAAAAAGATTGACAACGTCAATCGGATGTTTGTGTGTAGACTTATTGTTACAGTTGTTGTTGTAAACGTCGTTGCGGATATCCGAATGTACTCTTTATTCCGCTCCCTGGGAGCAGGTGTATTGATGAATCTGGTGGAAACGTACGAGCGGAGCACGATCTGCTTTGCACCTCTCTCTGTCCCGTGCTGGCAGCCTCGTGTCTTCGCTATGCAGGGCTCTCTCACATCTGTCTCTTGGGCCGGCCCCGCCCTCCACACAGCCCTCATTGTACACACTGGGAATGAGGTGAGCATGTTGACGAGTGACTTCGCTATGCAGGACTCTCTCACATCGGTCTCTTGGGCCGGCCCCGCCCTCCACACAGCCCTCATTGTACACACTGGGAATGAGGTGAGCGTGTTGACGAGTGACGAGGACGTGTCCCAAAATCAAATCACTATTGCCGGGTGTCTAGGTGTTGTAGCGGCTACGCCAAGGGAAGCTGTCCACAGTGATGGGATGCGCCACGCCTAAAGCCCGTTCTTAATTGGGCGAATGTTTGTTCGCGAACCTAGTTGGGAGTATTCGGCGAACCTAGCTGGTTCTTAATTGGGCGAACTTTTGCTTCGCGAACCTTGTTGGGAGTATTCGGCGAACTGCGACGAAGCTATAATCGCGGTCCAAAAAGCTTCGCTCAACATGTTCTGGGAACATTCACCCTATTCGACGAACGTCGCCTCTGATTGGCTGAGAGCAGCGCTCTCCTGTGGGTGAGGAACAATTCAAAATAATAAAAATGGATGACGGCGTCGCTGGGTTCTTCACTCGCTTCGGAGGGAATGTTTTTATTTGTTGACTTGTGGGAGGCGCAGCCTTGTCTCGGGGACCCAGAATGAGATAGTAGTTAGTTGAATTACCCTGTGAGGGATGATTAAAGTATATTGACTTGACTTGACTGTAGCCTACATTTTCGATCATGCTATCTGCTGCGCGTCTGCCGCAAGTTCGGGCCGAAGCTTGCATCTCATTACAAGCCAGTTGAGAACGAAGTAAAGTTCGTCGAACTGTCCGAAGTATGTTCGGCGAACAAACATTCGCCAAGTGAAGAGCGGGCTTTACGCTTGGCACTCTGTACCCGATGAAAACGACTTGTTATTCAGGTTAGAGACGATGTACGTAGCAAACAGGGCAAAACAAATCTCCACAAAGCTGGAAACAGTTTCTCAGGAAATTGAAATTCTTTCTAAAGCTTGGGGGAATATTTACCAAGACAAAAGTAACGTCATTCCTGTTTCAGTTCCATTTGGTTTCAAGGGCAGGACATGTCAATCCACCTGCTTACCGCCTGCCATTCCCAAGCTCAGAATCAAACGGCATCAGTCTTGCCAACTGCTGCATGTTCTTCTAGCTGCACTCTCGCCCTGATATAACCGCACTGGTTGACTGGGCGTAAAACACCAATTTACGTACTTGCACTCTCTGCAGTTTACTTTCTGCTTTGAGCGACCTGCATAGACGGTTCAATAGACTACAATTACAAGTGTCTGCTAACATACTGAAATGCTAAACAACAGATCCAGGCACCTTTCCAGTGGAGGAAAATTTGTGAAATTTGGCGTGGAAACATAATTGATCCCAATATTTCATTTCGCATACTCATTTTTGTCTAACGTGACCTTGATCTGGAGTTCCTTAGTCTCCCACCAGTGGGTCTATGGGTCAGTGTGGTCTTAAATGGTTGTGAAGACATCTTCTGACTCGTTCAATCATTTGTAACCAAACATGGTATAGTAGAACATCACTAGGAGCCAAGGTGATATGCAAAATATATCAAGTTGATTTGTTTAAGGTCAAGGTAACAGTGACGGCTGATATAAAAAAAATCGCGACTTTCTCTACTGTATCTTCTGGTCTGTAAACGGTCAAAAAACTAAATTAATATCAAGTCAGTATCAAAATGCATGTCAACTATCGAGAGAGAGAGAGAGAGAGAGAGAGAGAGAGAAGAGAGAGAGAGAGAGAGAGAGAGAGAGAGAGAGATTAGTACACATAATAAGTATTCAGAACATAAATTATGTATAAGCAATACAGTCATGTTAAAAACTAAAGAATTAGTGCATATTTCTTTAATCATGTGTGTGTGTGTGTGTGTGTGTGTGTGTGTGTGTGTGTGTGCGTGTGTGTGTGTGTGTGTGTGTGTGCGTGTGTGTGTGCGTGTGTGTGTGTGCGTGTGTGTGTGTGTGTGTGTGTGTGTGTGTGTTTTCTTCCATAAAATACTGTTTAAATGCTTTTTGAATGCTTTGTGATCTAATAAATGTTTAACCCTTTCAGCCCTGGAGGTTTTACTGCTTGTGCAGCCTCTGCTTCCTGGGCGTTTTTAGCCTCGCTGCTCAAAAACCACAGCCGCTGTGTTTAGAGCTCATTATCCCCACTTCTGCGTAGGTCAGAGCCAACAAAATATGCACACTCTATACAAAATGAACAGGCAACACGACAACGACGGTAAATTATTCCACAGATTCCCCCTCCAACACAATAAACTACATTAAATAAGACCGTCATCTAGGGTGAGTTGCCATACGTTTGTGTGACTTGTCTGTTCTGATTTGAATGAAAGCTGTTTAGATTTGAGGGTGCGTGGCCAGTTACTGTTTTATGCATAATGATGCCTTTATTAAATTCAAGTTTTGATTTGAGCGGAAAGACATCTAAAACTTTATAGTCATGAGGTGTCAAACAGAAGGAGAGAGAAGCGTGTGGGGAGAGAGAGAGAGCGAGAGAGAGAGAGAGAGAGAGGGGTGGAGGGGAAGGGGAGGAGTACAAATAATGGAACATGCTGTTTGGGACGTTTTGTATTCTTTGTTGTCTCTTGAATGACTTCCCCTTGATATACCTGTTGTGGCTGATTGGGCGTTGAAAACTAATTATTTGTCTTTGAATGACGATGTGGCGATTCTGTTTACAGTATAATGTAACACAATGAGGCATAGGGGTTGAGATCACGTTACCACGCAGTTTCACATTGACAGGTGTGCATACCAACAGCCGAAACAACAGAAGCTTTACCTATGGACAAATGAGCAGCCATAACACAGACCATCGCCATGCAATAGCAGGGTGACGCCAAGCACTGTGTTGCTGTGTATGTAGTGGGCCGACATGGGTGTTTCATCAGTTTGCCAAGGCAGGTAGGGGACCGTCCTTCAGTTCGTGTTCTAGAACAGTTTATGCACTTAGCCCCAAACCCACTATCAGTTGTTTTAGTACTGCGTCTGCAAGCAAGTAAGAGCATTGCTTTGTGAGCGCGGTCTGTTCAGTGAATGGCATCAAGCTTTGTATGTTCAGACGTGGTTTCAGCGAATACCAAACACACCCACACACAAAAACACGCTAGCAGTCATTCTCGTTTCAGACTTTTTTTTCTTTCTTCCAGCGAATACTGTTGCATTGGCCGTTCTCGCGTGTACTCGTCCACTGTACCACGTATCGCTATTTTCTGGGCGAGCCTAGTGATGGGCTTTTGTAGCTTTCTAGAGTGTCTTCTCAATTAGTGCATAGATGGGTTTGTCATTCGAGGGTCGCTACCTCCGGCATGAAGCATCCAATTAAGTGATGTGGAAATGAGGGCTAATGGTCCCTGCCATGGTCTATCTGGCTGTGACAAAGACGCGGGCAGAAGGTTAACCGGAGGATCAGACTGACGTAATTAATCTTGTCCTTTGCCCAGACCAGCAGTTTTTTCATCTTCTGGGCACTGGAAAAGGAGAATAACACGGAATCGCGGAGTCTGTCTAAGACAGGAGAGCCGATTCTGGGTGGTGTTGTTTTGTTGTTGCTGTTGTTTTAAATATTGTGATTACGTTCTTTTTTCTTTCGGTACAATGCGATCAATGCAACGATCCGTTCCGCTTTCAGCGAAACAGAATCAACGACAAAATGAAGGACGCGACCGCGTGCCCCTCTCTCTCTCTCTCTGCCTCTGTCTCTTTCTGCCTGTCTGTCTCTGTCTCTCACTATATATATATATGGGAATTGTAAGCCAACTTGCTGTTTTTCTTTGATTTTGTCCTTATATATATATATATCTAAAAGGACAAAATCAAAGAAAAACAGCAAGTTGGCTTAAAGTTCCCAAATTTTCGGCAACTGCCGTGTGTTGTGTGTGTGTGTGTGTGTGTGTGTGTGTGTGTGTGTGTGTGTGTGTGTGTGTGTGTGTGGTGGTGGTGTGTGTGCGTGTGTGCGTGCGTGCGTGCGTGCGTGCGTGCGTGCGTGTGCGTGTGTGTGTGTGTGTGTGTTTGTGTGTGTGTCTGTGTGTGTGTCTATATACGTGCGCGCGCGCGCGCTCTCAGGGGCTTGTATGTGTATTTTCAAACCCCTCATATCCGTTGCTTTCTGTATGCTGGGTTAAAGCAGACCATATATTGTGGTGCCATGGTCCTAAATTCCATGGAGGGAGCTAACACCGATTGGGTCTGGCAATCCATGTGATTACATCCTTCAGTCCTCTCTCTGACTCTGTTGAAAGCCTCGGCGTACTCCTCGACAGCACACTGTCCATTGGAGAACTTCATCAGTCAAACCGCCAAATCCTGCTACTGCCAGCTCCGTCGAATTAGTTATGTCCGGAAGTATCTTTCCACCGAGGATACAGTG
>JABMCL010001116.1:557500-567500 GCA_018857735.1 Alviniconcha marisindica | reverse complement strand
TTCCCTCCCCCTCTCTGAGCTGACAATTTTACCGTTGTAGTAAAACCATCTTCCATCTTGCCAACTGACACGAGTTCGAAGAAGGCCATTAACTGTTCTCCTAAACGGGGTCCCAGTGATGAACGAGACTTGAGATACAATCATACTTTACCAAATCGACTTGGTCCCATGAGTTATTCGTTTAGTGAGAAAAATAACGATTGAATATTCCATCCGATTCTTGACAAATCACTTTGGGTTGCCAAATATTTCATCTTGATTGGATTAACCTCGCTTTCCAGTACTTTCAGAAAGGTTGAAAACACAAAGTGACCTGTTGCCCGGCTACCATTTGTCACCAGTGCTGACTGATTTTATGTTCCGTCTTTCCGTATGAAAGAGAGGAACAGCATCAAGGCAGTTTTTCTCAAGCCGCGGTGCTGTCAAACTTGCTCCTCTCGCTTGTCCCTGTGTTTCTGGATTCACACGCTTGGCCCAGAGCGCTAGATGAATGTGCATTGGTAGGTCATTGTTTTACATAATGATTATTTCACTGCCCCCCCCCCCTCCCCTCCAGCTGTTGTGTGTGTGTGTGTGTGTATTTGTGTGTGTGTGTGTGTGTGTGGTGTGCGTGTGTGTGTGTTGTGTGTGTGTGTTGTGGTAGTCGTGGTGTGTATGTGCGTGTGGTGGTGTGGGTGTGTGTGTGGTGTGTGTGATGTGTGGTGTGTGTGTGTGTGTGTGTGTGTGTGTGTGTGTGTGTGTGTGTGTGTGTGTGTGTGTGTGTGTGTGTGTGTGTGTGTGTGTGTGTGGGTGTGTGTGTGTGTGTGTGTGCGTGTGCGTGTGTGTGTGTGTGCGTGTGTGTGTGTGTGTGCTGCCGCAAAATGTGAATAAAGGGAACAGCCGTCACAATCCAGTGAATGTTCTGTCACGTATGAAAGGACTTGCAAAGTCAGTGACAACGATGTCCCGAACAGTGAAGGAAACATCCACACAACTCACAACTGAATGCTGATCATTTTCATTCAGAATCATTCTGATGGTGACAGCGTAGCATTAGGCATAGTTACCCCCCCCCCCCCCTTCCCTCCGCCTCCTGGGATCTCTGTCCCCGTCAGCACCTGGTAGGGTGGTGGAAGTGGGGTGTGGGGGGCGGGGGGAGGCGTGATCTCCTTGTTAACTTCCAAGCGGACAACGCACACACACACACACACACACACACACGTTGACACAGCTCTCTCGCTGTCTCTGGCTGGGTTACACCAGAGCAACTCCAGCATGACGTAGTGTCTGAATCGTGTTTAGACACTCGGTACATCCTATCCTTTGCCTAGTTTGGACTGGTTTCCTTCCCTAGGCGTCGATTTCAACAAACTTTGAAATATAACTGACAGGAACGTTTGGCGTTTTTCCCCCGAGGTCTGTCCCTGCCTACTCTTTCCACGTTGTCTATGCCCATGCTAGATGGAGAAGCTTGTGGCTTCAACGTGCCGGGACAGGCAGAGCGTTCGTTTGGATAGACAGAGCATTGGTTTAGATAGACAGACAGATCATTGGTTTGGATAGACGGAGAATTGGTTTGGATAGACAGACAGATCATTGGTTTGGATAGACAGAGAATTGGTTTGGATAGACAGACAGAGCTTTGGTTTGGATAGGCAGAGCATTGGTTTGGATAGACAGAGCATTGGTTTAAAATAGACAAAAGTCATTGGTTTGGATAGACGGAGAATTGGTTTGGATAGACAGACAGAGAATTGGTTTGGATAGACAGAGAATTGGTTTGGATAGACAGACAGAGCTTTGGTTTGGATAGGCAGAGCATTGGTTTGGATAGACAGAGCATTGGTTTAGATAGACAAACAGAGCATTGGTTTGGATAGACAGAGAATTGGTTTGGATAGACAGACAGAGCTTTGGTTTGGATAGACAGAGCATTGATTTGGACAGACAGACAGAGCTTTGGTTTGGATAGACAGACAGAGATTTGGTTTGGATAAAGAGATCATTGGTTTAACTTCCAGTCAGCCACAACGATTAGGACAACAACGTGCAGGAAACTGACTGACAGCGGTGCCAGTGTCACAATCGCGCTGACTCTGGTATGCCAGCATTTGTGACTGTTTTTAAGGAACGGCAAGCAAAACGCAAGAATTGGCAGCTGCAACGGTAATGTGAAATAATGCTCGATTTGACTATATCGGGGGGGGGGGGGGGGGGGGGGGGGGGGGGGGGGGGCGGGGGCGGCAGTTTCGTTTTATTCATTCCCTGTCTGTGGCGGTCTTTGCACGCACCCCAAGACGGTGACGACGGACTTTAGCCAGACCGGCAATCAAATCACAGAATGACTGATCTTTCAAAATTTGCCAGGGACGTTGCGAAAGGTTCCTCGCACTGTGAATGCCATGCAGACAGCCATCGGGACCCCGGGAAGGAGAGAGTAGTCAGAGTCCTGTCTGACGGATTGCTGCAATCCCCATAATGACAGACATTAGTTCTTGTCAGCCGGACTTCCTCACACAGCCCGTGCTCGCGATGACAAAAACATTGTCACACTCGGTCCGGGCGCCATCGTCGTGACCAGATTTACTGTGTCCGTAAACGCTGCATCATCCAAAGTGGGCAGTGCCTTTTCTGTGATCGAAACAGACGAATATAGGCAAAGAATAGCGCTACCTAGAAAGAAACATGCAGAAACGATTGGATCTCTCGGCTAAGGGAAAACATTACAGTGAGAAATTGTCAGAGTGTAACTCGAGCAAGCAGCGATATTGGATGATTAACGAGTTGCTTGGAAACAGCAAACGTTCTGGTTTTCCCCAGTGACATTCCCGAAAATGAACTTCTTGACCGTTTCTGTTCTTCCTTTGAGTAAATCATTCGCAGTGAACTTGATTCACAACCAGCTGATGACACTCACACACCTCATTCTTTTGTTGGCGGTGAACTTTGTGGCTTTGACCCAGTGTCGGAAGAGTTGGCTGGCAAACTGAAATGTGTGTCTGCACCCAGAAGCTGTGTTCTCGATCCCATCCCGACCACTTTGTTGAAAACGTACTTAGATGACGTAGTGCCTTTGATTTGCAGAACTGTGGAAGAAAGAAGACTGGGACTTGCATCAGTTTTGCCTTCAGCTACGAATTGTTCTCCACGCATATATTTATGTAGGCCCTACAACTACCAGGGCAGCACTTTACGTGCGCAGCCAACAGCACAGCCAATGGGCGTGCTCATGACCTTCCAACGAGATGTTTAGTTCACGTTATTTTGCTAATGAAGGATTTGACTGAGCGACTTGAACATACGCCTTAACCCTTTGCTCCATATCACGCAAAAGACTCAAAAGAACGCTATTTATTAGGTTTTATGTGTTTATATATTTTATGTGTTTGGATCTTGTTTTAGAACGCTAGTAGTCATTCTTGCTTCAAATTTTCCTTTGATCCATAACCCCATAGTGCATGGTTTATTGTTTTCTTTTTTAACCTGAACAATTTGTTTTTTCTTCAAAAAACGTAAATAGAAGGAATATGGAACACTCCTCGAAGGTTGATATCCTTTATCCAATCATATATGTTTCACGTTCAGCAGGATTGCTGAGAGGAGGCAGCGGTGGCCGAGAAAGGCGACCGTTACTGCCAGCATTCTGCCGTAGGACACCAGTTTGTGCACACAGTCCCTGAATGGAGTTCACTGTCTATAGAATCCCAGTCTCAAAGTCTGCATCCAGTGTGCACGCCCTCTGCAGGCCGCACCGTCTTTCAGGTCACGCCGTCCGTTGATGGAGCCGCTGATGGTGGTCTGCTCCAGGCTCAGACGCGGGTCGAGGTCATGTTCACTCAAAAGGAAAAAGAAAAAAAAAAAAGAAAAAAAAAGCCGCGTCTTTCTTCTGCCCTTTGCAAACATGGCCTGAAAAAAAAGCCACCCGTTGGATTCCTTCGTTCTACGTTGTCGCGCTTTCGTCTGTGTCTCTTACTGTGTGTGTCTCTTACTGTGTGTGTCTTGCTCTGTATGTTTCCGCGAGCGTGTAGGAGTGCGCACATGTACATATAACGCACACACACACACACACACACACACACACACACACACACCACACACACACACACACACACACACACACACACACACACACTAAGAGACAAAGACACACACACACACTCACACAAATCAACTCTCTCTCTCTCTCTCTCTCTCTCTCTCTCTCTCTCTCTCTCTCTCTCTCTCTCTCTCTCTCTCTCTCTCGCACGCACGCACACACACACACACACACACACAACACACACACATATAGAGTAAGAGACAGACAACACACACACTCACACAAATCATGCTCTCTCTCTCTCTCTCTCATCTTCATCTCTCTCTCTCTCTCCTCTATCTCTCTCCTCTCGCACGCACACACACACACACACACACACACACACACACACACACACACACACACACACACATCTATGCGCACGAGCGCACACACATCTCAGGGCAGTGTGGCTGAAGAAAGGCTTAGCTCATAAACCAGCTCAACGTGTTAAAAACGGCACGACATCGTGTTGCAGGCCAAGGATCCCACGATGTCCACGTGCCTGTGATATCCGCAGAGAAGTTGCTGATCACGGAGCTGCTGTCGCGTTACGAAGAACAAGGGCGACACGGGCGTCCGGTGACGGACAGCATGGACAATCTGACCGTCTACTTCGGTCTCACCTTGATCCAGATTCTGGACGTGGACGAGTCCAATCAAGTCCTCAAGTGCAACGTCTGGTACCATTACGTAAGTGCATTCTTAGTTCTGTGTTGCGCGTGTCAGCATTTTTCGTTCTAGTCGTGTTTGCTTTTGCTTTGCTGCCTTTTGGGGTTTCGGTCATCCGACTGCTACAGCCATCATGGCACCAGATCTCTTGGTTTTGGGTTTTCAGTCGGCTGTTGGTTTTTAACGTCCTGTCAACCAAGTGTCATCAGGGCGATTTCAGTCTTGAAACTAAACGTCATGAAGCCCACCCTTCTTTACCCCAGTTCTGCCATAGCTGGTACGTCACGACCTCCTGAAGTGTCAAACAACGTCCGTTTTCCGCCGGTGAGTGGAATGGGAGCTGGAATTGACTAATGCATAGCCATTTAGGAACCACTGGTACTGACAAAAGCATAGCCATTTAGGAACCACTGGTACTGGCAAAAGCATAGCCAATAAGGGATCATTGCGGCTGGCAAAAGCATGGCCATATAGGGACCACTGAGACTGGCAAAAGCATGGCCATATAGGGACCATTGAGACTGGCAAAAGCATGGCCATATAGGGATCATTCAGGCTGGCAATAGCGTGGCCAGTTAGGGATCACTGAGACTGGCAAAAGCATAGCCAGTTAGCTTGTGTGCCGAACGTGGCGGTAACATTCCGGGCTTTTCAACCGTTCGGAACAAACATGCAGGCGCTTTAAAATGTGTATGCAACAGATACACTTGATAGCGCAGATTGCAGCAAAGGCGAAGTGGCCATGCAACACTAGAGTTTTCCACAGGGTAATCAATGACGCTGCGTTATGGCTGGTGCTGTATAATGTTGCACCCTTTGGTTCAAGATGCAGCGATTCGTGTTACGCCTGCCTAGTGCGTCCAGACACGAGTCTGCTTCTGTGTCCATAACTCCTTTGATCGCAATTATTAAGATTTGCCAGCGGAATCTAAATAGCACTGGAATTCCAGACAGTTGTGTTTATTCGAACAGACAACAGCAGATACAACAAATGCTACAGCAACAGCAGCAACAGCAGCAACAGGAACAAACACAGCAACACAGAAGACACCTCTTTGACTATTATATCTGTTGACAGCCAGACTTAATCACCACTTAAAATGTTGGCTGTATCTCAGAAATGTGAATGTGGGAGGTCTGCCCCCATGATGTATGTCAGAGCAACAGAAGATAGTGTTTGTTCACATGATATTTCTGACTGGAATTCCAGCGGCACGAGTAACACGTCTGAATGCATCTTCCAAAATATGATGAAAGTCTAAAACGAGAATGACTGCTAGCGTTCTAAAACAAGATCCAAAGTGACTGGACACGAAAACGACATAGCTCAACGAAAACAGATAAGTGTCTTAGCTCTCCATCTCATTTTTCATCGTTTTTCACCGTTTAACTGTTGTTTAAGTGATTCTGTAGCTTGATGAAGGGGATTACCCCCATAATTCGCATGCTCTGTTTTGTCCTAATAAATAGAGTTCTGTTGAACCGTCTGTGTGTTTGGATGATCAGTTTGAAGAGTGGATGGTGGCCACATCTCTACACCACAAGTCCCTTTTCAATGCCAAATCGCTTACCCCTCCCACTTTCATTGGTTTAGTCTTACCTTAACTGGCTTTCTGTAGGACTACACATTTTTTTAGTACGTCTTTGTCCCTTGCGGGAAATTCGGGTCGCCTTACCTGGGTAAAGCCCGTTCTTAATTGGGCGAATGTTTGTTCGCGAACCTAGTGAAGTATTCGGTGAACCTAGCTGGTTCTTAATTGGGCGAACTTTTCTTCGCGAACCTAGTTGGAAGTATTCGTCGAAGCTATATTCGGGGTCCAAAAAGCTTCGCTCAACATGCTCTGGGAACATTCGCCCTATTCGACGAACATTGCCTCTGATTGGCTGAGAGCAGAGCTCTCCTGTGGCTGAAAAAGAAGAAGAAAATGGATGACGGTGTCGCTAGGTTCTTCACTCGCTTCGGAGGGAATTTGTTTATTTGTTGACTTGTGGGAGGCACAGCCTTGTCTCGGAGACCCAAAATGAGATAGTTGTTAGTTGAATTACCCTGTGAGGGATGATTAAAGTATATTGACTTGACTTGACTTGAGCCTGCATTTTCGATCATGCTGTCTGCTGCGCGTCTGCCGCAAGTTCGGGCTGAAGCTTGCATCTCATTACAAGCCAGTTGAGAACAAGTAAATTCTTCGAACTGTCCGAACCACGTTCGGCGAACTAAAAGTTCAATTAAGAAACGAATCCGAGTTCGTCGAACTGTCCGAGGTATGTTCGGCGAACAAACGTTGGCCCAGTTAAGAACGGGCTTTAGGCAGAGCAGCCGCAAGGGCAGCGCTACCCGTTCCTATCGGTGTATGCAGCATTTTCCTGTGTCCGTGTGTATGGCTGCCACTGTCTGCCACTGTCTGCCACAGATGTTGATGCATGCGATTGCACACGGGGGCTGTACGGACAACGTAAGGAAGTCTGCACTGGAAGTTGACCCTGGGGAAAAAATCCTTTACCTCACCTTGGACTCGAACCCCTGTCAGTATTGCGCCTGGCTTTTCAGGCGGACGCTCTACCAACTGAGCTACCCCCCTCCCCCACCCCCCCACCCCCCACCCCCCACCCCCCATGTCAGTGGTGTCGTGCACTGCGGTGTATGTAGGAATGGGCGGAAACATCAGTGTTATAACCCACACTGGCAGGGAACTATTTGTTGTATGCGGTAGGAATGGATAGTGTGACGTCAGTGTTATGACTTTTGTATGTGGCAGGAATGGACAGTATGACATCAGTGTTACGACCGTTGTCTGTGGCAGGACTGGACAGTGTGACATCAGTGTTATGACCGTTGTCTGTGGCAGGACTGGACAGTGTAACATCAGTGTTATGACCGTTGTCTGTGGCAGGACTGGACAGTGTGACATCAGTGTTATGACCGTTGTCTGTGGCAGGACTGGACAGTGTGACATCAGTGTTATGACCGTTGTCTGTGGCAGGACTGGACAGTGTGACATCAGTGTTATGACCGTTGTCTGTGGTATGAATGGACAGTGTGACGTCAGTGTTATGACCGTTGTCTGTGGCAGGAATGGACAGTGTGACATCAGTGTTATGACCGTTGTCTGTGGCAGGAATGGACAGTGTGACATCAGTGTTATGATCGTTGTCTGTGGCAGGACTGGACAGTGTGACATCAGTGTTATGACCGTTGTCTGTGGCAGGAATGGACAGTGTGACATCAGTGTTATGACCGTTGTCTGTGGCAGGAATGGACAGTGTGACATCAGTGTTATGATCGTTGTCTGTGGCAGGAATGGACAGTGTGACATCAGTGTTATGACCGTTGTCTGTGGCAGGAATGGACAGACATCCTGCTGCAGTGTGACATCAGTTTATGACTATTTATGTAGGAATGGACAGTGTGACATCAGTGATATGACTATTTATGTAGGAATGGACAGTGTGACATCAGTGTTATGACCGTTGTCTGTGGCAGGACTGGACAGTGTGACATCAGTGATATGACTATTTATGTAGGAATGGACAGTGTGACATCAGTGTTATGACCGTTGTCTGTGGCAGGAATGGACAGTGTGACATCAGTGTTATGACCGTTGTCTGTGGCAGGAATGGACAGTGTGACATCAGTGTTATGACCGTTGTCTGTGGCAGGAATGGACAGTGTGACATCAGTGTTATGACCGTTGTCTGTGGCAGGAATGGACAGTGTGACATCAGTGTTATGACCGTTGTCTGTGGCAGGAATGGACAGTGTGACATCAGTGTTATGACCGTTGTCTGTGGCAGGAATGGACAGTGTGACATCAGTGTTATGACCGTTGTCTGTGGCAGGAATGGACAGTGTGACATCAGTGTTATGACCGTTGTCTGTGGCAGGAATGGACAGTGTGACATCAGTGTTATGACCGTTGTCTGTGGCAGGAATGGACAGACATCCTGCTGCAGTGGGACCCCAAAGACCACGAGGACATAGAGGATGTCCGAGTGCCGTCCCAGAAGATCTGGCTCCCTGATATACGGCTGTATAACTTGTAAGTATCGAGTAGAACAGAGTGGCTGAAAACGTATGCGGGGATATTATTTTTAGCCCCAGTCACGCAGCGTCGTCCCGACATGACCCCCTGTTGATCGTGACGAGTGAGGGCAGGGGGCAGGATGACCCCTTGTTACGTAGTGACACCCCAACATGATCCCCTGTTGATCGTGACGTGTGAGTGCATGGGGTATGATGGCCCCTTGTTACATAGTGACACCCCGACATGACCCCCTGTTGATCGTGACGAGTGAGTGCATGGGGCTGGATGACCCCGTGTTACGTAGTGACACCCCGACATGACCCCGTGTTGATCGTGACGAGTGAAGGCAGGGGGCAGGATGACCCTTAGTTACGTAATGACACCCCTGTTGATCGTGACGAGAGAATGGGGCAGGGCGGTGCTGACCCCGTGTTGATCGTCGCGACTGACAGCATGGGCATGATGACCCCTTGTTACGTAGTGACCCCGTGTTGATCGTGATGAGAGAGTGGGGCAGGATGGTGCTGACCCCGTGTTGATCGTGACGTTACGTAGTGACACCCCGACATGACCCCGTGCTGATCGTGACGTTACGTAGTGACACCCCGACATCACATCCCGTGCTGATCGTGACGTTACGTAGTGACACCCCGACATCACACCCCGTGCTGATCGTGACGAGTGAGAGCTGGGGCAGGATGACCCCTTGTTACGTAGTGACACCCCGACATGACCCCCTGTTGATCATGACGAGTGAGAGCAGGGGCAAGATGACCCCTTGTTACGTAGTGACACCCCGACATGACCCCCTGTTGATCGTGACGAGTGAGAGCAGGGGCAGGATGACCGTTAGTTACATAGCGTCGCCAGGACAGAGAGCAATGGAACGGTGCTAAATACCAGGAGACGGCCCCCAGGGCATCATTAGCACGCAGAACTGGAACCCCCCAGGGAGGGGGTGGGTGGCCGAGGGGCGTTGAGTGGGAGGGGGGGGTATCAATCCCTGAGCATCTGCTCTGCTGCCATGCCCAACGCTGGCCTGAGATTTCAATAGCTGTGGAGTTTTCTGCAGCACGGTGCTGGCACTTCTAACCCTTCCTGGCTTTGTTTTGGTTTGTTGTTGTTGCTGTTGTTGTTGTTGTTGTTGTGTATGGTGGTCTTTTTTCTTTTTCTTTTCTTTTTCTTCTTTTTTTCATCTTCTAAATAATGCATATTCTTTACTGACTGGAACTAAGATTTTTTTAGCGGG
>JABMCL010001116.1:542500-547500 GCA_018857735.1 Alviniconcha marisindica | reverse complement strand
TCACGACTGCCTCTTCCCTCTCTCTCTCTGCCCACAGCAGCTGCCACTGAATCACGACTGCCTCTTCTCTCCATCTCTGCCCACAGCAGCAGCCACTGAATCACGATCATAAGCAAGCTGGTCACTTCCATAGCGTGGTGTCTCACCGACAAGGGTGAACACGCCGCGCTTTGCACATCAACAAAATGTTTACATAGAATATATGAAAAAAATATAACGTGGTTTGTATTCCTTGCACACACACACACACACACACACACACACGCACGCACGCACACCACACACACACACACACACACACACACACACCGGCGCAGGCTCAGAGCAAGTGATCATGCAAGCAATAACTTGTCAACCCCACCAAACCGTGTATTTGGCCTTAGCGAAATAGTCATGGGACTATCAAAGAAATGGCACTAACTAAGGCCATTGCCATGATAATGCACGAGGAACATGTCCTGCCACGTCAGCCACGTGTGTGCTTCAGTTCCGCTTGTTATTTTCGCCACTTCTAGCTGATCTTTCCTCGGGAAACCCGACAGCCACAGAGACGCGCTGCTCATTTTATGCATTAGCTCGTAGCGTGTGTGGCGTTTGTGCAGAACGTTCCCAGGGTGTGGTTCTGTTTGCCATTGGCTGTCAGCAGCACGTGGTCAGTTGCAGGCGGTCACGTGACTTGGGGTGCACGTCTCGGCTGAGGGTGGGGTTGGTGGGGGTTGGTTGGTTAGCTCGTTTAACGCGCAGTTGTCTCCTAAGAGGTACTGGCGGGGACCAAAAATTCCAGGAATTGGGGGAAGAGGGAGGCTGTGCCTAACACTGCACTGTCACCGCCAAAAGGATTCTGCAGTCAGATAGGCAGTGGTGAATTGAATGTAATTTTAATGTTTTATCAGTTATGGGCCCGGGAGACAAAGTCACAAAGAAAATGTCCACAGACCGCAGCCTTTCAAGAGAATGAGAGCCGAAGTGGAATTGAACCGAGGTCCTTCTGCCTACAGCCTAATGCCTTACCGCTAGGCCAAGCCAGCTCACGGTTCGTGAGGGGAAGCTGGGGGGGGGGGGGGAGATAAAATATTGTATGCACAGCGCAAACCAGGATAATTGAGCTACTTTTCGGGCACAAGATCAGCATCTGAATTTGTCAGTCTGCCTACCAGTGTTTGGAATGTTTTACTCGTGAATGTTTTTTTCTAACATCACAACCACTCACTCCATCGCTACAGTCGGCGGTTTTGAAAAGGTGTCCGCTTTTGCTGACTGCCTTCCATTCAGTGTCCACTTCCGTATAGTCAGCTAGAGCGTGCGTATTTGTCAGTACTTGAATAACGAGGCTTTGCCCCTAATTGTTATGGCGGCGCATGGTAATTGTTGACCCCCCACCACCCTTGGGTGTGGTTGTGCTCTGTGTTTGAGCTGATGGACGTATGGTGCCTAGTGTTTGAGTTGATGGACATGTTCTGCTCTGTGTTTGAGTTGATGGACATGTTCTGCTCTGTGTTTGAGTTGATGGACATGTTCTGCTGCTCTGTGTTTGAGTTGATGGACATGTTCTGCTCTGTGTTGAGTTGATGGACATGTTCTGCTCTGTGTTTGAGTTGATGGACATGTTCTGCTGCTCTGTGTTTGAGTTGATGGACATGTTCTGCTGCTTTGTGTTTGAGTTGATGGACATGTTCTGCTCTGTGTTTGAGTTGATGGACATGTTCTGCTCTGTGTTTGAGTTGATGGACATGTTCTGCTGCTCTGTGTTTGAGTTGATGGACGTGTAGTGCTTTGTGTTGCAGCTGACGGACGTGCTGTGCTCTGTGTTGGATGCAGCTGACCGACGTGTTGCGCTCTCTGTTGCAGCTGATGGTTGACTGGCTGTCCAGCATCCTGTGTGTCAAGAATAAGACTCAGGCCAAAGAACAGGCCGCGGCCAGCAGCCGAAGCAACTGGAGCAACTGCCACGTCAACAACGCCGACAGAAACGGCCGGCTGTCCGACAGCGACTTCAAGTTCGCCAAGGTGCGGCTCTTGGACAACGGGGTGGAGACCAGCCGCATGCTGGCCAGGCAGGAGTCCTTCGATTCCTGCAACTTCGAGAGCTACTCGGACCGCACGCAGGGCTCGGGCACGCAGGGCCGCCAGTGGCCTCTGCTGGACGAGGTGCGAGGCATCAGGGAGGTGCTCCAGCGACACGAGGACAAGCGGGTCACCAAGGAGGAGAGGGAGCGGCGGATCAGGGAGTGGCGCATCATCGCCTGCGTCACGGACCGCGTCTTCTTCATCGTTTACGTCATGATCAACTTTGTGGGACTCATGGTCATCTTTCTGGGAACGTAGAACTGCTGATTTGTTTTAAATATTATTTTTACAGTTCCATTTCTGCTCGTGCACTCCTTCCTTCCTTCCTTCCTTCCTTCCTTCCTTCCTTTCTTCCCCCCCCCCCCCCCCCCCCCCCCCACGAAGGGAATCGAACAACTGCTCCTTATGACACGCATTTTTAATAGATGTCAACAATGATGCAAGTCGTGACCGTTGCGCGATATGGAACAAATGCCCTTCGAAACTGCTTTGGAAACCTGTTCAAAGTGTGTCAGAGAACAATGCAATGAATGTACATATTCGCTTCACTTGGTACCACTCTTTTTTCGACTGTGATATTGTCATCAGGGTTGTCTCAGTGTTAGATACTTTGGACAGACGCGGACACGGAGCAAGGCCAACACGTCATCGGCAAGCTTTGAAGGAAACTTGCTCCCGACAAACGTTCACTCAGCTTGAAAGATATTCTGACACTTTGTCAGACGTTTCCGTGTTTTGGTTTTGATGTATTAGCTAATCGACTGTCCCCACCCTTGTTCATGTTCATGCAATATGCCCACCCTTGTTCATCGACTGACCCAACCCGTGTTCATTTACTGTCTTCACCCGTGTTCACTGACTGTCCCCACCCTTGTTCATCGACTGTCCCCACCTTTGTTCATCGACTGTCCCCACCCTTGTTCATCGACTGTCCCCACCCTTGTTCGTGGAATGTCCCCACCCGTGTTCGTCGACTGTCCCCACCCTTGTTCATGTTCATTGACTGTCCCCACCGTTCTTGACTGTCTTTTCTTGTTCATTGACTGTCCCCACCCGTTTCATTGATGTCCCCACCCGTGTTCATTGATTCATAGTCTGAGCTCTCCTTTCTGTTTCATCTAGTCTCTCTACAAGTTTCTTTATTGTACATCTCATAATCTGAGGCGTCTACACTTTGTCTGTTTCTCTCTCGTCTTGTCTTTCTCCGTCTGTCTTTTTGTCTCTCATATTCTGATGCTCTCCCTTTGTCTGTTCCATCTATCTCTCTATCAAAGTATGTATTTATCTCATACACTCTCGTCTATCTGGTTACCTGTCTGTTTCTCTGTCTTCTCTGTCTCTCTCTCCTCGTCATCTGTCTGTCTGTCTGTCGTGTCTGTCTCTGTCTGTCTGTCTGTCTGTCTGTCTCTGCTCTGTCTGCTCTCCCGTCTCTGCTTCTCTCTCTCTCTCGTCTGTCTGTCTGCTTCGTTGTCTCTGTCTCTGTCTTCTGTCTGTCTGTCTGTCTGTCTGTCTGTCTGTCTGTCTGTCTCTGTCTGTCTCTCTCTCTCTCTCTCTCTCTCTCTCTCTCTCTCTCTCTTCTCTCTCTCTCCTCTCTCTCTCTCTCCTTGTTTTATGATCATGACTATGAATCTGGTTTTTAAAGCATTCCCATTTATGAGATCGATGCGCTGACGCTTGTAATATTAATTTTGTGCATTACTGCGGATCGTTCGCCGACACCGTAAACAGTTTAGACCATACCCTGATGCTTTGATTTCTGTTTCGTGTTGGGAGGGGAATTTACAAGCTGATTTATGTGTAGGCCTAATTCTGATAGTAAATCGATCTACTTTTTTTTTCTTTTTTCTTTTTCACATAATTATTGCATCTCTCTCTATATTGAATTCTTTCCATGTTGAAGCCGTTTCAACCATTCTGACTGGCTCGTTAAAAAAAAAACGAAACAAGGATGACTGTTAGCATACAAGACCCAAACATATAAACGGTCAAAAAGAACGGCATTTTAATACGACAATACAAAACATGTGGGAATTTTGGTGGAAAGCCCGTTTTTCAAAGCCGCTAAACAACAGTTAAACGGTGATAAATGAAAATACTGTACTTATCCGGTTACGGTTGCCGTGTGTTGAATGCCTTGTGGCTGTTAGCTGCTGTTTCCGTGCCGCCAACGCAGTCCGGAGGCTGACCCTCTAAGCAAGAGCTGGGATACGTGTGCAGCTGTTGCCGTATACGTCAGAAAGGCGTGCCGTGTCCGGCAGCCGCTCTCCGTGTTCCGGTGGTGTTCTCTCTGTTTACATCGCACCCACTGTAAACGTTGTGTTTTATCTACCATACACCTCCGTTGCAGCAAGTACTAAGTTCTGTTTGTTGCGTCCGTCCTATGTTTCTTTCTATTGTGTTCACCATCACATTCCTTCTGTTGTATCAACATCGATTTCTTTGTGTTGTGTTCACTATAAAATTCATTCTGTTGTATACTGATCTTTTTGTTGTATTTACCATCCAGTTGTTTCAGTTGTATTCACCATCAGATTATTCCGGTTGCTTCCAACACACACACACACACACACACACACACACACACACACACACACACACACACACACACACACACACACACACACACACACACACACACATTCTGTTGCATTTACCATCAGAGTCTTTCTACTGCATCCTCGATAAGTGTCTTTCTGTTGTATTTGCTATCAAATTATTTCTGCTGTATTTAACATCAAATTATTTCTGTTGCATCCACCATACATTTTGTAGTTGTATTTATCGTCACATTTCTTTACTGTTGTATTCACAAATTGGTTCTGCCACATGCGTGTCGGTTCAATGAAAACGCCCTTCTCTCCCCCTCAGATCTTCATATCTCCTCATCCTCGACTAGGTCATTTCTACACTTCTTCACATCCTCTACGAGCTTC
>JABMCL010001116.1:532500-535000 GCA_018857735.1 Alviniconcha marisindica | reverse complement strand
GAAGAAATGACGAGGGACGTGATACAATGAACTAATGGAAACCGGAACAAACATGAGAGTGTCCATTGACAACTTTGAAATATAGAACCTTCTTCAGCGCAGTGGAGAACAAGGAGAAAGCAGTCTGACAGGAAGAACCATAGAAAGCACATGTCAGACCAGGGTTTCAAAGCTTGCATAGAACGCCGAATGCTGGATGTGAGTGTTTACAAAGCACGTCCTGAAAAAAACAATGCTTGACTTCATGCTAACTTTTTACATCATTTCATATGGATTCCAGTGGCCATTCACATTGATTGGTGCTCCTACAGTGATATCACGCAATAGATGTGAATTTAAAAGAAGAAAATACTATAAAGAAATGAAACATAGCAGTAACAACTGCTATATTATATAAGTGGTCTTCTGTAAATGTCTTACACACGCACACACGCACGCACGCACGCACGCACGCACGCACGCACGCACGCACGCACGCACGCACGCACGCACGCACACACACACACACACCCACGCACACATTCACGCACACACTAACAGGCATTCATGCGTACATAAACACCCACGCACGTACGTACTCTCACTCACATTCTTAAATATACACACATGCATACACACTCACGCACGGATGCGCGCGCGCGCACACACACACACACACACACACACACACACACACACACACACACACACACACACACACACACACACACACACACACACACACACACACACAACACACACACACACACACACACACACACACACACACACACAACACACACACACACACACACACACACACACACACACACACACACACACACACACACACACACACACACACACACACACACACACACACACACACACACCCACACACACACACACACCACTACATGTATTTTCAGTGCTTCCATCTTCAGCTGCTGACTTGTATCTTTGGAATCATGACGTGTTTTATTTTTGCTCCTAACCATTTAGTTTTCTCGAACACCCACACAGAGCGCACTCACGATAGAACACGCTGGTTCCACTCCGTCACCTATAAACACAAGGCTGATTTGTACAGATCAGGGGTCCTCCCGCCGGCAGGGCAGGTTTACAGTGTCAGTTTACAAACGCTGTCCCATCAGTCTAGCCGGCAGGGCAGGTTTACAGTGTCAGTTTACAAACGCTGTCACACCAGTCTCGCCGGTCACACCAGTCTCGCCGGCAGGGCTGGTTTACAGTGTCAGTTTACAAACGCTGTCCCATCAGTCTCGCCGGCAGGGCTGGTTTACAGTGTCAGTTTACAAACGCTGTCCCATCAGTCTCGCCGGCAGGGCTGGTTTACAGTGTCAGTTTACAAACGCTGTCCCATCAGTCTCGCCGGCAGGGCTGGTTTACAGTGTCAGTTTACAAACGCTGTCCCACCAGTCTCGCCGGCAGGGCTGGTTTACAGTGTCAGTTTACAAACGCTGTCCCATCAGTCTCGCCGGCAGGGCTGGTTTACAGTGTCAGTTTACAAACGCTGTCACACCAGTCTCGCCGGCAGGGCTGGTTTACAGTGTCAGTTTACAAACGCTGTCCCATCAGTCTCGCCGGCAGGGCTGGTTTACAGTGTCAGTTTACAAACGCTGTCACACCAGTCTCGCCGGCAGGGCTGGTTTACAGTGTCAGTTTACAAACGCTGTCCCATCAGTCTCGCCGGCAGGGCTGGTTTACAGTGTCAGTTTACAAACGCTGTCCCATCAGTCTCGCTGCGGATGGCTGGAGTCAGTGTTTGTGTGTTTTACACAGTCCTTGTTTGACAGTACAGTCCCGTCAGTCCCACTGCATTCGGCTAGTGCCAGTGTTTGTGTGTGTTTTACACAGTCTCTGTTTTTACAACGCAGTCCTGTCAGTCCCACTGTATTCGGCTAGTGCCAGTGTGTGTGTGTTTTACAGTCATTGTTTTTACAAAGCAGTCCCGTCAGTCCAATCGCATTCGGCTAGTGCCAGTGTTTGTGTGTGTGTGTTTTACACAGTCTTTGTTTTTACAACGCAGTCACATCAGTCCCACAGCATACGGCTGTTGCCAGCGTGTGTGTGTGTATATATTACACAGTCTTTGTTTTTACAACGCAGTCCCGTCAGTTCCACTGCACACGGCTGGTGTCAGAGTGTGTGTTTTACACAGTCTTTGTGCTTTTTTACAACGCAGTCCCGTCAGTCCCACTGCATACGGCTGGTATTTTACACAGTCTGTGTTTTTACAACACGCCGTTGTCAGCCTGGCAGAAGCGCTCTAAGGAAGATGGCGACCAAACCCATGATGTTGATGGAGACGTAGACGAGGAAGAAGAGTCTGTCGAGAACCACGGCGATAATTCGCCACTCCCGGATGTGACGCACCTTCGCTTCTTTCGTCTCCCGTTTCTCCTCCATGGAGGTCATCATCTCCCGAATGGAGCCCACCTCTGACAGCAGCTCGGCAGCCTCCTCTTCCCAGTCCTCCTTGCCGGCTCCAGACGTCTCGCCC
>JABMCL010001116.1:522500-525000 GCA_018857735.1 Alviniconcha marisindica | reverse complement strand
TGTGTGTGTGTGTGTGTGTGTGTGTGTGTGTGTGTGTGTGTGTGTGTGTGTGTGTGTGTGTTGTGTGTGTGTGTGTGTGGGGTGTGTGTGTGTGTGTGTGTGTGTGTGTGTGTGTGTGTGTGTGAGTGTGAGTGTACGCGCGCGCACTCGAATGTGTGCGTCTATCTGCGTGTCTCTATGGCTGTCTGTTTTTATGCCTGCCTGTCTATCTGTGTGTGTGTGCCTGCGTCTGTGTGAGCCTGTATCAGTGTGCGCGCGCACGCTGTCTATTTGGCCGATAGATCTTCTACACCTTCAACTACTCAGACCTACTGACTGCCATGACTGTGTTGATATTTATCCCAGCTGTCCGTAGACTAAATGTATGCATTTTATTGCCTACCAGAGCATATAGTTAGCGCGGAGTCAAACAACCCATCGCACATCGGACCGGTTCTGTGTTTCCAAAGAAGTCAATGGAAAAACAAATAAAGGATAAAACTAAAACTAAACGAAAGAAAGTCTTTATTTAGCATACAGTTTCCATGGCAACGCGGCGGCCACTGTAAAAGGAAGGACACACGTGGGACGACACAAGTCAGCCCTCGCTTCAGCTCTGACGACAGCCACAGCGGAGAGGTGTCCGAGACCAAGCTGTCCACAGACTGAAGGTACGGCATCTCCAGTCCACCAGTGCAGGTACAGGGCCCGGGGCTTCCCTGTCTGAGAGTCTTCGGCTAGTGCTTCACACGGAACATCTCTCGGGTTCGATCCTGGCTCGACCGAATTCATCGTGTGTGTGTGTGTGTGTGTGTGTGTGTGTGTGTGTGTGTGTGTGTGTGTGTGTGTGTGTGTGTGTGTGTGTGTGTGTGTTGTGTGTGTGTGTGTTTGTGTGTGTGTGTGTGTGTGTGTGTGTGTGTGTGTGTGTGTGTGTGTGTGTGTGTGTGTGTGTGTGTGTGTGTGTGTGTGTGTGTGTGTGTGTGTGTGTGTGTGTGTGTGGTTTTTTGTTGTTGTTTTTAATTTCTAGTTTGTGGTGGATGCCGGACTGAATGCTTGGTCTCTCGGAACAGGACCCGTGAGTCTCTGGTCGCCTAGGTAAAAGATCCCCAGGCAGTTGGAAATCGAAGAAGGTAGGAGAAGTTTGCCTCCGGCTGCATTGGCAAAACAAACAAATGGGTGGCCAATAAAGCTCAGCATGCGCTGGTAGGAACGGGTAGCGCTGCTCTTGCGGCTGCTGCAGCCTTACCCACGACAGGCGCCCAGTCTCGCACCTAGGACTAACGAAGAGTTCAATCATGTATAATAACACAAAGTACATTAAGAGGGGGAAAAAGAAGTCAATGGAAAAACAAATAAAGGATCAAACTAAAACTAAACGAAAGAAAGCCTTTATTTAGCACACAGTTTCCATGGCAACGCGGTGGCCAACTCACCAATGAGAGGGATGGAAGCAGCGGCACGCGGCGTGTAGTCGGCCAGGAGCAGCAGGAGAACGAAGAAGGCCAGGAAGATGTTCATACCTGCAAGTGGACACAGCATAGCGGTGACTGGCTGGAGCAGTCTCCGTGGTGTTACCGGCACAACAGATATTCAAGGATGCTGCTTGGGAGGCAGCGGCTATAGGCGTTGTTGCCTAAGTGGTACAACTTTGCTGTGCGTGTGTTTGAGCCACGTGAGACAGGCCCACAAACCCCAGAGCACGTTCTGCAGTGCTGACCCATGTACTCGGGCAAGGAAGCGCGGACACAGCACTGGCCCCAAATAGCTACGCTTGAGGAAAGGTTCTGGGGTTCCGTAGAGAACCTGCTGCAAATAATCGACTCTACAAATACCACCAACCTAGACGTCCAAGGAACAAAGTCCTGGAACGCCGAAGAAGAAGGATACAGTGCTCCACGGGTGCGATGCGAGTCTGCATGTAGTTTCTGCGTCAGTGGCGATGAACGATTCTGCACCATGCACTAAATGTGGGCCAGCTGACTAAATCAGCAACTGGTGAATATTCAGCGCTGTGAGCACGATGCGAGCCAATTGACTAAATCAGTAAATATTCAGCGCTGGATACTCGATGTGAGCCAAGTAACTAAACAGGTAACTGCTGAATATTCAGCGCCGTGAGTTCGATGTGAGCCACTTGATTAAATCAGTAACTGCTGAATATTCAGCGTCGTAAGCTCGATGTGAGCCAGTTGACTAAAACAGTAACTGGTGAATATTCAGCGCCATGGACCACGGAGGCAATAGTCTGCGGCAGGTTCCTACTGATTCAGCAGCTGATGAACGATTGTCACCAAGGTGTGTAGAATGAAAGCAGTCTGCTGTGTCAGTAATTGACAATCATGGGACACTACATCGCTAAACCAATTTGCTGCGTCATTTACTGGAGAAGTCTTTAGTTTAGTAGGCAAATATGTCAGCAAATTTGCTGTCTGTTATAGGAGAAATTCGTCACTTGGGCCGGCAAATGTGTAATTCAATTCGTGTTGTCAATTATTCGTGAAAATTCGTCATTTAGGAGGGC
>JABMCL010001116.1:510000-517500 GCA_018857735.1 Alviniconcha marisindica | reverse complement strand
CCGCCCCTTGTTGCGTCCAATGGAGAGAGAGAGAAGAGAAAAAAGAAGGAGAAGAAGAAACCGGGTTAGCAGACAGATGCAGTTAAAAGGGCGGCTATTCTGTGAGATAGGGTTATGTCCCCTGCCGGATCAGGTTAAAGCTGTAAGTCAGACGATTAGAAAGAGTGCGTGCTTGATGCCCTGTTGTAAGGGATTTGGGGGGCAAACCACTTGGGAATAAACCCGAAGGCAGTGAGATCGTCCTGATGATGAGAACGGTTTCCGCTTGCCGGTCTATCTGACTGTGCAGCCAAACACAGTCCTTCATAGTGCGAGGAGCACCCCTGTGTAACATCAGATAATTGCACTATGACAATCTAAAGTGAGGATTCCGCAAGGTTTCATGAACTCGAGGGACTCGGGTGCAGCAGACTTTCTCCAGGGATTCCGGCTGTTCGTCAGACTTCACAAACATCAACAGATAATTTTCCTCCATACTCTCTGGGGATGTACCTCTGGTGGAGTTTATGTACCTTGTATTTACTCGCATGCCGGATGAGAGTTAGCGTAGGCGATCGGGTCTTTGTTGTTGTGTTTGTGTGACGTCTTTCGAGCGCTAATCAAACTCCCTTGTTTGTTGACTCTCTCTCTCTCTCTCTCTCTCTCTCTCTCTCTCTCTCTCTCTCTCTCTCTCTCTCTCTTCCTCTCATCGTACCGGCAAGGACTAGTTGTTAGGTTTTTGACTAACCTAAATACACATCCTTGTAAAATAAACTTTCGAAGTTCAGTTCAAGTTCTCTCTCTCTCTCTCTCTCTCCTCTCTCTCTCTCTCTCTCTCTCTCTCTCTCTCTCTCTCCTCTCTCTCTCTTCTCTCTCTAGTAGCTTAGCAAGGACTAGTTGTTAGGTTTTTGACTGAACCTAAACTACAATCCTTGTAAAATAAATTTTCGAGTTCGAGTTCAGTTCTCTCTCTCTCTCTCTCTCTCTCTCTCTCTCTCTCTCTCTCTCTCTCTCTCTCTCTCTCTCTCCTCTCCTCTCTCTCATCAGTACTTAGCAAGGACTAGTTTTAGGTTTTGACTGAACCTAACACTACAATCCATTGTAAAATAAACTTTTCGAGTTCGAGTTCAAGTTCTCTCTCTCTCTCTCTCTCTCTCTCTCTCTCTCTCTCTCTCTCTCTCTCTCTAGTTGCGTACACAAACAGTTCCTGCAGCTGACTTTTATTTGTGTCGTCAAAAGGGATGTTTGGACCGCCCTTAACTGGCAATGTTTGAATTGCGTGGACACAGAACACACATCAAAGACTACAGTGCACGGAAGAACAAAAATAGGCCGATTTATGTCTAAAAGCAAGAACCAAGCAAATTAATCGAGAAAGAACTGAAGAAATGAAAGCGGCAAAAAGCGAATATAATTCCTTACAAATATAAAAATGATCAAACGCACATTCACACACACGCACACGCACACGCACACACACACACACACACACACACACGCACGCACGCACGCACGCACGCACGCACGCACACGCACACGCACACACACGTACGCACGCACGCACCACCACACACACACACACACACACTCACACGACACGAGACACGCACACACACACGCACCACACGACCACAGCACGACACGCACACCACACCACCACACGTAACACACACACCACACACACACACTCAACACGCACGGCAGCACACACCACACACACACACACACACACACACACACACACACACACACACACACACACACACACACACACACACACACACACACCACACGACACAACACACACACACACACACACACACACAACACACACACACACACACACACACACACACACACACACACACACACACCAACACACACACGCCAAAACACACACACCACACACACACACACACACACACACACCACACACACACACACACACACACACACACACACACACAGAAAAAATGCGGGAAGAAAGTTAAGGAAGTTGAGTAAGCGAGGCGAGCGTAGGGCGGGGAGAAAGGTGGCGCTGGGTGGGCGCTGAACGAGCTGGTGGCGCTTCAATTATCGTCATGAAGGCAGCAGCGTTATCAGACGGAAACGTGCGGACCGGCAGACATGGACGGGTAGCTCTGGCACTGCGGGGGCCCCTCCCGCTGGGACAGTCGTGAAAATGGCCTGTCGCATCTTCAACACTTCTCTGCGCCCGGCTCAATCTTATCATTTTAAGGCCGGTCTCTGTAGGATGGTATCTAAATTGTTTTCCACAGAGAAAGTGCAAAGGTGACCGTCTCCTGTCTCATCTTGTCGGCATATTTTTAACATACTAAGCGAAATGCGGAATGCCTGGAGATCACCTTTCCAAGCCTTTGACAGATTTTAGGGTAACCTTGTTTTCCTCTCAAATAGTGTTTGCATAAAAATTCACAACCGGGTGTGGTGTTTTGTTCCTTTCTATTTTTCTGGATTCCTGCAATACTGGCGTGTGGCTTGAAACAGGATGGCTGTATGTACGACTGAGCGAGCGAGCGAACGAACGGATGAATAAATGAAGATTTCATTTAACTGCAATATCCCGCTGCCGGTACATTTTTGTGTTTGCAGTATAGCTACTTGTATTTTATATGTGTGCTCAGATCAGAGTTTGGTCACGTTTAGTTATGACAGCTTTGGTTTATTTACTGAAATTGCTGTATGTTAGTTCTTGAGTGGTTTGGCCCAAAACCTTTTTTATTTTGTCCATTGCATGTGTTTATAATTTTTCTGCATCTTTTTGTACGGCGCATTGTGCTCTCGATTTGGCTAGAAATGTACATTATTATTATTATTATTATTATTACTGATTGATTAACTGTCCAAATATCCGCTTCATTTCTCAGCGTTTAACTGCTGATTAGGTGTTATTCTGTAGCTTGACAAAGCGGTTTACCCCGTAAATTCGCATGTTTGTCGCGTCTTAAATTAATTAAATAAGTGTCCTTTCATGCGTTTGGATTTTGTCCAAATACCAGATTGCTTTACAGTCGAATTTTAAATCCTTCGATTGGTTGATATTTCGATTGACAACTCTGACAGGTGTCTAACTGGTTGGTGATTGGTTGGTGGGAGGCGGAAGTCCTGCACAGGACGCTGCTGTGACTGGCGGTGTTACGAGACCTGTTATGTCATGTTGTGTCTTCCTCGTTCACAGCCCACTGTCACGTGTGCAGTTGAGGGAGCGTGACGGGAAGTGCCGCGAAGCGACCCGGGCGGCATTGCGTGATGCTGGGCGATGTAATTCCGTGCCATACTCACAAATTATACAGCAGGATGTCTGGCAGCCACAGTTTGTCAGACGGAATGCGGATGCTGGTGATGTTGTCGTGATTCCGAGGATTCCATCGCAAAAGCTGGTCAACCCATTTCTGGAATCATATATCATTATCGTAGTCATCATCGTCATTATCATCACTGTTATTATCGTCGTCATCGTCGTTATTATCATCATTGTCATTATCGTCGTTATCATCACTGTCATTATCGTCGCCATCATCATTATTATCATCATTGTCATTATCGTCGTCATCGTCGTTATTATCGTCACTGTTATTATCGTCATCATCATCGTCATTATCATCACTGTTATTATCATCGTCGTCCTCCTCGTCGTTATCATCGTAGTTGTCACCATACACAACCACCACCGTCATCACCATCATCTCTGTCGTTGTCATCATGATCAATATTACCATCATCATCATCTTCGCCACGTCATCATCAGTATCATCATAATCGCTATCGTCGTCACTACCATCGTTATCATTGTCATCATCAAGTTTCACTGATGCTGCCAGCATTTCTGCCACCACGTTAATAACATCAAAACATCATTATTATTATTATTATTGATCGCTTCTATATAGCGCTGTTCTCCGCTGTTCAGCAGACTCACTGCGCTCGCATGTGATTCTACATGAGTGAATAACTTTTTATAGCGCGTTTTTGAATATCCACCGAAGTGGTGTACTTACAGCGCTGGCATGGCTGGTGCCACATGAAACTGCAGCCAACTCGGCGCGTTCTGTGTACACCGTACAATCATGCTAATAATAAATTCTTAAAACAAAATCATAACAGCTATTTTTTGGAGCGCTTTCAGCAATTACACAGCCACATATAACTTAATTATAGAGAAGTATGGAATGCATAAATATTTCAATCGAGAGAGAAAAACAATATGCCGGTTGTTGTTTTTGTTGTCGTGTGTGTGTGTGTGTGTGTGTGTGTGTGTGTGTGTGTGTTGGTGTGTGTGTGTGTGTGTGTGTGTGTGTGTGTGTGTGTTGTGTGTTGTGTGTGTGTGTGTGTGTGTGTGTGTGTGTGTGTGTGTGTGTGTGTGTGTGTGTGTGTGTGTGGTGTGTGTGTGTGTGTGTGTGTGTGTGTGTGTGTGTGTGGTGTGTGTGTGTGTGTGTGTGTTGTGGTTTGTTGTTTTTTTGGGGGGGGATCTTTTTTTCCGTCTTGTTTCTGTTAATTTATTGCAGTTAAACAAGATGAGCCGCTCAGTGTCAATGAAAACAACCATACTTGACGGCAATATTGTATCTAGAAGATGTAGGCTGTGTAAAATATAACTAGTCATAAAAAGCAACAACAACAAAATGAACCAAAACTAAACTTTTTTTTCTTTTTTCTTTTTAAATAGACAATGTAGGAAGAGAGAGTGAGAGAGAGGGAATGTATCGTTCCATTAACCACATGTTTATCCAGTTACACCAGATGCTGTGACCAGATATAATCACGTGATCGACGGCCGTTATTCTGCAGGTTGTTTTTATACTCTACCAGCAATTGGACACCCGCACAGAATCACAGACGTGTGGGCGTGCCACACGCACGCGCGCGCGCGCCGCACACACACCCCACACACACACAACACACACACACACACACACACACACACACACACCACACCACACACACACACACACCACACACCACACACCACACACACACACACACCACACACACACACACACACACACACACACACACACACACACACACACACACACACACACACACACCACACACACACACACACACACACACACACACACACACACACACACACACTACCACACACACACACACACACACACCACACACACACACACACACACACACACACACACACAACACACACACACACACACACACACACACACACACACACACACACACTCAGGCGCCAGCACCACCACAAATACAGGCAGTAAATGGGGAGGGGGGGGGAATGGGGGAGGAGTATGATTGGCAGTTGAAAAAATAATTTAGGGGTTTGGTTGAAAGGCAGAGATAAATAGTATCGGTTTCATTTTGTAGCACAGTGCACAGAATGGGGCGGGGGAGGAGGAGGGGGGGGGTATTCCATGTGACAGCTAGGACCCAGATGGGGAAAAGTGTGTTGTCCTTGGAACTTTTTCTTTCGTTTTGGAACCGGAAACGTCCTGGCGTCAGCAGAGGAAGGTAATGGGGGGGTGCGTGCAGCCAGTAAGGCGGGGCAGGTATCGAGACTACGTCACAGCACAGCGCAGAAACTGTGCATTCCGTTCCTTCAGCTGTTGGAAGCTAGCGCAGTCTGGTCCAGAGTGGTAAAGCATGAGTGCGTTCAGGGGTCTTGAAAATGAGTCTGGCAGAACAGTCAGCTGTGGAGGACTTCCTGACAACAGAGAGTTACGTTAGTCAATGCTTGACAATACCTGGGATCTCACCAGGATTTTGGTAGCCTCAACTGTGAGGACATGTCTCACTGAGCTAATTCTACGCAGCTCCAGGTAGGTAAAGTGATATATTTTATTGACTATAAAAAATACAATAAAATAAACGTTCTTTAAAAAAAAAAAAAATCCCTTCTGTTTGGAGATTGCAAGTGCAGAAACTCACGTAGTGATACCAGACGTTGATCTTGAGCACCTGGTTCTTCTCATCGATGTCCATGATCTGAATGAGGGAGAGGGAGAAGTTGACCGTCATGCTGTCCTGGTGGTCGGCCACGGGACGGCCGTTGCGGCCCTGCTGTTCGTAGTGCTGCACCAGCTGCTTGATCAGCTGCTTCTCTTTGGACGCCGCCAGGCCCCCGCCGATTCCTGCAACTGATCACACAGGAGGATGCACGTTAGCTCGCTCAGTGCTACAGTTTTGTCCTGGACCCCGCCTATTCCTGCAACTAATCACAGAGGAGGCGTCGTTAGCTCTCTCAGTGCTACCATTACACACACACACACACACACACACACACACACACACACACACACACACACACACACACACACACACACACACACACACACAACACACACACTGCACACACACACACACACACACACACACACACACACACACAACACAACAACACACACTGCACACACACACACACACACACACACACACACACACACACACACACACTACCACACACAACACACACACACACACACACACACACACACACACACACACACACACACACACACACACACACACACAGAAACACCGACAGAGCAGTAAAGCCGTGCGGACCCTACGTCTGGTTGAGAGGCAGACGCCACGAATGTGATTACATTACTGCTTCCGGCCGCCAGCTCCAGTGAAGACGTTGGGCAGAATCGGCGTTTTCTCATCAGTCTTCGTTAGATGTCGTGCAGCAGTTAATTGAATTACTTCATTAGGGATTCAAAGACTTGGCCCTGACAGCGCCCCTGGCGTGGTGGAACCACTGGGGTGTGATGGACGGGTGGCAGAGAGTCGGGCACGACGGCAGGAGGATTTAGAGACCTAGCGGACCCTGTCGTTCAGAGGACAAGGGGTTGCAGTCCGGGATTGATGGATGTTACAATGCGCACTGCCGCGGGGTGGACAGCTTCATGTGCAGGTTGATCCTCTGTTTAGTCATCATTCCTTTTTGCCTGTGTACCTCCCATCGCTTTAATGCGAAATATATTGCGGTCTAAAGCGCTTATGCAGGATCAACGAGTGAGGAGAATCTTGATGGGGTTTATGCACTGGGCACATTAGTTGTTGTTTTTGTTTTGTTTGTTTGTTTGTTTGTTTTTGTTCCTCCCTAAATCTGTTTGGTTATGTAAGTCCCATTTCCCGTCAGGTTCAATCACTTTTCATGCAACACCTTGTTATCACCATTCATCATCATTGGTAAGTCCAGGCATAGGTTTAGAGGTTACATGCTGGTGCATCACGATTCGGTGTTCACACATTTCGTCATGCAATAAACACAAAAGGTAGTATATTTGTATTCTAATGTCCTCGACAGATTTGGAGAACTCAATATCGACTTGGTTTACTAATGTGTTTGTTTTGAGAGGCTTTGTTTGGGTCAGGCTGGGACAGTGCAGACTGCCTTGTTTCATGCGGTCTTTATGACATACCCTTTACCATCGCTAATTGAGGCTGAAGCGAACGTACGCGTGTCTTGGTTCTACCAATTAAAATACCCGTTTCTTTGAACATCTTATGATCGTG
>JABMCL010001116.1:477500-495000 GCA_018857735.1 Alviniconcha marisindica | reverse complement strand
ATATATATATATATATATATATATATATATATATATATATATATCCACTGAACCGCTCTTATTGTCATTTTGTTCAACGGTTGGTGGTTCCTGGCAACTTTACCATTTCCCGAGGCTTGGAAATAAAGGTCACTCACTCTGAAAGAATGGCAGCTGCGACAGGTTGCAAGAGCTGGTTAACTGAATGGGCTCCGAACAATGGACACAAAAAGACTGTGTGGCACTGACTCTGGCAGACAGCAGTCAGGCCCCTGCCAGAGCCAAGACAACGTGGTGTTTAGCCCAGCGGCATCCGACCCAAGGAGGGATGCAGCCACCCTAATCTCTCCATACAAATAAAGCTGGGGCAATTATATTGACCAAAGCCAATCATAAAAAGTGATGCTCTCGCGAGACGACAGGCTTAACTTCAATGCCTCGGCAATGGCTCGGAGCTACAACTAACTCAAAATGGAGATGGGGAGGGAGGGAGGAGGGGGCGGGGGGAGGGGGAGGCTATGGTTGGAATGGGGAAAAGGGGTTAACATGTCATGGGACGAGGGAGATGTTCTGAGTGAGGATAAATTTCCGACTCGTTTCGAACAGTGTAGGCACAGAGTGTCTACGCGTCTGTCTGTTTATGATTAACGTTAACTGATAAACACTCCTCTTTTTACCATTTCAGACATTATATAGGTGAAAAAGAAACTCAGGGCCTAAACAACAGCACTGAGACAGGAATATATTTTAACAAAAGCAAAACAGTGATGAAAGATCAAACCGACGAAATGCAACAACAAGAACAACAAGATCAAAAACAACAAAAACGAATGCCTTTTACTGTGGGGAACCGAGACAACAATTTTACGAATATTCTGGCCTTTCTCATAGCAACAAACAAACAGCCGCCTTAAACAAAACAGTAATAAAAAGCAAAACCATCTTTTTCTTGTGCATTGTGTGCGTCTAATGCATGGCGATTGAGTATACCGTTCGTGTGAGTGTGTGCGTGTACGTTTCTGTGTCCCTGCGTTTGTGTATGCGTGCCTGTGTTTCTACTTGTATGTGTATATGTTGTTGTTGTTGTTGTTTGTGTGTGTGTGTGTGTTTGTATGTGTGTGTATGCGTCCGTGTGTGAGTGCGTTTGTTGTTGTGTGTGTGTGTTGTGTGTGTGTGTGTGTGTGTGTGTGTGTGTGTGTGTGTGTGTGTGTGTGTGTGTGTATGGTCCGTGTGTGAGTGCGTGCGTGTGTGTGTGTGTGTGTGTGTGTGTGTGTGTGTGTGTGTGTGTGTGTGTGTGTGTGTGTGTGTGTGTGTGTGTGTGTGTGTGTGTGTTACTGTCATGTACGCATATATGCTTGTGTACGTAAGTACATGTGTGTGGGGAGGTGATGGGGTGTCAGTCGCGTGTGTGCTTTAAAGTAATCCATGTTGCAAATAGGTAATGCCCTGGGACAACCCTGTGAAAATCCAGTCCAAATCCAAGACGTCCAGACCCCTACAAAGGGCTTGACCCCTCCGCTACGTGGCGCGACAATGTAGCAGCTGGCTTTCCTGCGGCGATGCGACATGAGATTTGCATGGTGAAAAATAGTCCAGTTTGGACTGCAAATTACGCAACAATCCAAAACAACCACCAGCTGCAAATGAACGTCTGCAACAAACCATTACAACTACCAACTGCAAATGAAGGTCTGCACCAAACCAATACAAATACCAACTGCAAATGAAGGTCTATGCCAAACCAGTACATATACCAACTGCAAATGAAGGTCTTCACCAAACCAGTACAAATACCAACTGCAAATGAAGGTCTACACCAAACCAATACAGATACCAACTGCAAATGAAGGTTACACCAAACCAGTACAACTACCAACTGCAAATGAACGTCTACAACAAACCAGTACAACTACCAACTGCAAATGAACGTCTGCAGCAAACCAGTACAACTACCAACTGCAAATGAAGATCTACACCAAACCAATACAACTACCTGCTGCAAATGAAGGTCTGCACCAAACCAGTACAAATACCAACTGCAAATGAAGTTTACACCAAACCAGTACAACTACCAACTGCAAATGAACGTCTGCAACAAACCAGTACAACTATCAACTGCAAATGAAGATCTACACCAAACCAGTACAACTACCAACTGCAAATGAACGTGACTAAAGAGTCCAGCAATGGCAACAGCTGCTTTAAGTGTTTGTACGTCCGAGACTGGGAAGTGTTCGGCTGGATCTCCTTCCTCCGCACGAAGAAAGAAAAGATCCTCCGAGAAGTCCCCCGCTCCCAGGAGCAGCTGATAGAGTGTACCAAAGGGACTGGAGCGGCTCCGTCATTGCTTTCCGATGCATGGCTATGATTAACTGTCAGGACCAAGCAGAAACGGGCGTCTCCGTCAGATAGATGAAAGATAATTTTCCCCCGCAAACTCGGGCGGCAGGCGCAATCAGACAGTACAGGGTCGAAGGAGTCGAGCTCACAGAGGGAAAGAAGAAGAGAGAGAGAGGGGGGGAAGGGAGGGAGAGAGAGAGGGAGGGAGGGAGAGAGGGAGGGAGGCAAAGAGAGAGAGAGAGGGAGAGAGAGGGAGGGAGATAGACAGACAGACAGGCGGACAGGCAGATAGAGATATGAGGAGATAACTAGACAGAGAGAGACGGACAGAGAGAGAGAGAGAGAGAGTCGAGCTCAGTAAGCCAAATTAAATGTTTATATCTTCGTGTACTGGAGAAATTGGGCTGTTGCTGATTCAGTTGAAGATATAGCGCACTTATTATTTCTTGACCATTTCTGGGGGATACTATTTTTGATCAGTACAGGAGCACTTAATTCCCCTGGCGGAAATGTCGTTTTGCTTTCCCGGGGCTAAACGAACAGCCCCATGTTAGCACTATGGGCTACGTCTGGCTGGTGGCGCCCTTCCGCCTCTTAATTATGCCACAGGTGTCGAGCGCCCGCGCGCGTGTTTGTGTGTGTGTGCGTGTGTGTGTGTGTGTGAGAGAGAGAGAGAAGGGGAGGGAGGGAGAGACATACAGACAGACAGAGACAGAGAGACCGTCAGCGAGTGAGAGAGGGAGGAGGAGCAGAAATTTGCTGACAAGAAGGTACGTATGTGATGACAACAGTAAGTTAGACACGTATTCCAGAGTTTTGCTGTCAGCAACAGACTAATACCTTGGTTTGTAATCATTTCCCCAAGTAGCGAGGTATCAGATAACAGAGTATTGAAAAGGTGAGACCCGGCCATGCTTTGAAAACAATTATGATCACTCCGGTCAGTTTGTGTATAGTTCGAAATCTGAAACAGATCGAGGCCCAGAGCGCTCGTGCAGAATCAACAACACACAAGGGAGTTATTTAGCGCTCGTGGAGAATCAACAACACACAAGGAAGTTATTTAGCGCTCGTGGAGAATCAACAACACACAGGGAGTTATTTAGCGCTCGTGCAGAATCAACAACACACAAGGGAGTTATTTAGCGCTCGTGCAGAATCAACAACACACAAGGGAGTTATTTAGCGCTCGTGCAGAATCAACAACACACAAGGGAGTTATTTAGCGCTCGTGCAGAATCAACAACACACAAGGGAGTTATTTAGCGCTCGTGCAGAATCAACAACACACAAGGGAGTTATTTAGCGCTCGTGCAGAATCAACAACACACAAGGGAGTTATTTAGCGCTCATGCAGAATCAACAACACACAAGGGAGTTATTTAGCGCTCGTGCAGAATCAACAACACACAAGGGAGTTATTTAGCGCTCGTGGAGAATCAACAACACACAAGGGAATTATTTAGCGCTCGTGGAGAATCAACAACACACAAGGGAGTTATTTAGCGCTCGTGCAGAATCAACAACACACAAGGGAGTTATTTAGCGCTCGAAAGACGTAACACAAGTACAACAACAAAGACCTGAGTTGTCTACGGTAACTCATCTGGAATGCGTGTAAATACAAGGTACATAAACTCTACCAGAGGTATATCCTCGAATGATGTTGAGGATTTTGAGGACGTACCTCTGGTGGAGTTTATGTTCCTCGTATTTACACGCATGCCAGGTGAGAGTTACCGTAGGCGACTCAGGTCCTTGTTGTACTTGTGTTACGTATGTCGAGCGCTAATTAACTTTCTAATGTGTGTTGAGTCTGTGTATAGCTCGATTTTTTTTTTATCACGAAAGACTCGTTGGTATGGTCTTCTTCGGTGATACGGATTTGTTGTGGAACCTAGAAGTTTTGCCAAATTAGATATCCGGGGCAGTGGTAATTAATCATCTTATGAAACATGTGTAGTTTGTGGCGTTTCCGTTTTTCTTTTAATATGCAAAATCCAGAACCTTCATACAATTTTTTGTGGCTTGTTCATCTAGCAGCTCCTTTACAGCTCGTGGCATTCTTATAGCTTCCAGATGCAGGTTTTCCAGCATATC
The DNA here is from genome assembly GCA_018857735.1 of Alviniconcha marisindica. Taxonomy (NCBI): domain Eukaryota; kingdom Metazoa; phylum Mollusca; class Gastropoda; family Provannidae; genus Alviniconcha; species Alviniconcha marisindica. The sequence goes on along the minus strand of JABMCL010001116.1, from coordinate 490,581 downwards.
CGAAAGCGTTCCAGAAGAGTTGTCCGAAACTATGTCGGCGTAGTCAAACTGTGGTAATGTAATAGATTTGTACACATTTTCCAATGCTTTTCTACATAGCTTTCACTTAAAGGAACAAAAGCATGAAATAAGAAGGATTACTTTTCTAATGATAGGTTTTATATGTTTTGCCATTCAAAAATCAGTCCTAAGTGTTTGTGACATTCTTTGTCTTCAAGAACAATATTTCCAAATGACAGCGGGTAGAACTGGAAGGCTTCTTTTTTTATGTTAACAATTCAGTCTTTTCTTCGTTAAAACTAACTTTCCATTGTTTCGCCGAGCTACAGAACGTTTTCAGTTCAGAATTCAAGAGAGCTGTTTGTCTGTCGGGATGTTTTTAGTGCGAATAACACACTCACGTCCTTCACAAAAAGATCCCTGTGGTAATCCAGAAAGTCTTGTTTTGTATTCAGATTGTTTCCCGTTAATAGCAAAGGCTTGTTTGCGATTTTGTAAGTAGTTTTCAAACATGTTGCTAAACTGCCTCTTATACCATTAAAAAAGTCTTTTATGCCACACTCGATCGAAGGTTTTGAAAATGTCGAGAGAAAAAAAATGGTTTGTGTGGTTATTCTTTGGAAAAAATGGTGCAGATAGGTCAGTGTATATTGATGATAGTTGATTAACTGTCGAGTCTTCCGGCATAAATCCCGACTGTTTAGACAACGGTTAAACAGGATGGTTATGGGTTATGTAATAACGTCAACGGTAGCTATCAGTAATTGTTATGAATCGTGAAGTTATGAACAACAGTGTTGGCCTAGTGTTATGCTGTGTGGCTGTATCTATTACTCGTATCATAATTTCGCCCCAACAGCCGAGGAAATATGGAGGGTTCCCTGCCACAAAGCCATATCTCGTTTCTTGCACATTTTACAGGAGATGCTTTTATCGGAGAGGCTATAGGTCCGCTTTGCAGATTTCAAAGTGCGACGTGAAGCATTATTCTGATGTTCTGATGCCATTCCAGCCGATAGGACTGCGACAAGGAGCTACGGCAGTCGATTCATGTGACAACACAGACACAGTTCAGAATATGGAAGCAAGTTCTGCAGTTGTTGGATGGGATTGATAACAGTGATTTAGTTCGTGGGGTTTAACATGGACACCTGATGAGGAAATGACCAGCAGTGACCGGAAGAATACTGGTGGTCTTTGATTTCTCCTTGTCCATCTCTGTACGTGGTGCGGGTCCATGCATCAGAGTTTGACAAGAAACAGAGCGAATGAGAAACAGCAATGCCGTGACATATCAGATATTGGGAGTGTCTGGCATAGTCGTCTTTCAAGTCACCATTAAAGCATCATGCCTTGCTGAAGGTGTTTCATGTACATTAATTGCGAGTCGTGCTACAGGTTTACCATGTGTTTCGTGAAAGGTGTTTGATGTGTTATGCTTCAAGTGGATGATATGTTTTGTGAAAGGTATTTGATGTGTTTTGTGAGAGGTTTCTGGTGTGTTTGATGCGCTTTGTTAAACATAGTTGATCTTCTTTTGTGAAAGATGTTTGACAGCCCAGTGTGGTGCTAAATGTGTCATGTGAAAGGTGTTTGATGTCTTTTGCGATATATGCCTGGTGAAAGATGTTTGATGCCCTTTGTGAAAGGTGTTTGATGTGCTTTGTGAAAGGTTTTAAACGTGTCTTGTGAAACTGCTTGACGTGTCTTGCAAAGAGCATCTACGAGTGACCTTTGCGTCCCAGAGGTGATCAGCAACACGGCTGCCGCCGCCACGCCGTTTCCGGCCGGCCACTCACGTTCTCTCCCCACCGCTCTCCGCTTCTCCCCGCTGACCGCATCCTCAGGACGTGCCAAGCACGGCACTCTCTTAACTCCGCCAGCTCCAGCACCAGCTCTTCGTCTAGACACACCGAGGATTTAACATAGCTGTGAATAATTGATCGCCTATTCGAACACTTTAACCTCATCGCTCGGTAATTTGTTTAGAAATTAGATTTGTAGGCAAGCTTCCTTCAGACGTAATATGTGCTGCCGCGGCGTTTGTCTGTAAATAGCAGGGGCATGTGCTGAACCCTGAGCTGCTGTCAATGAACAACGGTATACCAGTTTCCGGTCTGGATGAATTCGTGTCGGGACGGGAAGGGTAGATATGATCGTCAAACGGTATACGTCACTGATGGAGACGCTGCGGACGAAACTACGGTTTCAGTCTCTTCCCTCTTTCCCCTTTACAGTCCGTAAGGCGGTGGGTCTTCTCAACCGCCAGTGACAACAAAACCATCAAAATCCCGTGCGGCATGCGTGCAATACATGCAGGTTAATCGCCCAACATGAGCAGAGGCCGATGCCCTGGCAAAATTCTGTAGTAGTTTTATCGTTGTCATAGTAAATCAATCAGCGGCAGCAGACTACTGGAGCGACTCCATGTTTTCAGGGAACGCAGCCAACACTGACTTCCCTCGAGGAGGTGCCGGCTACCGAGTGAGAGAATGAAGTAGCAGTTAAAGGCGGCTTTGTCCGTTAAAGGCGGCTTTTTCCGTTAAAGGCGGCTTTGGCCGTTTCCGTGTTCCTGTGAGTGAGAGAATTAAGTAGCAGTTAAAGGCTGCTTTGTCTGTTTCCGTGTTCCTGTGAGTGAGAGAATGAAGTAGCAGTTAAAGGCGGCTTTGTCCGTTTCTGTGTTCCTGTGAGTGAGAGAATGAAGTAGCAGTTAAAGGCGGCTTTGTCTTTAAAGGCTGCTTTGTCCGTTTCTGTGTTCCTGTGAGTGAGAGAATGAAGTAGCAGTTAAAGGCTACTTTGTCTGTTTCCGTGTTCCTGTGAGTGAGAGAATGAAGTAGCAGTTAAAGGCGGCTTTGTCCGTTAAAGGCTGCTTTGTCCGTTTCTGTGTTCCTGTGAGTGAGAGAATGCAGTAGCAGTTAAAGGCTGCTTTGTCCGTTTCCGTGTTCCTGTGAGTGAGAGAATGCAGTAGCAGTTAAAGGCTGCTTTGTCCGTTTCTGTGTTCCTGTGAGTGAGAGAATGCAGTAGCAGTTAAAGGCTGCTTTGTCCGTTTCCGTGTTCCTGTGGCCGAGCCATAGTCCTCGTGCTCCTTTTGTGTCCAAGCACTTTCCCGTCTAGTCTCTTTGTGTCGGCTGATCTGTGTTTGTTTTTCTCGTCTATACAACCTGTGGTAAAATGACGGGCGCGCCAGACAGGCTGGCGGCAAAAGCGGGAGCCACGAGTATGATTATCGTCTGGCGACGTTTCGGGCGATATGCAAGCCCAGGATCCGGAGAATTTGCCTGCGGAAAGCCGAGGAGATCACAGCCGGCTGGTGTCGCCTTATAACTAGAGGTACCAGCAGCGATCTGCTTTTAAAGACTAGTTCTGAGACTGATGTGAAAACACTGGAAGTGTCACAGGGTGCTGTTGAGTGTATACATAGCACTTGTCTATTGTACTGAATTGTATAATTTTACTTTATCTTTGGTTTTCTGCTATTATTATAATTGGGGACCCCCTCCAAAAGAAAACAGACCACCGGCAGGTCATAAGAAAAAGAATCACAACACAAAAAAGGTTCCAACTGTACGATGAGCGCCGTTCTAATAAATACAAGACGAAACAACTATTTACATTTTAGGCATACCTGCCAAAAATGTGCCCATTAATCAGTCTTGCTAATACAAAAATAATCTAAATTTAAAAACAAACAAACAGGTTAACCTCCATTGAGCTTTAGACTCAAGGACAAATCGGCGTGACCAGGCTGAGCGCATATGGGCTTTTCCCAGCGTACAGATACTATCTGAACTGAAGTGACGGACGGGATGTGTAGCTGCCGCCGCCACTGGGTCCAGGTCTGACTGGTGAAAGCCAGCAAGCCATCACAAGCCGGCAATGAAATCACTGTTTCTCCTGTCTCCCGGTCTGGACTAGTGAGATCGTGCTGGTAAGACAGAGAAATGGGGCTGATAAATCACTCGCTAGACCCCTGCTATACAATACGCCAAAGCCGTCTGGTGCCCCCCCCCCCCCCCCCCCACCGACCCCCCACCCCCCACAATCAACCAACCGACAAACTGACACACGCACGATACTGTCAGACGATCCATGCAGACAGTGACTGCCTCCAGTGTTTTTGTCTCTGCCACAGTTTACAGCACTATCGTTTCCGTTGTTTCCATACATAATACGTGTGTGTACCAGACACCTCTAAGCGCATCGTCAAACGTTTCCGGAATACATTTGAAATACTTACAGAAGCTCGATCCGATCCTGGCACACTGGCCTTAATCGCGACAAAACTACACGTATATGGCATTATCTAGAGCGAACGGATCGGATATTTATGTGCGTGCTTCGTCAGCAGCAATGGACCATTCCCAAGGAGTGGCCGTAAGATGAGGCCACCGCGGTGACCCAGATCGAAAGCGAGGCTCAGCAGGGCAGGCCGTGGTGCACACGACAAGCCTCGCTTTCGATCTCGGGCCCCGCCGTGACCTAGCCCATTAAGATGGCTGATGGCTGATGGGAGAACTGGCAAGTCCTGTAGAGAACCAGGGGTGCTGCATTTGGTTGACAATAGACTCCACAGAGCCATGCAGACTGCCAGGCAAACGTAGAAGAGAGCTGAACTTGGAGCAGCACAGTGGAACCTCTATTCACAGACAGATAACTGATTTGTTTGTGTTCTCTTTAAAGAACATCCTAAACAATTTTTTCCCTTTTTTATGGTTAAAGTGGTCTTTAAAGAAGGCACGTCCTCAGACATTATTGCCCAAGGAAACATGACGGGAACATTTTCGCAACAAGTAGTCTAAACGCGGGGTGTGTGTGTGTGGGGGGGGGGGGGGACTCTCATCACGGTGATCTTTCGTCGGTCGTTATCTTATAAATAAAGAAGAGTCTCTGTCTGCGGGTCTGTCTACAGTGTCAACGTCCTGAATGACCTGGCGCCCGACCCGCTAAACCTGTTGAGAAGAAACTTTGTGTGAAGATTGCTTGAGACACGACGGTCCTGTGTACCTACGGTATGGGTAACTCCTCTTTCACTAACTTACTCAATAAACGCCAAAGATTATTGAAACTAACGAGTCTCTCTGTGAAGTAAAGGGAGGACAATACGAAGTTAACTGCATCCTCGTTTGTCAGGTAGCTGTGTGGTGTAGTGGTTAACACTGACTCCGTAACCTCACACGGCCGCGAGTTCAAATTTCGGTGTAACCTGAATCTCTCCCCCCCCCCCCCCCCCCTTTCTTTGTTTCTTTCTTCTTCTTCTTCTTTTGTTTTCTTCTCTTTTTTCTCTCATTTTTTCTTCACCAACATCATCGAAAATGTACACCTTATATTTGTCTCTGCGTCTTTGTTTCTGTGTCATCTCTACAGCATAGAAAACAGCTTCAGCGCTTCCATGCCTGTGGTAGTCATGGCCGTAGCAGGAACGCTGCTAGTGCTGAAATAAACTCGAGTCTTTGTGGTGAGAGTGAACAGGAACATTTATCACGGGATACTCACTCAACAGGCCCGCGTGGAAACACTGAGCATGTCTCAGCCAACAGGCTAAAGACGAATGAACGTTAGGTTTCAGACAACAGGGCTAAAGAGGAGTGAACGTTAGGTCTCAGACAACAGGGGTAGAGATGAAAGAGTGTTAGGTTTCAGCTAACATGGGTAGAGACGAATTAACGTTAAGTCTCAGCCAACACGGGTAGAGACGAATTAACGTTAGGTTTCAGCCAACACGGGTAGAGACGAATTAACGTTAGGTTTCAGTAAAATGGGTAGAGACGAATTAACGTTAGGTTTCAGTTAACATGGGTAGAGACGAATTAACGTTAGGTTTCAGCTAACACGGGTAGAGACTTATTAACGTTAGGTTTCAGTAAAATGGGTAGAGACGAATTAACGTTAGGTTTCAGTTAACATGGGTAGAGACGAATTAACGGTAGAGGTCTCAGACAACAGTTGTAGACACGAATGAACGTTAGAGGTCTCAAACAACAAGAGTAGAAATGAATGCAAGGTCTCAGCCAACAAGGGTAGAGACGAATGAACGTTAAGCCCGTTCTTAACTGGGCGAATGTTTGTTCGCCGAACATACTTCGGCACTTCGACGAACTATGATTCGTTTCTTAATTGAACTTTTAGTTCGCCGAATATGGTTCGGACAGTCCACACTTTACTTCGTTCTCAACTGGCTTGTAATGAGATGCAAGCTTCGGCCCGAACTTGCGGCAGACGCGCAGCAGACAGCATGATAAAAAATGTAGGCTAAAGTCAAGTCAATATACTTTAATCATCCCTAACAGGGTAATTCAGCTAACTACTATCTCATTCTGGGTCTCCGAGACAAGGCTGCGCCTCCCACAAGTCAACAAATAAACAAATTCCGTCCGAAGCGAGTTAAAAACCTAGCGACACCGTCATCCATTTTTATTTTGGTTTTTCTTCATCCACAGGAGAGCTCTGCTCTCAGCCAGTCAGAGGCAATGATCGTCGAATAGGGCAAATGTTCCCAGAACATGTTGAGCGAAGTTTTTGGACCCCGAATATAGCTTCGACGAATACTTCCAACTAGGTTCGCGAAGAAAAGTTCGCCCAATTAAGAACCAAATAGGTTCGCCGAATACTTCCAACTAGGTTCGCGAAGAAACATTCGCCCAATTAAGAACGGGCTTTAGGTAGGTCTTGCTTCCTCTCTGGTGTGTGCACGTGCGATACGTGTGCTGACGTAGGTCTACAGCCAGAACAGAACCCCTCACGACCCGTCTGCTCCCGTGCATCCCGAGCAGCGGGAATAGCCATTCGTCAGGCTCTCCAAAGGAACACTTGAAAGAGCAGATTGATTTCCACATTATGCAGGATGAGCTGCGCTCCGCTGGCAACCAGCTCAGTGAATGGGATGTTTACACACGGCGAGCCGCCCGTCAAGGCGTCGACTACCTGACGGCAGGCGCTAGACGCCACCTTCAGCCACCGGTTCTTCACTAATAATAATAATAATAATGTACATTTATCATGCGCTCATCAACGCCCTGAGCTCTCACGTGATACATATTAACCTAAAATGTGATATTTTGTACACACGTAGAGCACAGTTCCACCCAAACAACCCGCATAAAACACCCTCAGTGATGTCAAGTAGACCTCAGGAGTGACTAACAGCTTGTCCCAGTGTCACCCGACGAACCAGGAACGGCTTCACTCGTATTCGCTATTGTCAGGTGTTTCACTGGTGTCAGGTGTTTCACTGGTGTCAGGAGTTTCACTGGTGTCAGGTGTTTCACTGGAAAACTCACTTCAGATTTCATCCATGCTGTTTGCTGATCTAGAAACCACGCGCCTACTCTGTGTGTGTGGTGGGGGGGGGGGTGCAGACGTGTTTGCGTGTGTATGTGAGTGGAGGAGTGGGGGCAAGTGTGTGTATACGGGGCGGGGGGGGGGAGGGGGGGGGAGAGATCCAGAACGGGCGTTCAAAACTTCACAGGTGTTTTTCCCCCCACATTTTATTGTCCCATTTGAAATTTGTCCCATGGGAAAATTCTGATCGCTTTTCCTCAGGGAAAGCTGGCTGAGACAGGGTCTCGCTACTTAGCTTTGTAATCGGTTCGTTACTATGGTGACATCTCTGCGCGGTTTTGTCAGTGTGTTCTTTTCCTGCCGCTGTGCGGTCTTTAATCTGAGGGAGAAAAAAGAGGACAACGACACTGACTTTATGAGACGGTGTGAATTGCCCGTATATCATCACTTTCAGAACAAATTGTTGTGCGTCTCTCTAATTCCAAAAGATTTAGAGATTGGCTTTTCTTTCTTTCCAATCTTTCTTTCTTTCTTTTTTTTTTTTCTCTTTTTTTTTTCACTTTTTTTTTCTTTCACAAGATGATCGACAACATCGGTAACAGGACCAAATACTCCACACAATCATTTCACCGAGATGTTCGCGCCAGGAAACATTTTTTCTATCAGCTCGGGGTGGGGTGAAGGTGAGGAGGGGCGAGCGGGGGATGGGGGAACAAAGATTTCAAAGATGTGTGCGAAATATGTGAGCGAAAAGCTTGATATAACTGAAGCAAAAAACAAGAAAGCTTATTCATCTTGAAGCAGAGGAAGAGGCATCGAAACTATCCTTCATTGATCTCATACACACACACACACACACACACACACACACACACACACACACACACACACACACACACACCACACACCACACACACACACACACACACACACACACACACACAACACACACACACACACACACACCACACATCACACACACACACACCACATACACTCACACACACACACTCACACCACACACTCACACACACACACTCACACCACACACATCACACTCACACACACACACACCCACACACACACACACACACACACCACACACACACACCACACACACACACACACACACACACACACACACACACACACACACACACACACACTGCATTTTGTGTATGGATCGGCACGAGAAGCGGAGAGTGTCGGATTGGCAAAAGCTGCGAGGGTAATAGAGTAGCTCAAATTACGCCTTCAAGCATAAAATCACAAACTGAAGCAGCATTTGAATGAATTTGTTTACAATAATCTCCTATCACGTGAACTCAAAAAGAAAATCTCTCAACGTTGCTCCTGTTCTACTAACGTGGACACTGCACGCGAGGTTCATGATGACCATAAGATAGGATAATTTCCGGTACGGGATCTATCCAAAATGGCGTGCGCACACTGACTTAATCTGTGACAGGCCCAGCGCAAATGCTAGAAGAGTGATAAGAGTTCTCTCCCTTGGTTGCATTTGCGCTCATTTCCGGTTTTAAAGGACTTCGCTCATGCTGTGCTTGTGTTCCTGCAAAAAAATAAAAAATAAAATCTCTCTCTCTCTCTCTCTCTCTCTCTCTCTCTCTCTCTCTCTCTCTCTCTCTCTCTCTCCTTCCCCTGCTCTCTCTGTAAATTACCCAGTTTTTTTTAGTTTTAGTTGTTGTTGTTTTTGTGTGTGTGTGTGTGTGTGTGTGTGTGTGTGTGTGTGTGTGTGTGTGTGTGTGTTAGACTTTTTTGCTCCAGTTGTTTTTCACCCTTTTTTTTTTTTTCATTTCCGTTGCAATCGCTGTCTGGTTTTATATGTGTTCTTCTTGTTATTATTATTATTTTATTAATTGTTGTTTTTATTTTTACTGATGCTGTATTTGTCTATAGCCTTCTGTAATAATATTTAATTGTGAATGTCTTGGTTATTAGTAGTACTGTAGCAACGGCAGATATGTGAGTCGGCCTTTGTGCTAATATCTTAACCGTTGAGAAATAAAGTTCAATCAATCAGTCAATCAATCTCTCTACAAAGATATCAAGGAAAGACGTGAAGACTGTGTCACATTAAAAGTAAAGCAGCCTTTCACGCACGTTTCATTTTTAAACAGCGTTGAGAATGACACGTCGTAGTTGTTGTTTTTTAATGGGAAAGAAACAATGTTTCAATGTTTTTTGCCCTCCAGCCCCTACCCCCACACCCCGCTATGTTACAATCTTTCTGTGCACCCGCGTGTGTGTGTGTGTGTGTGTGTGTGTGTGTGTGTGTGTGTGTGTGTGTGTGTGTGTGTGTGTGTGTGTGTGTGATGTGAGAGAGAGAGAGTATGCGTGTGCGCGCGAATGCGCACGTGTGCGTATATGGGGTGCGAGCAATACAAAATGATAGTATATTATGTTTTAGGTTTTATGATTACACGTTTGTAGATCTCATGAAGCGCGATGTGATCACCCCGGGCGCTGAGATACGGCACTATAAAAGTGACTTTTTTTTAATCATTATCATTATGCAGAAGCTGCAACACCACCCTGTCCTTAGGACAGAAATGGTGAGGTTATAAGACGACCGTCGTCCAAAGATCAAACCGCAGTGATGACAGAAGAGTGTGAATGACACTCGGACAGAAAGGTACGAGACGGACAATGTCCATTATTGAGCTCCCAGCTGGGCTGCAGCTGTAAACAGTCCGCATAATCGTGTAGTCTCACAGGATGGCCGTAATGAGTGTTACTGGAGAAAACATGTCTATCAGACAGTCGTTACTGGAGAAAACATGTCTATCAGACAGTCGTTACTGGAGAAAACATGTCTATCAGACAGTCGTTACTGGAGAAAACATGTCTATCAGACAGTCGTTTAGTAATGTGGATATGCAGCGAAGAACAGGTTAGCACAAATACGAATAATAATAATTGGTACTTAGAGCGCCTACTCCGCAAAGGTCCTAAGCGCTTATTAAAAGTATACCTTTTGAAAATTTGGGGGGATGGAGGGGGGGGGAGGTCTGACAATTGAAATTTAACAAATGGTCTCTATTTGTTGCACTGGTGTATAAATCGAGCGCGCACCTCCGGAAGACGTGACGTGGACGAGGCAAATCTCATTGTTTAGCCGGAAAGGAGTAAAAGTTTCCAAGGTGTGGATCTTGTCTGTGTGTCCACTTGCCAAGCGCGTTAACGCCAGACAATGCGTTGTCTTGCCAAGACCTCTGTCCCGACTGACTGGCAACAAGTACCCTGTGGTTTCCCAGCTCAGACTGCGACAGCGATAGTCTTGGAGACCCGCCTACACGTGTTTATATATACATTTATTTGTTCCCCATCTCCCCTAAAGTCCTAACAATGTTATCCAGAGTGTTTGTCTGGGCAATAACGTCGTAACAACTTTTTTGCCAGCGCTCTTGGTTTTCTACGCCTACATGTTCCAATTACAAAATGCAGCTCTGTTCCACCTCCCCTATCCGAGCTGTAAATATCCTGACAGTATTATTCAACCTGTATTTGCTTACCCCTACCTATGCTAACAAAACGCCAATCGCACACACTCCCAAGAAACTTCTCTAACGAGCTGAATGCCTCAGGGATCGATCCTCGGCTGTTTTATGCTTTATTAATGATCTGTCTCTGTGTCCGTCACGTACATCAGTGTAATACAATGTATTTGCTAATGATGACACCCGTAATAGAGCTAATAACACTATAGACAATATACGTAGGGATAAGCAAACAACTATAACTAAACAAACGTGTTCTAGTTACAAGGTTGTTCAAGGCAAAGTCCAACAATACGTAACATACGATTCCTTCTGAGCGTTTTCCCGTTCATGGGAATAAACAACTTTTCCCTAGGACAAGTAGAGACAGTTTTAAGCTGCACTTCCCATTTCCAGGTTCTTTAGAGTAGAACCATTTACCTCATCACCCTGGATGCGCCATGAAACGAAAAGCATTCAAAAGGAAAGCATGTTATGCACGTAATAAGTCACCTTAACACTTCTTCCTTCTTCGCCAGTCACATTCAAAAGAGGTGTATAGAACATTGTTCTGCTTCCTTCTTCGCTGATCAAATTCAAAAGAAGTGTATAGAATATTATATTTTCGATTGCTTCCTCTTTAACGTTTTACATTTTGTAATTCACACACACACACACACGCACTCACACACACACCACACACACACACACACACACACACACACACACACACACACACACACACACACACACACACATACACGCACACACACACACACACACACACACACACACACACACACACACACACACCACACACACGCACGCACACACACACGCACACGCACGCACGCACACACGCACGCACGCACGCACGCACGCACGCACGCACGCACGCACACACAACACACACACACACACACACACACACACACACACACACACACAACACACACACACACACACACACACACAATTTTACTATGAGCAATTCCATTCTTATTCATCGCGGTAATTTATTCAAAAAACAATACGTCTCATCTGCTTTGTTTAGTTTTGGCGCGTATATTGTTCTATGGTTTCATCCAAAAAGAAAATATACTGTTTATAATTATTTCAGTTTATGTTTTATATCCATTGTACTGACGCTTTCCTTTTTCATTTATACGATTTTGCAATCTCTCTCTCTCTCTCTCTCTCTCTCTCTCTCTCTCTCTCTCTCTCTCTCTCTCTCTCTCTCTCTCTCTCTCTCTCTCTCTCTCTCTCTCTCTCTCTCTCTCTCTCTCTCTCTCTTGTAATTAAAATATATATTATTCATGAGTAGCTTAGCAAAGCCTAGTTGTTAGACATGTTTTACGTTTTTGTTGCTTTGTTTCCCCCCCCCGCCCCCCTCCCCCTCCCCCCATGGGTGAGGGCTGTATGTAAAAAGACTGTCTACTCCACTACCCTCCTAAAATAAAGTATTCATTCATTCATTATTCTCCTCTCTCATTCATCTCATCTCTCTCTCTCTCTCTCTCTCTCCCCTCTCTCCCCCCCCTACAGTGAAAGTTTTAAAACATCGCCTACTTGGAGTTACTGTAGACGAGCAGCTAAAGTGGCACACGCATATTAACAACATTTGCAGACGTTTCTAGAAGAAAAAATATTGTTTCAAAACTGAGCCAAATTGTTTGCCATAAAGCAAAATTAGCCTTTCTCTTTGCACACATGATGTCAAATACAAACTACGTTTCAAATGCATGGGATGGATGTGCCTGTGTGTACATAAAATAACTGTATTCTCTCCACAAACATGCCGTAAAATTATCGATGCCAATTCCTAATATAGATTACAAACAAAAGTGCTCTCAAACTACTCCCTTTAGACCAAAAACTATTGCTCAACAAAATTAATGTGCAAAAGGTTGTTCACGGCAAAGCCCCACAGTACCTGAAAGATCTGATGATTCCTTCTGAACGTCTTCACGTTCATGGGAATAAACAGCTTTTGCTCATAACAAGGATTGGTATTTTTAAAACGAGGTTTTCCTCTTCATGCTCTTTAGCGTGGAATAGTTTAGCTCATCATCTCAGATACTCTATGGAATTAAGAACATTCAAAAGGAAAACATTTCAGGCACTCACTAAGCCGCCGTAATACTTCTTTTACGTCTTTTCTTTTTTATCGTTCGCCAGACATCTTGAGACAAAATATATATAATCTGGTTGTTGTTTTCCCTTACTTTAGTTTCAGATTTGTATTTAATAAAAGTCGACTTTTTCAAATATTTTCGTGCAGTATTGTACTCTTTTGCCCTTTCCTC
>JABMCL010001116.1:460000-472500 GCA_018857735.1 Alviniconcha marisindica | reverse complement strand
AAAGCATGCTGCCCATCTCTGGTCCTTTGGGGTTAGACCATCAGATAGTGCCTTCATCTTGGAGGGGTCGGCATTTCCACTTTTTGATGGCTTCCGTCGTGTGTTTGTACGACTTCCACAACCTTGCACTCAGGACTGTCCAATGCCGTTCTTGTCTGAGAAATGGATTGGAAGGGTTTCCTGAGATTGTTGCTCGAATTACCCAGTTTTGTGTTGTTGTTTTTTCAAGTCTTCATTTACTTTTGACTCCTTATAGTGATTTTTGTTCTGCTTTTGCTACTGGAAAGTGTTCGCCGTTACAGCTTCTTCTGCTGTCATCTTCCGCTGTGTCATCTTCTGCTGTGTCATCTTCAGCTGTGTCATCTTCAGCTGTGTCATCTTCCGCTGTCATCTTCAGCTGTGTCATCTTCCGCTGTGTCATCTTCCGCTGTGTCATCTTCTGCTGTGTCATCTTCCGCTGTGTCATCTTCTGCTGTGTCATCTTCCGCTGTGTCATCTTCCGCTGTGTCATCTTCTGCTGTGTCATCTTCCGCTGTGTCATCTTCTGCTGTGTCATCTTCCGCTGTGTCATCTTCTGCTGTGTCATCTTCCGCTGTGTCATCTTCCGCTGTGTCATCTTCTGCTGTGTCATCTTCTGCTGTGTCATCTTCTGCTGTGTCATCTTCTCTGGCTCTAGCCTTTCTGCTTCCGACAGCGTTGTTTTTTCTGTTCACTTCTTCGTCTTTTCTTTTTTTCTGTTTTCTGTTTGGGAGTGGATGGAGTATTGAGCTGTGGTATGGGTCAAATACAAAGGGAAATTTGAATCGCTCTTAATTACAATTTGATACGAACAGTCTGTGTCAATCCACAGAATTACCATTTCAGATCACCATGTTCTCTTGTTCTCTCGGCGTGTGTGTGTGTGTGTGTGTGTGTGTGTGTGTGTGTGTGTGTGTGTGTGTGTGTGTGTGTGTGTGTGTGTGTGTGTGTGTGTGTGTGTGTAAGAGAGAGTGAGAGAGCAACATAAAAGAGTGGTGGTTTCAAAGACATTAGTAACGAGAAAAAAGAAGACAACTCGGAAGATTTGTGGGAAGGAGAGAAAACTTGGAACAAATTTCAATGGAAATAACTCGCTTTGTGTCCGACTCGGCGCTTTGACCAACATCTCCCTGGTGCGAATTTTCTTTCAGGTTAATATTCTGCGGCAAATTAATCTTGTGGCGGGAAGATGAAAGCAGAGCGGCACGAAGTTTATGGCCGATTTGTAAGAAAATTAATTAAAGTGTCCTATAAATACGATATCGAACAAGATCTTAAAATAGCATATCACACCACTTTTGCGTCACTAGACACTCTGTCTCCACCTCCCTCACTCCCCCCCCCCCCCCCCCCCCCCCCACACACACCTTTGTACTTAACCTCGCCTTTCTTTCCTCCCGTCCCGTGTGCATCTGTCCGTCTGTCGGTCTTCGGGTTTTCTCCTTCACCTAACTCCTTTTTCGCTCTGTGTCTTTCATCTTCACACAAGTAGTACGACATTCAGTTTTGATCCAGAGGAGAGAGGGGGGGTGGGGGGAACAGACAGTCAGACAGAGGCAGGGGCAAAGGTAGAGTCAGAGTGAGACAGAGAGACAGAGAAAGACAGAGATACAGACAGACAGAGACAGAGAGAGAGAGAGACAGACAGACAGACACAAAGAGAGACAGAGACAGACAGACACAAAGAGAGACAGAGACAGACAGAGACAGAGAGAGACAGAGAATGAGACACAGAGAGACAGACACAGAAACAGAAAGAGACAGACACAGAGAGAGAGATTGGTTTGTGAGTAAGGCCAGGTCAACTTAGTAGGACATATCAGAGAGCTGGGCAGCGAAGGAGAGAGTGAAAGAGACAGACAGACAGACAGGCAGGCAGGATGAGAGAGACAGACAGGAAGACAGATGGGGATACACAGACAGAAACACACTGTAATCCATCTATGCGATCACAGCAAAGTACGAACACATTGGAAAAAGTAGATACAATTACTACATGTCTATAATCTTGTCAGGAAAAAGTAAGTAAAATTACTACATCTCTATAATCTTGTCAGGAAAAAGTAGATAAAATTACTACATGTCTATAATCTTGTCAGGAAAAAGTAAGTAAAATTACTACATCTCTATAATCTTGTCAGGAAAAAGTAAGTAAAATTACTACATCTCTATAATCTTGTCAGGAAAAAGTAAGTAAAATTACTACATCTCTATAATCTTGTCAGGAAAAAGTAAGTAAAATTACTACATCTCTATAATCTTGTCAGGAAAAAGTAAGTAAAATTACTACATCTCTATAATCTTGTCAGGAAAAAGTAAGTAAAATTACTACATCTCTATAATCTTGTCAGGAAAAAAGTTTTTAACAGTAAAATTACTACATGTCTATAATCTTGTCAGGAAAAAGTAAGTAAAATTACTACATGTCTATAATCTTGTCAGGAAAAAGTAAGTAAAATTACTACATCTCTATAATCTTGTCAGGAAAAAGAACATTAACGAGAGACAGTATGGGGGGAAAAACAGCACAAAATATTTTATAATGGTCCCTTAAATGTTAGGGAAATGCTGAGAGAGAGAGAGAGAGAGAGAGAGAGAGAGAGAGAGAGAGAGAGAGAGAGAGAGAGAGAGAGAGACACACACACACACACACACACACACACACACACACACACACACACACACACACACACACACACACACACAGACGGATAGGCAGAGACAGAGAGGAGGGAGACAGACAAACAACGAAACGTTTTGTTGGAGGACGGGTGCCGGAAAGCGAGACGGAATGCGCCCCAACTTTTCGTTTGGCCTGCTGCCCTTGGCCAGGTGGAGGAACGCTGAAGGGCGCCGTGAAAGGCATGGCACAGGACGCGGTCTTCATGGAGGGCGGGAAGAAGAGCCAACACGTCCAACATGTCCAACACGCCCAACACGCCCAACATGTCCAACACGCCCAACATGTCGAACATGTCCAACACGCCCAACATGTCCAACATGCCCTCCACAACCAACACGTCCAACATGTCCAACACGCCCAACATGTCCAACATGTCCAACACATGTTCAGCATGCCCAACACACCCAACATGTCCAACACTCCCAGCATGTTCAACATGCCCAATACGCTCATCATGCCCAACATGTCCAACATGTCCAACATGCCTGCCCAACACGCCCAACATGCCCGACATGTCCAACACGTCCAACACACCCAAAATGTCCGACATGTCCAACATGCCGCCCAACATGCCCGACATGTCCAACACGCCCAACATGTCCAACACGCCCAACATGCCCAACAGGCGAGCTGGTGAACATGAACGGCTGTATTTAGTGTTCGCTGGAGTTAGTGAACGTGAACGGCTGTATTTAGTGTTCACTGGAGTTGGTGAACGCGAACGGCTGTATTTAGTGTTCACTGGAGTTGGTGAACGCGAACGGCTGTATTTAGTGTTCACTGGAGTTGGTGAACGCGAACGGCTGTATTTAGTGTTCGCTGGAGTTGGTGAACGCGAACGGCTGTATTTAGTGTTCGCTGGAGTTAGTGAACGCGAACGGCTGTATTTAGTGTTCGCTGGAGTTAGTGAACACGAACGGCTGTATTTAAGTGTTCGCTGGAGTTAGTGAACATGAACGGCTGTATTTAGTGTTCGCTGGAGTTAGTGAACACGAACGGCTGTATTTAGTGTTCACTGGAGTTAGTGAACATGAACGGCTGTATTTGTTCACTGGAGTTAGTGAACATGAACGGCTGTATTTTCTCACTGGAGTTAGTGAACATGAACGGCTGTATTTTCTCACTGGAGTTAGTGAACATGAACGGCTGTATTTTCTCACTGGAATTGTTTGTTCCCGAGTTGAGCTGGCCGTTCCCTATCAAAATGCATGAGTCAGACAACGTGGCTGGGATGAACTCGTCTGGAAGTCGATTGCCGTCAAACCGCAGAAAACAGCACGAGGTTGATGAAGTCGTAAAAACTCAGCCTAGGTATGATTTTGAGCTTCTCTCAAGACTTTTGCTGCAGCGTGAAGATCTATGATCTCACCTGCCACGTGTTTTATTCCAGAATACATGCAAATGGGGACATTTGGAAGAAAAATTATTCTGGGACATCCCATCCTGATTGAGTGCATGGGTATCTGTTTCGAGCGCGGCGCATTAATCGGAAATGAAGGACTCTATGGATTATGAAAAAAGAAATCCGAATCTAGTTTTTCTCTTTTTCATCCCAGTTATTCATCCTGAAATGATCTTCGCTTGGAATTAGATTTTTCTCTCTGGAATTACGACAGCTTTACTAGGGCGTGTCGTTATGAAGGTTGCGTAGGTGTGGGGGGGGGGGGGGGGGGGGGCTGGATATTTACTGCAGTTTGCGTCATTTCGTGCCGCACCAGGCGCAAGGGTTTTCCCCAGAGTACTGAGTAGTGCAATTGCACTGTAGCCTTTGTACGGCTTTGCCAGTTTTACTTTGCGAATACAGCGAACTTCTCTTTGGATCTGGTATTGTTTCACCCAGAGTTACCGCTATTATTATTATTTCTTTTTTTTTTCTTTTCTTTTTTTTAATGACGATGTACTAGTTTTAGTATGGATATATTCTGCGTTTATGATGTTCCGGCAAAATGTGTTTTGCTCTGATATCACTGGCATGGTTGACTGGGCGTAAAAACGAAGTTCCTTCCTTCCTTCATTCATTCGTGTATATGGATTACATGCCGGACTAAATGGGGAGGAAAAAGTGAGAGACGGATTTTCTGCGTGCGTTTGTGTGTGTGTGTGTGTGTGTGTGTGTGTGTGTGTGTGTGTGTGTGTGTGTGTGTGTGTGTGTGTGTGTGTGTGTGTGTGTATGTGTGTGCTTGTGTGTGTGTGTGTGTGTGTGTGTGGTGTGTGTGCGTGTGTGTGTGTGCGTGTGTGTGTGGTGTTTTGTTATTTTTGCTTTTGTGTGTGTGTGTGTGTTGTTGTGCTGTTGTGTGTTGTTGTTGTCCGTATTAGCAATGTTGTTGGGTTTATTTTTTATTTTTTCTATTTTTTTGCCTACCCTACATGTATACTCCCTGATGAACTCCACCAAAAAAAAAAAAAATCATCTTTCGTCAACAACACCGAACACGTAGCAACATGGGAGCGTGCACGACTGCATGACTCACTGCCAGAGTTGCGTCACAAAGGGAGCAATGTCGCGTGTCTGTCGATTGTCGGTAACCACGCTGGAACACTAGCCAATTGTTGCAAAAATCCAAAATCACTTCGTTCACGGACTTCAGCCAGATCCCCAACCCGTCCACCTACCCGTTCTGTGTCCTGGTTCCTTGCTTTCGTTCCTTTTTTACTTCTATTTTGTCTTCTTTTTCTTTTTTTAACTTAAGTATAATTCAAGGGAAATCGGATTGGCATGTAAAGACATCGCTTTTTCACACGCTCAGGGGGATTTGAGACGCAGCTTAAAAGCTAAAAGAAAAAGAAGAAAAAAACAAGTGTGTGTGTGTGTGTGTGTGTGTGTGTGTGTGTGTGGGTGTGTGTGTGCGTGTCGTGGTGGCGGCGTGCGTGCGTGCGTGCGTGCGTGCGTGTGCGTGCGTGCGTGCGTGCGTGCGTGCGTGCGTGCGTGCGGCGTGCGGCGTGCGTGCGTGCGTGTGTGTGTGTGTGTGTGTGTTGTGTGTGTGTGTGTGTGTGTGTAGGTGTGTGTGTGTGTACGTGGTGTGTGTGTGTGTAGGTGTTGTTGTGGTGTGTGGTGTGTGCTGTGTGTTGTGTGTGGTGTGTGTGTGTGTGTGTTGTGTGTGTGTGTGTGTGTGTGTGTGTGTGTGTTGTGTGTGTGTGTGTGTGTGTGAGAGAGAGAGAGAGGAGGGGCGACATACAGGCAGGCACGCAGACGGACGGATGTACACAGACAGACAGACAATGGCAAGCAGACAGACAGAGAAATAGACAGTGGCGAGCAGACAGAGAGAGACACAGAGAGTGGTATGCAGACAGGGAAGCAGATACACAGAGACACAGAGAGTGGCATGCAGACAGGTAAGCAAGAGAAGCAGACAGAGAGAGACACAGAGAGTGGCATGCAGACAGGGAAGCAGATACGTAAGCAGATACACAGAGACACAGAGACACAGAGAGAGGCATGCAGACAGGTAAGCAAGAGAAGCAGACAGAGAGGAACACAGAGAGTGGATGCAGACAGGGAAGCAGATACGTAAGCAGATACCGGACAGAGACACAGAGAGAGGCATGCAGACAGGGAAGCAGATACGTAAGCAGATACACAGAGACACAGAGAGTGGCATGCAGACAGGGAAGCAGACAGATAGTTAAGCAGATACACAGAGAGTGACATGCAGACAGGGAAGCAGACAGATAGTTAGGCAGATAAACAGAGACACAGAGAGTGGCATGCAGACAGGGAAGCAGACAGATAGTTAAGCAGATACACAGAGACACAGAGAGTGGCATACAGACAGGTAAGCAAGAGAAGCAGACAGAGAGAGACACAGAGAGTG
Organism: Alviniconcha marisindica; assembly: GCA_018857735.1. Lineage (NCBI taxonomy): Eukaryota > Metazoa > Mollusca > Gastropoda > Provannidae > Alviniconcha > Alviniconcha marisindica. The sequence goes on along the minus strand of JABMCL010001116.1, from coordinate 465,984 downwards.
GCATGCAGACAGGGAAGCAAGAGAAGCAGACAGACAGAGACACAGACAGACAGGCAGACAGGCAGAGACACAAACAGACAGAAGCAGACAGGTAGACAGACAGAGACACAGACAGTGGCATAGGTAGTAACATGCAGACATGGAAGCAGGCAGGCAGACAGAGACAGAATCAGACAGAGACACAGAGACACAAGTGTAGTAAATATGCAGACATGGAAGCAGACAGGCAGGCAGGCAAACAGACAGGGATACAGACAGGCAGGCAGGCAGACAGACAGGCAAGCAGACAGACAGACAAGGAAGCAGACAGACAGGGAAGCAGACAGACAACCAGACAGGGAAGCAGACAGACAGACTGGCAGACAAATAGGGAAGCAGACAGACAAACAGACAGACAGGCAGGCAGACTGACACAGAAGCAGACAGACAGGCAGACAGGCAGGGAAGCAGACAGACAGGCAGACAGGCAGATAGACAGAGACACATATATTTATAGTAACATGCAGACGGGGAAGCAAAGAGACAGAAGGAGAAGTGGAAAGATAGAGAAAAAGAAACCCGAAAACTTGATAGAAACGTTAAAGAGGATATAGATAAGACAGACAGATAAATAAGGTTTTGAATCTTTTATGTGTTTAGACAGATAGATAGATCGACAATAGCCGGACAGATAGGGATTCATACATATATACATCATACATGCATATAGACAGATAGACAGATAGATTCATACACATATACATCATGCATGAATATAGATAGATGGACAGATAGATTCATACACATATACATCATGCATGCATATAACTAGATGGACAGATAGATTCATACACATATACATCATGCATGCATATAGACAGATGGACAGATAGATTCATACACATATACATCATGCATGTTTATAGATAGATGGACAGATAGATCCATACACATATACATCATGCATGCATATAAACAGATGGACAGATACATACATATATACACCATACATGCATATAGATAGGTGTACAGATAGATACTTACATAGATATACACCATACATGCATATAGATAGTTGGACGGATAAACTGACCGATATATAGATGGACAGATGAATAGTTAAATAAATAAACATGATAAATAGATAGATAAGAAAATAGACAGATGGGCAGACAAACTCACTGAAGACTATACACTGAACATCTAGAAGCTAAACAGAACGTTGACAAGAGAAACCACGAGCAGTGTGTACCCTCACCAGTGAACCGCTGTGTTGGTATCCGCCTCCTAGCTGCTACAGAGCAATGACTTGTCTTTCCTCCTCTTCTCTCCAGCGGACACAAGGGTTCACAAAGCTAATCCACTGAGCAACTTCACTCCCTCTGTCACCATCGAGCAACTGCGCTGTTCCAGTCACCATCGAGCAAGTGTACTGTTCCAGTCACTATCGAGCAACTGTGCTGTTCCAGTCACCATCGAGCAACTGCGCTGTTCCAGTCACCATCGAGCAACTGCTGTTCCAGTCACCATCGAGCAACTGTGCTGCCCAAGTCACGATCAAGCAACTGTGCTGTCCATATCAAGATCGAGCCAATATGCTGTCAATATTAAGATCGAGCGATTGTCGTTTCCCAATTACAACGGAGTAGTTGTAGTGCTCCAGTCCTGATCGAGCAATTTTCCTTTCCCACCACACGATCAGGCGGATGTGCTGTCCCTGTCACAAACGACTAACGCCCTTGTGAAGCAGTTAAAACGATCAACTACAGTATGCGTGTAGTCACGATCAACTTGAGAGACCGTGAAGCACGTCACGCGATCAAGAGCACACCTTTCGAGCCACAAGCGACGAAGTGTTCGGTCCAAGGCAGGGTTTTCTGAGCGGCGGCACTGAAACAAATCGGGAGAGCGAGAGTCGCGTCCTGCCCCTGTCACAGTGGAGACAAAATCATCCAATGGAAGACAAAGAAATCTCTTAAAACCAATCATCGACGTTTTCGATGGCTTTCCCGAGCACAGAGAAGTTCTAGCCTATAGAAACCATCTAGTTTTTTGGCTTTTGGTTTTGATATCTATTTACTTTTATTTTTATTTTTTATTGTTTTGGTTATTCTTTGTTACTAGTCAGCAGGCTTTAGCAAAAACAAGAACGAATTGACAAGTTCTGTCGAGGTTGGCGAAAAAGGAAGTGTCGAAGCTAAAAGATATTTAATTATTAACTTGGTGAAATACTTTTGTTGTCAGGCGAGGTAGATCGATTTTGTCACAGAGGACACACCGTTTCGCTCCACAAACGACTCCAACACAAGCCAGGCAGCGGGTTTGTATGGGAACCTGTTATTGGATGAACTAGGCGGGCCTCTCACAATTGATTATTTCACGTATGACAGGGTACTTTTCACAATCACTTTACGTGCTGCTTTCATTTGCTCCCTTTCACCATACACACAATCCATTAGCTTCTGTAAGTACATGGCGCCCTTACACACACACACACACACACACACACACACACACACACACACACACACACACACACACAAACGCGCACACACAAACACACACACACAACCGTGATCAGTAGGACACTAACATTTCCTCATAGAACTGTGAACCCAACACCGCACTGCAAATCACAACTTGTTCAGAAGAAGTGTCACACTTTGGTTCGTTGTGAGCCAGACGCTACCATCACGCCGTCCTTTGTAGTCGCCGTCCTCAGCGAGCTAGTGTAGCTGGCCACCCGACTCAGGAGAGAAGCGCACAGTGCGAGGTGGAGTGTAAGTTTGGCGAAGGCAGGGCAAGTGGCGGCGTCATAACGCGTATCCAAACACATCAGACCTCGCACTGACCCGCCAGTTTGATTGATTCTGGAATCGGCGCCAGGTGCCAGAGCGGAGCATGCGCAGTGTGCTGTGGCGTTGGGTCGGGTTCTGCCCAGCCCCAGACGGGAGTTTGTGTGTTAAGCCGTCTGCGTGCTGCCGGCTCTTTAGGCCTGGCTAGCGCGGCCAGACTCGAACCGGGATACGGGTTGCCTTGTCACTTCACTTCTGTGGAGTATCACGTGCACACACACACACACACACACGCACGCACACACACACACACACACACACACACACACACACACACACACACACACACACACACACGCGCGCGCGCGCGCGCGCGCGCGCGTTAGCTGACACGCATGTACACGCATTAAAGTACGCACGTGCGCGCGCGCACACACACGAACACACGCGTGTGCACACACACACACACACACACACACACACACACACACACACACACACACACACAAAAATATATATATATATATATCACACCACTACACATAAACACTACCACACACACTATATAATTATATATATACGCACACCACACACACACACACACACACACACACGCAACCGCAGCTGTTCACAAACATATATAGCCTATACCCTGCAAGTTTCATGTCCGATTTGTTGCGAGACAATTTGGACTTTGCGAATAAGTTACCGAACAACAGTCTTCAGTGTTGTTATACACTGTCGCCTGAATTTACTCATAATTATATACCTAATAACTTACCGATTTGTTTATCGGCGTGTGTTTGGTAACAGAACACTGGACCGTGTTGTTACACAGGTCGTGTGATTTTTCCTTACCTTTTATTTTATCTAATAACCTACCTACTTCAGTACTTGTTTGTCGGTGCGTGTTTGGGGGGGAACGAGGATTTTGTTTGTTTCGTTTTTTGTTTGTTCGACTGTGAACAGTGTAGCCATGCCTACTGACCTACTGACCTATTGAAATGACCGGCTGCGCTGCTGACCCAGCCGCTAAACAAGTCCTCACTAACGGTTGGATGCCAAGCTGCTTCCACTGGGTCCCATACTACCCACAATGGTCGTTAGACACGTCACCTGTAGCCACGTCACTCTGACCTGAATGAAGTGTGAGTTTTTGCTGCTTAACGTCCGCGGAGGCGAGAAGACCTATTAGGGACGGGGACGAGTGGGAAAAGGGGGACAGAAGAGTGGAACCTCGAAACAGGCGCCAACCCGGAAGACCCAGGCTGCCGTGGGCCGCCGCCAGAACAACAGGATGTTAATTAATGCAGTGTCCGTCCGGCATTGCGCAGCGACCACAGCACCACAATTGCTGTCGCAATTGCTACAGCACCACAGCAGAACAGAGTCACAAAGACAATGTCCGTAGCTCCGCCGTTGGGAAACAACTGAAGCAAAAGAAGTCCAACTCTGTCTCTCTAGCCCAGCACCACCTCCCTGCTCTTGGTCTCTTCTGGGCTAAATTCTTCCTGAGAGTCCAGCTCACCTCCCTCCTCTTGATCTCGCCTGGACTCCATGCGTGAATGAATCAAAGTGAGACGTACTAATAACGGCATCGTGTTGGCTAAATGCCTTGAGACTGCAGTTCGCACCTAGACGCTATGTTTTGAACCGAATTCCTGTTTACTGGACAGAACATTGAGGATCATCCTTTATTCAACTGGGGCCGTCCCACTGGGCCTATTCCCGCTGGTTCTATTCCACTCGACCTATAAAAGGCGGCCCAAAGTATTTCTCCCTGTCATGGTTCAGGAGCTGTGTGAGAGTCGAGGTGGACGTCCTGGACTGTCCGTCCTAACGAGCCTTCTGGTTTCCCATGGACGTAAAGATTTATTGCACCGTGCTTCGGCATTGGTCACAACTTGTCCCTAATATGTCAACTGACATCTGAGGACATAAAGCAACACTTCATCATCATCATCATTTCTCCCTGTCGGCCTTCTGACGAGTATTAACATTGTTCCAGTAATTTCAGCATAACCAAACAATTGACTCTGGAAGAGGAAGTGGCGGCCTATTTCAAACTGTCGTAGTAAGTTATCGACTCTGTCTAATCTAACCATTGCACGTCATGCTTCATCGACCCGTGGAAGATCGAGACTTGAGACCAGCTCACAAGTAGATTGAGATTTGAGACCAACATGATATCGAGATTTGAGATCAATAAGATATCGAGATTTGAGGCCAACAAGATATCGAGATTTGAGGCCAACATGATATTGAGATTTGAGGCCAACAAAGATATCGAGATTTGAGGCCAACAAGAATTCGAGATTTGAGGCAAACAAGATATCGAGATTTGAGACCAACATGTTATTGAGATTTGAGACCAACATGATATTGAGATTTGAGACCAACAAGATATCGAGATTTGAGGCCAACATGATATTGAGATTTGAGACCAACAAGATATCGAGATTTGAGACCAACAAGATATCGAGATTTGAGGCCAACAAGATATCGAGATTTGAGACCAACAAGATATCGAGATTTGAGGCCAACAAGATATTGAGATTTGAGGCCAACAAGATATCGAGATTTGAGGCCAACAAGATATTGAGATCTGAGGCCAACAAGATATCGAGATTTGAGACCAAAAAGATATCGAGATTTGAGGCCAACAAGATATCGAGATTTGAGACCAACAAGATATCGAGATTTGAGGCCAACAAGATAACGAGATTTGAGGCCACAACATATTGATTTGAGACCAACCCAATAAAAACAAATAATAACAATGCTTTTCTAAAGCGCTATACCACAGTATCATCACGTTCAATGCTCTTTACGAATATTACTAAATATGAAGAACTCGAGCTCGAAAACTTTATTTTACAAGGATTGTAGTTAAGGTTCAGTCAAAAACCTGTCTAACAACTAGTCCTTGCTAAGCTACTGATGAGATCAAATTACAGGCATTATTTATATACATATAGGCATGAATGAGTGTTTGAAACGTTATACGTGAGAATGTCCACACAAACATAGCGTGTTCACAGCGCCAGATGAACACATGCCATACATCACTCACTTACATATTATGAGCATACAACCAGCAAATAGAGCAGCAGAACATCTGATCAGTTCATAATTATGACTAGTATCGGAAAAGAAAACTGAAGCAGTCAATGCTTATCTTATAAAGAACAGTAAAGGAGAGGGAGAGAA
>JABMCL010001116.1:437500-457500 GCA_018857735.1 Alviniconcha marisindica | reverse complement strand
AGACAGAGACAGAGAGACAGAGAGAGACAGACAGACAGACAGAGATAGACAGACAGACAGAGCGAGACACACAGACAGAGACACACAGAAACGAGAAACAGACGAACAGACAGACGGAGACTCTATCCGGCTCACCCCCCCCCCCTTAAATTAAGGGACATTCCTCTCATAACCCGCAAAGTACAAGAGACCAAGGGCTTTATTATTGATCCCACCCTAAACAGTCCAGTTCGTTCGGAACCCTGCTTGCAGCAGGCTATCAACGCTCCCTCACTCACTCTCGACCAATCGAGCTGCCTTTTCTGCTCCTTTCTCTTCTTTCGTTCCGGCCACTTGCTAATGCCTCTGTGCTTCCAACGTGGTCAGCGTCAGCTGAACAGTCAAACATCACCGCGGACCAGAGTGGCCAGTGTCCACGGCACGGTGCCAGCGTGTTGACAGGCGGTGTCAGAACGCCCATCATTAAGATGAGGCAGCAAATGGGAACCACTTGGACGCCATTTGCATCCTGCCGGCAAAGGCCTAGGGACACCGCTAGGGAAGGAAAGGGGGGGGGGTGTTGTTTGCAAAGGTTGTGTCAGGGAGGGAGGGGCACAGATAGACGGAAAGACATACTGAGAGGCAGGGGGTGGGGGGATATGCGAGATAAGGAGGTGGGGAGGAGCAAAAATGGAGACAGAGGGAGATGGAAAATGTAGAAGGGAATGAGGGGCGGGGGGCCGGGGGGCGGGGGGCCGGGGGGCGGGGGGCCGGGGGGCGGGCGGGGCGGGGAGAAGGAGAGAGATGGTGAGTTGCAGTAGAGTTACACACGTTCTCTTATGAACGTCTAGTCCTCCGGCAGTAGTTGGAAAGGGATATCACTGGAGGTCCCCTGTTATTGTGGCTCACCAAATTATGCCCCTGAACTTCACAGGTCAGATCACACAGTCATACACTTGGGCCACAGACCAGACCCTGCACCGCAATTATCGGCACTGTGTCACAGCTATGCACGTTGTTGTTTTTCGTTTATTTTTTTATTTTTTCGTTTTTGTTGTTGTTTTTCGGGTGTATTTTTTGTTTTTGTTTTTTGTTGTTGTTTTTTTCGTTTTTTTCTATTTTAATCTGAGAGCAAAGGACAGACCAGTAGCATATATGTTAAATACAGAAAACAACAAGGAAAGAAAGATACAGTGACGGAGAAAAATCACTGCAGAAAGAAAGAAAAAGAAGACAAAATCCTCCCTCCATCCATCCCTGCCTCCTCCCCGCCCCGTCCCTACAGGGAAGGTTCTCTCACAGAGCTCTTCTTGTTGATATGGCCTATGCAATTCAAGAGATCGAAAGGGGACGGCTGTAATCGCAACTCGATCCACAAGTGGAAAGTTCTGCGCATTTTGTTAGATTCTGGAAGCCGTCCAGGCCATGCCGTGCGCGCTTCGTTTACGAAGGAGATATCCCATTTGGCTGTAATCCAATCACCGTCACACAGTCTTCGTTTACCGTCGGAGGCGCGCTCTCCGTTCCACTCGTTGGGGATCTCAAAAAAAGTGTTCTGAGAAGAAAATCAAATACTTCAGGACTCCTGTTGGCTTAAATCTGGGAACTTAGAAACCTCCGCCCCAGATCTGTCAGCGGCCGGCGGAGGCTGAGCGAAAGGGTAACAAGATAAATGTGAGCACAGATCATTTCATTCTCATTGATTATGTAAATACAGGCAAGTTGTTGAACACACGTCTCGTATTTGGGTCGATTTGGGTAAATGGTTTATTTTCGAAGGGAGCGAAGTGACCAAGTCTGAGCGAAGCTGGCTGAGGACAAATCGCTTTAGTTCCACAAGGTGTCGCCACTTGATGGATTCCAGACTTCGGAAGCACAGTGAATATATGCCCAGACAATAAATTAGTGAAGGGAAGGCTTTGTGGGACACTGTTGTTCTAGGTCAAACAATGACGCACTCGCCGCCAGGACCGACCGGTAAGTTATTCAACTAATGAAATAAATAAATGAATAAACAAATAAGAAAACGGACAAATAAACTGGGAGGAGGGCACGCGTTACATAGCAAGGGAACACAAGGTCGATCGAGTCAACGATTTACGATATGTTTGTAGCACGCACTGACGGAACGAAGCCTCTAAGTAAGTAAGTAAACATGGTGCTTAACGTCCTCAGAAACCATGAGGCTTATTAGGGACAGGGAGAAGAGGGGAAGGGAGTATGGAGTTGGGGGAAGAGGGAGACCATATATACCTATCGCCACACTGTCACCACCAGAATGATTCCTGCATTAAGATGGGCAGCAATGAGAGCCATTTTAATGTTTCGGTAGGAAGTGATGGACAAAGTCACAAGACAGTGTCCACAAACCACAACCTTTCTGAAGAGAAAGGAGAGCCGAAGCGCTATCGAACCGAGGTCCTTCCGCTTACCAGCCTAACGCCTTACCGCTGGGCCAAACCGGCTCACAAGCCCGGCTCAGAAGCCTCCCAAAACCTGTGATTTTATATCAAACTTAGAGAAGGAATTTTCTGGCTCGCCCGCACAGACACCGCCAAGGGCCATCACTCACCTGTTGCATTCCGCGCTGTCTTTCAGGCTTGGCCAGCAGTGGTATGCACTGAGACCTGAAAGGAACTAGGTTCTAAAAGGGGTATATATCCACACCAAAACAACCTTCTTCATCTTAGGCTTTTATTATGATATCATCTCCCCTTTGGAGAACCAGTATCTTTTGGATCAAACGGTTTCTTTAATCTTCTCCTTAACCTTCTCGCGCACAGCTCGCGAATGGCGGAGTCGGAAACGGCGCGATGGCAAGAAAAAAAAGATAAAAACGTGCAACAACAATGACCTATGAAAACGGCCAGTCAGTAATGTAACGAAACGAAAGTGATTGATTAACTGGATTTAAAAAAATAAACTAAAAATAAACATGACCTTGTAATCACCAGGAATACCGCACATCATGGCCAAACAGGCAAAAGGCAGTCCTGATGTGTCACTCGGTCACTGCTACATGCTTCCACACAAACATGATGTTCTGCATGCACTGCCAACACAAACCATCACACAAGCCATCTTCCATTGTTCTGACACAAACCATATACTATTGTGCGTCTTTCTTCCTCTTTTTTTTAAGTCTTCTGTAATGGAGAAAATACAACTATAATTTAACTACCATGACTGAGATTACACAAACAAAACTAACAAAAAATACGGAAAGACATACACTCACACATACACATACCTCTCTCTCTCTCTCTCTCTCTCTCTCTCTCTCTCTCTCTCTCTCTCTCTTCTCTCTCTCTCTTCTTCTCTCTCCTCTCTCTCTCTCTCTCTCTCTCTCTCTCTCTCTCTCTCTCTGTATGTACTCAGTATACTGTAGCTCATTGTATCCTTAGTTAATAGTTGTTTCCCTCATGGGCGAGGGCTGGATGTAAAAAGACCTCGAGTCTTCTCCACTACCCTCGTAAAAATAAAGTTTATTCATTCATTCATTCATTCATTCTCTCTCTCTCTCTCTCTCTCTCTCTCTCTCTCTCCTCTCTCTCTCTCTCTCTCTCTCTCTCACACACACACACACACACACACACACACACACACACACACACACACACACACACACACACACCTACTCGTCGATCAGCGAACACAGTCTGTCGGATCCTGATGTTTACAATATTTCATTATACAGCTATGGAGAAAAAGTGGGTTAAATCGAAATGTAGGAACCCGCAAGAGAAAAATGAATCAAGATAAATCCATTGACATATCTGCCCCTCGCAGATCAGGTACATGAAGAAATAGCTTAAACATGCTCCCAAATCCAGATCTGGTACACGAGGGAATAGCTTAAATACATTTTTCTAAATACAGATCTGGGTACACGAGGGAAGAGCCAATACATTTGTTCCCCGACATTGCCAGGTCAAGGACGAGGAGATGGTTGCCTTCCTGTTGGAAAGAACCATTTCAAACGGAAGGTTTGCCAGACAGGAAGCAATGTCAGCACCTACCAATTTCGCTGCACGCTGGCAGGGTACACACACAGTTTACCAGCCATCTCAAACTGTCAGTACAACCCGCACACAGCTTATCAGCCATCTCAATCTGTCAGTACAACCCGCACACAGCTTACCAGCCATCTCAAACTGTCAGTACAACCCGCACACAGCTTACCAGCCATCTCAAACTGTCAGTACAACCCGCACACAGCTTACCAGCCATCTCAAACTGTCAGTACAACCCGCACACAGCTTACCAGCCATCTCAAACTGTCAGTACAACCCGCACACAGCTTGTGTTCAGGCTTTGATCAGCAACCCGGTTTTCAGCTCAACCGTCGCATTGTGTGTATCATTTTCATTGAAACGAACCACTTTTCCTCTGCAGTATCACGGCCTATACCTAGCAGAAACACAATAGAATGTCTAATTGCCATCAAACTACAAACAGCATCTGTACCCTTGTTGGCCGATTGATCAGTTAACCAGCCAATGAATCAATGAACTCCTGTCGATCGATTGATCAATTAACCAGTCAATGAATCAATCAGTCAGTCAGTTAATTAATTTTCAACCAATAAGTTAAATTAAATAAACGACCACTTAGTCAATAAATCAACAACCAGCTAACCGTTTGCTTTGCACTCATGAGCCATCCAGTCTAGTATTTCCTGGTCAACTGAAAACATTGGCCTAAAGGTAAATGTTTCTTCTTCTTTTTTTATCCAGTTAGAACTAACTCACACAAATGAACATTATCGACGCTACAACAAGAAGGACAAATGGCTTTAAAATATCGGCTTTAAAATTATGACACAGACAATGAACTATGAAAACAACCAAAGCGACTGATTACCTGGAATATGAACTTGTAATCACCCGGAATAGCCCCACATCATGTCCAGACAACGAAAGGCAATCCCGATGTGTCACGGGTACATGGTTCTACACAAACATGATGTTCTGCATGCACTGCCCACGCAAACCACCTCCCATTCTTCTACCAACACATTTCACACATACCATCTCCCATTGTTCTGCCAGCACTGTCCACACAAACTATCTGCCATTGCTCTACCAGCACTCTCCACATTAACCATCTCCCATTGTTCTGCCAGCGCTGTCCATACAATAGGGCCACGTAAAAGGCAAATGTCTAAGGTCTCTTGCAACACGGACTACGTAATAATATAGTAAGGCCAAATGAATTGGGGAATTGGTCTGCCAACACCGATCATGCAACAGAACCACGTGCGTCGAATTACCTTTCCAGCACAGACTACATAATCTAGTTACGCCCAAATCAACTCTCGGTGTGCTATCCTATCAAAGACCATGCAACAAAGGCACCTCAAAAACGAGCAGCGATAAATTGCTCGGTCAAAACGGGTTCGCATAAAAGCAATGACAAAGGAGAGAAATGTGGATGTGCTCTCCCAATAGCCTCCCGGCCATGAAGTAGAGCCACGCCGAAATTAACAAGCACTGAACTGCTCTTCAAACAAAAGTCACGCAACTGCCATGGCTACGTAAAAAAAAAAAAAAAAAAACAAACCAGGGAACGTGGATTTGCTCTCCCGACTCTGATGACGAAGTAGACCCACGTCAAAAACGATGACGTATCGAACCTCTCTCCCAACCGTAGTAAGGCAAGAGAGCCACCTCAAAAACGAAGACGTATCGAACTTCTCTCCCAACCGTAGCAAGGCAAGGGCGCCATGTCAGAAAGCTAGAGGTGCAGGAGTGTTGGCCGTGCGATCCCAGCCGGAGGAGGGGGGGGGGGGGGGGGGGGGGGGCTGCCCAGACAAGGGGGGAATCAGGGCGAGAGGGAGAGTGATGAAGGGAAGATGGTAAGATCAAGTCCCCGTGCCGATGCAACGTGCAATTGGACAAGGCCTCGCCAGCGCTGGGGCCGTTCTTCTTTGTCCACACAACCGTCCCGGACATGGCCCAATTCCCTCGGGACGGAGTCGCTGGCACACAGGGAAATGCATGGTGCTGGGGGTTAAAGTGCGCAAAGGTACCGTGTGTGTGTGAGAGTTTGTGTGTGTGTGTGTGTGTGTGTGTGTGTGTGTGTGTGTGTGTGTGTGTCTGTGTCTGTCTGTCTGTCTGTCTGTTTGCGCGCGTGCGTGCGTGTGCGTGTGTGTGTGAGAGAGAGAGAGAGAGAGAGAGAGACACACACACACACACACACACACACACACACACACCACACACACACACACACACACACACACACACACACACACGGACAGAGACAGATAGAGAAACACTGCATTTTACAAGGATTGTAGTTTAAGTTCAGTCAAACCTGCTCAGCAACTAATCCTCGCTAAACTACTGACGAGTAAAACATTACAAGGCGTCATTTATATATAGCATGAAACGAATTAAAGAGCGAAACATTTTACACGGAGCATAAAAACGTCCACACCAAAACATGCGAGAGAAAGAGAGAGAGAGACAGTGTGTGTGTGTGTGTGTGTGTGTGTGTGTGTGTGTGTGTGTGTGTGTGTGTGTGTGTGTGTGTGTGTGTGTGTGTGTGAGTGGGTTGTGTGTGTGTGTGTGTGTGTGTGTGTGTGTGTGTGTGGTGTGTGTGTGTGTTGTGAGAGAGAGAGAGTGTGTGTGTTGGTTGTTTGTGTGTGTGTGTGTGTGTGTGTGCTTGTTTGTGTGTGTGTTTGTGTGTTGTGTGTTGTGTGTGTGTGTGTGTGTGTGTGTGTGTGTGTGTGTGTGTGTGTGTGTGTGTGTGTGTGTGTGTGTGAGAGAGAGAGAGAGACAGAGAGAGAGAGTGTGTGTTTGGTTGTTTGTGTGTGTGTGTATGTTTGTTTGTGTGTGTGTGTGTTTGTTTGTGTGTGTGTGTTTGTTTGTGTGTGTGTGTTTGTGTGTGTGTGTGTGCTTGTTGTGTGTGTGTGTGTGTGTGTGTGTGTGTGTGTTGTGTGTGTGTGTGTGTGTGTGTGTGTGTGTGTGTGTGTGTGTGTGTGTGTGTGTGTGTGTGTGTTGTGCCTGAATAACCGGTAAACCACTTGGCGATTTGGGGCTGGAGTGCGGAGCACACTCACATACTGGATACATCTCATGGCGACAGGACGGGGCCGCTGCTGATCCTGCCAGGCTGGAACTGTGAAGCTGTTGGCCCGTGAAAGTATCTCTCACTCGCTGCACTTTGCTTTTTCCTTACAGCTCAGTTTAAATCGCATCAGTCCTTCCAAGAATAGACTGAATCGACAAGGGGAAAGCTCTCGAGACAGTTTCCAAATAAATGACTGCTTGATGAGTTCAGCGTTTGACGGGTCTCCTTTTTACACGAAAGCGTAGATGCGTAGAGAATAAAGGAATTAAACTCGCTGAAGCTGATGATTAGGGTGTTTATATACTCAAGGCGAATACCTTGTGCTTGGCCGTATACTTAGAACACGGAAAAGTAACACGTGTTCGTAAAACGTGTTCTATACTACGTTAAGAGTAATTTGCTCAAGCATACCATGAATACTTTGAAGCATATGGAGCCATTGTCCTTGAGGAAATGTGCATTAATCAGTAAAACTCTGTTTCAATAAGAAAAGTGATCATGATCATTTTCACTGTTCTTAACTGTTTTACTCTCTCTCTCTCTCTCTCTCTCTCTCTCTCTCTCTCTCTCTCTCTCTCTCTCTCTCTCTCTCTCTCTCTCTCTCTCTCTCTCTCTCTCTTCTGTCTCTGCGTGTGTGTGTGTGTGTGTGTGTGTGTGTGTGTGTGTGTGTGTGTGTGTGTGTGTGTGTGGCATGCACTGACTCTTGAAACATGTACATTTAAGGAATATGTAATGCGCTTACTCCTGTGCGTGTTAGGCGCTCCACGTACCCATCATTATCATTATTTGTTTGTTTGTTTGTTTGAAAGTGGACACAACCTTCAGAATCTCGCCGGCCGCTCAGCCGGTCAGGTCCTCGCACTGGATGGGGAACTTGCTCGTCGATTCACCAACTATCACACAAAGTTCGCCAGCGGGTCTCGGAAGATCGCAAGTGTTGTGGAACTTGAGACGCTGCGTGCAGTCTCAGTGCCAAGGACATCACACCATCGATCGCCTGGAGGAGGGAGGCCTCGAATAATGAAGCGCTGGGCGAGCTTCTGTCAAGGACGAGACAGGGTCACCGAGAGCCATCCGAGCAGTGACACGCTCTGATATGCAGCGCTGGGGAACCTTCTGACAGTGGGAGTGCAGCGCATGTGGACTTTCCCGAGAGCCTATAGATACCATATACCGTCCTGAACTGAACGGAACGGAACTGAACGGAACGGAACCGAAATAACCTATCGATTTAGGCCACCGGAGAATGTGCAGTCAAGCTGCAAGTGTGATTCACGAAAGACTGATCTCACCGGGCGTTTGCGAGTGCAAACTGCAAGGAAATGGCAATGATCAATATTACGTTATAAAATGGTGAAAATGATGTCCCCTGAAATGACTGCGGTTTGATACACAGGGGCTGGAAAGAGAATACCCATTGAGATCAGCGTAGACCCATTCAGGACAGGTAATATCCGCTGAGAGGGGCGAAGACCCATTCAGGACAGATAATATCCAGAGAGAGGGGCGAAGACCCATTCAGGACAGAAAATATCCAGGAGAGGGGCGAAGACCCATTCAGGACAGATAATATCCGCTGAGAGGGGCGAAGACCCATTGAGGACAGATAATATCCGCTGAGAGGGGCGAAGACCCACTGAGGACAGATAATATCCACAGAGAGGGGCGAAGACCCACTGAGGACAGATAATATCCGCTGAGAGGGGCGAAGACCCACTGAGGACAGATAATATCCACAGAGAGGGGCGAAGACCCACTGAGGACAGATAATATCCACTGAGAGAGGAGAAGACCTACTGAGGACAGATAATATCCGCTGAGAGGGGCGAAGACCCATTCAGGACAGATAATATCCGCTGAGAGGGGCGAAGACCCATTCAGGACAGATAATATCCGCTGAGAGGGGCGAAGACCCACTGAGGACAGATAATATCCCCAGAGAGGGGCGAAGACCCACTGAGGACAGATAATATCCGCTGAGAGAGGAGAAGACCCATTAAGAGGAACGAAGACCCAGTGAGAGGGGCGAAGACCCAGTGAGAGGGGCGAAGACCCAGTGAGAAGGGCGACACTGAGAGGGGCGAAGACCCACTGGGAGGGGCGAAGACCCACTGAGAGGGGCGAGGACCCATTGAGAGGGGCGAAGATGCATTTGGGACAGAGACTAGCTATAGGTGCAGGAGTTAAACAACTGGGTGAAACGGAAACAAAAGAAACCAAAGCCTTTCATTCCGTTACTGTCAGTCACACCGTATCAACGATCAATCGCGCATTTACTCCCTTTGAGTTGTTGCTTTTCTTGTGGTCATTGTTGTTGCTAATCGTTTTGTTTCCTATCGTTGTTGATGTAGTATTATAACAGACGCTGTTCATTCAGCTTACTTGTTCTAACAGTGATGTAGCGGCAATGAGACCGGGTCTTTTGCCTTGGCTTTCATAACCTTTACGTGTTCTTCATACATAACTCAGTAGATGCACGATATCGAGGTGTGGGTTTTTTGTTGTTTTTTCTTTACTATCATTAGTTTTAAAGGTACGCCACAGAGGCTTCATACCGAACTCGAAGCACTCCCTGAAGTTTTCTCTTTGCTTTGTCGCATGGTAGAAATAGCTGCAGATGACGAGGAGCCTCATTCGATCTTGGTTTCACAAGGCAGTTGATTTAGATGGCCAACGTAATGCAAAACTAAACTAGTCAACTGAACGCCCGGCATGACAGTTACCGTTACAGGTCACACGTTTCCAATCAACATGAAGGAGGAACTGACTCATGAGATTTTAAAACAAAGAAACTCACTTCGTCGGCCAGTGCTTCTTTTCGGTGTAAAGCATCTAGACGTTTGTTTCCAAAGACAACGACAGCCGTCTAAATGCATCCTCGCTCCGTTCTCATCTACTCGAAGCTGCAGTGTGACCCACACAGATAAGTATCTATACGGCAGTGTGACCCACACATGAATGTCCACGGGTGACCCACACATACGAGTGTCCACAGGGCAGAGTGACTCACACAGGTGAGTGTCCACGGGGCAGTGTCACCCACACACATGAGTGTCTATGCGGCAGTGTCACCCACACACATGAGTGTCTATGCGGCAGTGTCACCCACACACATGAGTGTCTATGCGTCAGTGTTACCCACACAGTACATGGGGCAGTGTCACCCACACAGGTGAGTGTCCACGGGGCAGTGTGACCCACACAGATGAGTGTCTATGCGGCAGTGCCACTCACACATTACATGGGGCAGTGTCATCCACACAGCTGAGTGTGCATGGGGCAGTGTCACCCACACGTGTCCAGGGGGCAGTGTGACCCACACACACGGTGTCCATGCAGCAGTGACATCCAAACACGGGGCACAGTTCCTTGCCGTGCCCACCACGTGGCTACATCAAATCACACACCTGGCTCAACACAGACAGTCTCTGTGACAATCCGTTCTGTGGGGACATGGCAGCAGAATATGACTGTTTCTTAAGGCAGCAGAACAGGACTGTTTCTTAAGACAACAGAATATGACTGTTTCCTAAGACAACAGAATAGGACTGTTTCTTAAGACAACACAACAGGACCGTTTCATTAGGCAACAGAATAGGACTGTTTCCTAAGACAATAGAATAGGACTGTTTCTTAAGACAACACAACAGGACCGTTTCATTAGGCAACAGAATAGGACTGTTTCCTAAGACAACAGAATAGGACTGTTCCTTAAGACGGCAGAATAGGACCCGATTTGTCTGTCGCCTGATTTGTTTAGCATCAAGCCCAAACGGAAAAACCAAGATCACTTGGATCGATAAGCTCATTTTCTCTTCCAAACATACTCCTTTGGAATGACAAACCAAACTTATTTTCGTAATAGCGGTGAACATGATGTCCCGCACTTTCCAACAAACAAGTATGAACTGACACCCTCGGCTGATTTCCAAGTACGGATTGGCTGCGAAGTTGTGAAGTTAGTAGCTTAAATCACATTTAAGAGTGAGTTTACTTTGTTGATGCTGACGCCAGAGCAAAAATCGATCTAAACAAATGTTGTCGTTGGTGTCGTTGTTTTGTATGTGTTTGTTTGCAATGAGCCCCTAAGCTATGCAGAATGTATCTCTCACCCTTTATGCTTCAGCTGTGCCGTTTGGAAAACAAAACGTTCACTTCTGGATATCGTGGTCATTTGCCTGGTCTCCATTTCACAGTCGTGTGACAGTTTGTGAAACAAAACGTTCACTTCTGGATATCGTGGTTATTTGCCTGGTCTCCATTTCACAGTCGTGTGACAGTTTGTGAATGGTTGAAAATTAAAATTATTTCATGACAAAACGTATAATGTATACATCTTTCTCTTGTGTGTGTAAATGGAATAGGTAGATAGATAGATAGATATAGCAACTCTCTCTCTCTCTCTCTCTCTCTCTCTCTCTCTCTCTCTCTCTCTCTCTCTCTCTCTCTCTCTCTCTCTCTCTCTCTCTCTCTCTCGTGTGTGTATGTGAAATAGGTACATAGATAGATAGATAGATAAATAGATAGATAGATAGATATAGCAAGTCTGTCTGTCTGTCTGTCTGTCTGTCTCTGTCTCTCTGTCTCTGTCTGTCTGTCTCTCTGTCTGTCTGTCTCTCTCTCTCTCTCTCTCTCTCTCTCTCTCTCTCTCTCTCTCCTCTCTCTCTCTCTCTCTCTCTCTCTCTCTCTCTCTCTCTCTCTCTGGACTTCAGTCGGATAACCTCAGTCAACCAATCTCAGCTGCATGATGTTCATTACTGCGCTGTGCCGTCATTGCCTGTGTGTTTGCAAAGGCCCTTAGCCCCTGCTCGAGGGCTGTAACGTTGCTGTGTAAAATGTTTGCACTAATCTACTGCTATGCATAGACGTCGGCTAGATTATGCAACCCAATAGCTGTCTGGCTGATCGATCCGTCTGTAGAGAACCCGTGTTCTCTTTTTTCTTCTTCTCCATTTGCCATGCTGCTTGTCTCATACTGGTGCCTGCAGAACCAGCATTTATTATTAGTATACATGAGCTAAATGTATCTTTTAATGCTTGCAAAGTAATACGCTAGCAATCCTCTTATTGAAGTCATCCAAAAAATATACGTTTTACACTTCTTTTGTTTTCCAAGGGTTCAACGATAGTACCTGTGCAATAATTCATAGTTACACACTCATTACTTTAACACAGCGACGGTGCATCGAGGTTTATTGTACAATTGCTCGACTAACCCAAAACAAACAACCAAATAAATCAATATGCCAGCATCGATCGATTCAGGCCTGTGTAGGCCAGTCACCGAGTTACACAGACCTGTGTGGGCCCGTCACCGAGTCGTGTGTACAAAATACCGTTTCTGTGGACGTAAAGCAACACTCAACCAAGAGCTGCCGTAGGTGGTTGAGGTCTTTGTTGTGGTGTTCAGGTGACGCCTTTCGACAGCTATTTTCTCCCTTTGTTTGTAAAGTAAGTAAATATTTTGCTTTACGTCCACAGAGGCGAGGTGACCTATTAGGGACGGGGACTGGGGGGGGGACGGGGGGGGGGGGGGGGGGCAAAGGGTAAAGGTTCGACCGCGCGTACTGACCCGGAAGACAGAGGAGGCCATGGACCGCTGCCAGAACAATAGAAGTGATAAGGCCATGGACCTATATGTATGTAGATATAGGTCCATGGTTAAGGCAAAGTCCCCTCTAGTGTCCCTTTGTGCACTAGGACTAGTGTACTACGCAACTGCTGTTTCAACTGCTGTGCGGAGCAGTCACAGTTTAAGAGATCGTGAGCACGGAGGTGGAGCTGGGCTCTGAAAGCTGGACTTCTTTTGCTTCAGTTGTTACTCAACAACAGCGCTGCGGACATTGTCCTTGTGACTCTGCTCCGCACAGCAGTTGATGCGACATTGTGTTAAACACCTGCAACAGTTTGGTCACGGCAGGTGTCCATCCTGGCTGTGAGAACCCCCAGAGTACCGGGGAAAACGTCACTGGACAACATGTGGTTTGCTAGGAGTGACTTCCCCTCTTTATGCCGGTACCTGCGCACCCTTGGTAGAGTACTCCTGTACCCAGTGCTCGGCGCGATTGTCAATCGGGTTGCGGGTGGGGGTTGGTGAGGACTCTGATGTACGTCTTGATCACTCTTTCCTTCTCCCTCTTCCCCCATCCCTCCCTCTCTTTGTCTCTCTCTTGTTGATATTGTCCTTGCTCCTCTTCGCATTTACGTAATAGCCAGGTATTTTACGCTCTTATTTAAATAAAACACGAGGTGGTAACTTTGCGTTTAATGCATGAGTATTTTGTGTTTTGTCGATCGTATTATTACCGTATATACATTGTTAACCTGTTAACGTTATTTTGAATGTGTGTATAATTATAAATGCTCTCAACACCATGCCTCATTCCATGTGCATGTATATGTTACTTAACACGTGGCAATAAAGATATGTTCACTGATTGATATACTGATTGACTGACGCCTTCCTCGCTGACCCGACGCAGCACCGAAAGGAGAAATGCCGCCTGGATGACGATTAGTACGTGGCTCTGTCGTTGATGCAAAATCTTTGAAAGGACGAGAGAAAGCCATCGTCAATCCGACGAACATGGGACCCGTTTCAAAGGCAACGTTGGGGAAACTTCGGAGAGACGGGGTGGAGCGCATATGGGCTTTTCCGAGCGCATAAATACCATCTTAAACTGAACTGGACTGAACTGGACTGAACTGGACTGGACTGAACTGGACTGGACTGGACTGAACTGGACTGGACTGAACTGAACAGATGCGAAACAGAAGGCAGTAAGTAACGTGTGCTACCGTGGTTGGTTGCGTGTCTTCAATTATCGTTCACAGGGCACGATGGTCAGCGGTCTCTGTAGGAATAACAAAGATGACACGATAATGAATGGGATTTATGCAGCGGTCCAGCTTAGGGCGACATAAAACAGGTGTAGGTGACCCCAGGTTGTGATGATGTACCACACAACTCGGATGACAGCTAGAACTGCCTGCGTGACGACGTCTGCGTGCTGGTCTTCCCAGGCTGACACAATATGAGGCCTGCTAAGTGATCGTCTCTAGGGGACAGCACCAGAAGGCTGTCGTAATCCTGGTGTCTGGTTCTACTCTGGCTGTCGCCTGTCGCTGTCATTTGCAGTCTGAAGACAGTGCGCAGCATCCTGTATGGTTGTGGGCTTGATATGATGCAGACTGTGATTGCCCGTCCGTGTGTGTGTGTGTGTGTGTGTGTGTGTGTGTGTGTGTGTGTGTGTGTGTGTGTGTGTGTGTGTGTGTGTGTGTGTGTGTTACGCGCGCGCGCGCGTGTGTGTGTGTGTGTGTGGTGGTGGTGTGTGTGTGTGTGTGTGTGTGTGTGTGTGTGTGTGTGCTGTGTGTGTGTGTGTGTGTGTGTGTGTGTGTGTGTGTGGTGTGTGTGTGTGTTCGTGCATCGGTACATGCGTGCTGACCTCTCT
The DNA here is from genome assembly GCA_018857735.1 of Alviniconcha marisindica. Lineage (NCBI taxonomy): Eukaryota > Metazoa > Mollusca > Gastropoda > Provannidae > Alviniconcha > Alviniconcha marisindica. The sequence goes on along the minus strand of JABMCL010001116.1, from coordinate 442,993 downwards.
CTCTCTCTGGTGTCTGTTTCTACTCAAGCTGTCGCCTGTCACTGTCATTTGCAGTCTGAAGACAGTGCGCAGCATCCTGTATGGTTGTGGACTTGATGTGATGCAGACTGTGATTGCCCGTCAGTGTGTGTGTGTGTGTGTGTGTGTGTGTGTGTGTGTGTGTGTGTGTGTGTGTGTGTGTGGTGTGTGTGTTCATTCATCGGTACATGCGTGCTGACCTCTCTCTCTCTCTCTCTCTCTCTCTCTCTCTCTCTCTCTCTCTCTCTCTCTCTCTCTCTCTCTCTCTCTCTCTCTCTCTCTCTCTCTCTGTCCTGATAACACATTGACGGCAGCTCCTGATTATAAACATTCCCCCTCCCGATATTTGTAATTTTTAATCCGACGTTTTATAAAGGTAATTTTTCTCACCAAATGTGTTCTAATGCGAAAGGTTGTTCACGGCAAAGCTCGACAATGCTGGAAGATCTCACGACTCCTGAACGACTTGGCGTTCAAGGAAGTAAGGAGCTTCTGCCCATTAGAAGGATTAGCCTCTCTCTTCCAAGTTCTTTAACGTGCAACAGTTCACCTCAGCATCTCGGATCCTCCTCGAAATTAAAAGCATTAAAAAGGATAGCATTCTGAGCACTCATTCAATCACTCAGTCACTAGACAATTCAAGACGTTATTGCCTCTAGTAATTAAGGAAGTTATTGCCTCTAGCATAATAGAGGGCATTATTGCCTCAAGTAACTGAAGAAGTCATTGCCTCTACTCACTGAGGGAAATAGGGTCTCCAGTAATTGAAGAAGCTATTGCTTTTAGTAACTGAGGAAGTCTTTGCCCCCAGTAACTGAGAAAGCTATTGACTCTAGTAATTAAGGACGTTACTGCCTGTAGCAACTTAAGACGTTATTGCCGATGGTAACTGAGGAAGTTATTGCCGGTAGTAACTGAGAAAGATATTCTCTCTTGTAGTTGAGGAAGTGATGGCCTCTAGTGACAGAGAACGTTGTTGTCTCTAGTAATTGAGAACGTTACTGCCTTTAGTAATTGAGAACGCAATTGCCTCTAGTAATAGAAGACGTTATTGCCTCTAGTGACTGAGAACGTTACTGCCTCTAGTAATTGAAGACGTTACTACCTTTAGTAATTGAGAACGCAATTGCCTCTAGTAATAGAAGACGTTATTGCCTCTAGTGACTGAGAACGTTACTGCCTCTAGTAATTGAAGACGTTACTGCCTTTAGTAATTGAGAACGCAATTGCCTCTAGTAATAGAAGACGTTATTGCCTCTAGTGACTGAGAACGTTACTGCCTCTAGTAATTGAAGACGTTACTGCCTTTAGTAATTGAGAACGCAATTGCCTCTAGTAATAGAAGACGTTATTGCCTCTAGTGACTGAGAACGTTACTGCCTCTAGTAATTGAAGACGTTACTGCCTCTAGTGACTGAGAACGTTACTGCCTCTAGTAATTGAAGACGTTACTGCCTCTAGTGACTCAGAACGTTACTGCCTCTAGTAATTGAAGACGTTACTGCCTCTAGTGACTGAGAACGTTACTGCCTCTAGTAATTGAAGACGTTACTGCCTCTAGTGACTCAGAACGCAATTACGTCTAGTAATTGAGAATGTTATTGCCTCTAGTAATTGAAGACGTTATTGCCTCTAGTAATTGAGAATTTTATTGCCTCTAGTAACTGAGAACGTTATTGCCTCTAGTAATTAAGAACGAAATTGCCTCTAGTAATTGAGAACATTATTGCCTCTAGTGACAGAGAACGTTATAACCTCTAGTGAGAAATCATTGCCTCTAGTGACAGAGAACGTTATTGCCTCTAGTGAGAAACCATTGCCTCTAGTGATTGAGAACGTTATTGCCTCTAGTGAGAAATCATTGCCTCTAGTGATTGAGAACGTTATTGCCTCTAGTGATTGAGAACGCATTTGCCTCTAGTAATTGAGAACTTTATTGCCTCTAGTAATTGAGAACACAATTTCCTCTAGTAATTGATAACGTTATTGCCTCTAGTGAGAAATCATTGCCTCTAGTGATTTAGGACGTTATTGCGTCTAGTAATTGATAACGTTATTGCCTCTAGTGAGAAATCATTGCCTCTAGTGATTGAGGACGTTATTGCCTCTAGTAATTGATAACGTTATTGCCTCTAGTGAGAAATCATTGCCTCTAGTGATTGAGGACGTTATTGCCTCTAGTAATTGAGGACGTTACTGCCTCTAGTGATTGAGGACGTTATTGCCTCTAGTAATTGAGGACGTTACTGCCTCTAGTAATTGAAAGCTTTATTGCCTCTAGTGATTGAGAACGCATTTGCCTCTAGCAATTGAGAACTTTATTGCCTCTAGTAATTGAGAACACAATTTCCTCTAGTAATTGATAACGTTATTGCCTCTAGTGAGAAATCATTGCCTCTAGTGATTGAGGACGTTATTGCCTCTAGTAATTGATAACGTTATTGCCTCTAGTGAGAAATCATTGCCTCTAGTGATTGAGGACGTTATTGCCTCTAGTAATTGATAACGTTATTGCCTCTAGTGAGAAATCATTGCCTCTAGTGATTGAGGACGTTACTGCCTCTAGTAATTGAAAGCTTTATTGCCTCTAGTGATTGAGGACGTTATTGCCTCTAGTGATTGATAACGTTATTGCCTCTAGTGAGAAATCATTGCCTCTAGTGATTGAGGACGTTATTGACTCTAGTAATTGAAAGCTTTATTGCCTCTAGTGATTGAGGACGTTATTGCCTCTAGTGATTGAAAGCTTTATTGCCTCTAGTGACTGAAAACGTCATTGCCTCTAGTAATTGAGAACGGTATTGGAAAGCATTGCCTCTAGTAAATGAGGAAGCTATTACCTGTATGAACGGAGGCAGTTATTGCTTCTAGTAACTGATAATGCCCAGCATCTTTCATTCACAGATCATTGCGAAGGTTTGCAACAAAAAACGAAACAAACGAAAAACGGAAAACTGTGAACACAACGGGGTCGTAGTGTTGTTTGTATTTACGTAATTGAGGAAGTTTTTTGCAAGGCACGAGAATCATTGAGGAAGTTATGCGAAATGACACTGTAAGTGATATCATTTAGCAATGTAATCTTGAAGGTGTTTTGTTGTATTTTTTGTGGTTGTTGTTTTTGTCTTTCGTTGTTGTTGTTGTTTTGTGTGTGTGTGTGTGTGTGTGTGTGTGTGTGTGTGTGTGTGTGTGTGTGTGTGTGTGTGTGTGGTGTGTGCGTGCGTGCGTGCGTGCGTGCGTGCGTGTGTGTGTGTGTGTGTGTGTGTGTGTGTTGTTTGTTTGGTTGATTGGTTGGTTGGTTGGTTGTGTGTGTGTGTGTGGTGTTGTTGTTGTTGTTGAGGATGTTGGCTTTCAGAAACAGTGCTGACCGTTAAGAGTGCAGACAGTTCTACAACGTTTTGTAATCACAGCGTCAGCTTGTATAACTTTTACGACTTGCAGATATCGCGGCATATGATGTAAGCTCAACATATTTTCAATACCGATTTATTTTTCACTCGACGCCAGTTTCCATTATTGCTTAAGCTATTTCAGCTGGGTCAAAGAAAGGGTCGCAGAATCTGACTTCTGCGGAAGAAGCATGGGATCTTCAAAAAGGACTTGTAAACACGTAAAGAAAATCCATTCCTCAAACCGCCCTAACTTTGGCCTGAGAATTGATGGATTGATTCGATTAGCTCCGGCACTGGACAATGACACCGCCCAACCTCTCAGACTTGGAGACTCGACGCTACTTTCGAGCTGTCTGCACAGTGTTCTGTAGATGGGTGGGCCCGCGGGGTGGGTGCGGAACCTGGGGGAGGGCGCTAGGGGTGCGGAGAAGGGGGCAGAGGAAAGCAGCGGGTCACAGGGGCAGGTACAGATTCGATCTGTCCGACAAGTGGAAGAGGAGCAAGACAGCGCCACTAAGGGGGACTGACACCCGGACCCCGGTTCCGTTTTCAGCAGTTTGACATATTACCACAATATTCCCCCCCAGCCAAGCCGGGGGGGGGGGGGGGGGGGGGGGGGGCCAACGCCGGAGATAGCGGCAGGCACGATGCGATCTCAGCGGCTACGACGATGGTGCTCAAAGATGCCCCGTCGACAAACTATCTAATGAAATCGAGGGAATGAATTTGGGTCGAGTAATGAAGTGCTTCTGACATTTCAACGTTCGCGGGGCTACATCAATCCTGTGTGTAATGTGCCGGTCACACGTACAGGCAGCGCTACCGATATTACCTATTGATTCCAGCTAGTTTGGCGGACTTTTTTTCTCTCCCCCTCTCTCTCTCTCGGAAGGACGATCTCCACATGCAGGAAGGCTAGAGAAGCGGTTGTGGCGAAGGACGGGGGGTGGCGGGCGGCGATACTTTGCTTCGCTTGGCTGGCAGTAGCCGAGAGGGCGATTAACTCCGCCTCCCATCGCCAGCCTCTGTCCCGCGGCGGACTCGGAAACTTGCTCCGTGACCCACAAGTACAATCAGATCGATAGCCGAAAAAATGCTGTAGATATAGCTGGGCTAAAGATGCCGTGCTTTGCAAAGACTTTTAGCTTTCTGCGCGTGCCAGTAACTTTGTGGAGGTTTCAGTCACAAGGATCGGCTTGATTGCTTCTCATTCGATGCGAGCGTCAAAGTACGAGTGTGTTGTCCACCTCAGTCCAGTCCCAGCTCAGTGGTTTTGCTTCATTACTGTTGAAATCATGTTTTGTTTTGTTTTGTTTTTAACAAGGGAAACAGACACGTGTATTCATTCAAAACAGAATCAACGTAACTGTAGCATTAAATGAAAAGGTGGATGGAGAGACTGTATAATAAATTATAATAAATGATAGGCTGGAAGAAATCGATCGATGAATAATCGATACCTACGAACGGAGGAACAAAGCGGTTCATTCAGGCCAGTTCATACGGTTGCTAAGCGATCTGGAAAGCCCGTGTGATGCCAGCCCGTCTCTCGGAAGTGTTTCCACTGTGCGACTAGATTGTCATTTCGAAATACTCGTATACTGCCGAAGAGAAGGACGAAGAGTGGTGCCTGCCCTGCACAGAACCACCGGTCGCCGCGGCGAGATGTCTGTAACAAGAGCTGCAAGAGCTAAATTGGGGGTTTCGCACTCAGCCGAAAGTCACCTCCCACAATTACCTTCACCCGAGCTCTCGATCTGAATGCACGGGGATTCGCGTCTGATTTCAACATTCAAATAAATAATTCCTCACTTGACTGCAGCTGATCCATCTCGTCATAGGCGAACGTGCGGTGATGTATTGTGAAGGTTTTGTTCGGAATCCACCCGTTGCTACGTTTTAGCTTGTGGGCTAAACATGGTGGGATTTTCGCGCAGAATATCGTATTATGTGACGCACTGATTAGCTGAAGCCGCTCGGTTGGCTTGCAGCCCTAAATCCTCGATTGTCTAGTGCGTTTCCATTACACTTACATTCGCTAGAAGCCTAGCGCTACCACAAGGAATTTAAAATGGCGGAAGGA
>JABMCL010001116.1:407500-427500 GCA_018857735.1 Alviniconcha marisindica | reverse complement strand
AGTTGAAGTAGTGCCAGGGAGCAGGGGGCAATCAAGGCGTTACGTGGCAGGACTACAGCCAGCAAGACGTATTGATTGTCCAATAAAGAAGGAGCGACAAGCGTTGCTTCCAGAAGCAGCTGCTGGCTTCAACTTACTTCCGACTTCCTCGGCAGCTCTCAATCACAGTGCAACAATCTCATACTGTTTTGTTGTCATTTAGAACGGTGTGAGACGGGCAAACTATGGGCATTATCCACGCAGATAGTCTCCCCCTGTTGGTAACGCCAGAGCGGAGGCTGTGGGAAACAAGATGTCAGCGGCTTTTTGCCGTCATTATCAGGCTTAGGGTAAAGCTGCGGAAATGCATGCCGGGAAGGGGCGCCTTCTTCCGCTATCAGCCAGTCAGAGGCAGGGTTTTGTTTTGTTTCCGTTTTGTCTTTTTCGCTATCCCCCACGCCACACCACTCCTGCTCCTTTGTTTCTTTCTTTTTTTTCTCCATTTTTTTCATTTTTTTCATTTTTTCATTTTAAGTTCCAATGATTTGATTTCCTGTTTTGTTGCTTCTGTGTTGTCTTAGATGGCAAACGCAGATGCCCCTGTTTACAGTTCGGCTGGCGTTGTTTTACCCACGCTCGATAAGCTCGTTTTTCATTGTTCACCCCTTTTCGCTATCCACATTGACCGGCATGGGCATTAACATAGTTCCAGCTAATCTGGTGGATAGTCAGAATTTTTTCATCTTCAAAAAAATACTGACTCTGACATATTTTCGTTGTTGCTGTTGAACACTGTCGAACAGTTGGTTGCTATGGTCATCATTCAACGTTTGCTCAAGTCATACGGAGAGTCATTCACTGAGACGGAAACTCCTCATGTAGCATTAAAAAAAAAAAAAAAAAAAAAAAAAAAGGCGACGGAAAATACGCGTAATGCAATGCAAAATAACTTATTTATCCACATTATTCCTAAAAAAAAAAAAAAAATGTTCTAGTCCACTCGGCCCACATCGGCCAAAACACACACGCGCACACACACACACACACACACACACACACACACACACACACACACACACACACACACACGCACGCACGCGCCATTCATATCTCGGTCTCATTCTGGTGAATACTATATGCGCAGGGGACCGGGGTAAAAACGAAAGAAAGAAAGAAACAAAAACAAACTACGGTTCATAGTAACCCATAAATGCATGAAACTGTAACTGGTTCGGAGAAAGTTTTCACGACTCCATTCGTACTAATCGACATGCACTACGAGACTAAACGATTTCAAGCTAGCCCTAATTGTTGTTACTGTGTTGTTGTCGTTGGTGGTGGTGAGTATGCTGGTGTTGATGGAGTTTATGCTTACGATTTGACCGATGATGATGTGGTGCTTTCAGTGAATACAATAATATATTATGTTATTGCACTTGTTGCGGTCTTCTTGGTGTGACTGCTGCTGTTACTGTCGTTATTATTGTTGCTGTTGTTGTTGTTGTTGCTGTTGTTGACATTTTGGCTTCTTCTCCTTCTTCTTCTTCTTCTTCTTCTTCTTCTAGTACAATGATCAGAAGCCGACAAGGAAATTCTTTGGTCGAAGGCTTTCATAGCCTTCAGCTATATCGCATAATTCTGGGGTGGGGTGGGGGGTGGGGTGGAGAGAGAGATTGAGAGAGACAGATAGAAGAGACAGACACAGAGACAGACAGACAGACAGACACAGACAGAGAGACAGAGACAGAGACAGACAGAGACAGAGACAGAGAGGACAGACCACTGCTTTATTGTAACTTGCCCAACGTTTTCAAAATACTGTAGGCCCAGCTGATCAGTTTGTTCAGTAAGGTGCACACGGAGCAACCTCAGAATTCTTCACTGCGTATTCAGGCAATTGTAAAACAGCCATGTACGCCTACAGGAATCTAGGGTTTATCACCGATTTGTAGGACAACAATGGATGAGACTGTCACGGAGATAGTGATCGATTGGTCTGTACATCATTATGTCGTAGCATTTCGGTTTCGGTTCTACTATCAAGCACTGGAGTACAGCCGGTGAACCCAAAGTTGTTTCACACTGACGTTCGTGCTAATGGGCATCGTACTCACCGATGAAACCGGCGTCTACACTTGTAACATCTTGTCTCGGTTGCTGGCGAGTGTCAGTGAAGGTTGAGCATCCAGCCGCCTCTTAACACTGAGGCAGTCTTCGTAGCTTGGACCGAAGGGACGCTGGTCAGCTGACTCTTTCCCTCGTCACAGACGTGCAAGCAGAGATGCAACTCACTGACCAGTCTTACTGCAGCGTAACCAAAACACCAATGAAACACTGAGAACAGACGGCAACGCCAACGTTTGACTGAGACAAGTGTATCTCGAATCATGGACTTAAACAGCCAGCTCTCATTCCTTACTGTCGTGATCACCTTGTTCAATGAATCTTCCAACAGGGGCATCAGACACGAACAGAAGTGCAGGAGCTGGAATGGAAAGTAGTTAAGGAACAAGTACTAAGGCTCAAATCCTCTAGTTCTAAACTGTCAAATCCTCATGGCGTCTGTACTGACGAGAAACTAGCTACCCCCAACCCCTGCAATCCCCCCCACCCCCTACCCCACCATCTCCCCCATCCCCGCCATCTCCAATATCCCCCCTCATCAAGGACAGCCCCACAACACGGTACTGATGAAAAGGCAGCAAGAACGATGTCCGAGACAAAGAGGAAAGAGGCGGCTGATCAAAGTCTTCGTTCCGACCCGTCGAATACTGATCTAGTCTGAATAGGGGCCTCAGCCTGGCCACTCAACCTATCGCTGACACGCGCCCACTAGCAGAGACTAGATCCTGGAAGTGTTTCACTGAGAGAGAAAAACAAGAGCAATATGACTAAACAGAAAGGAGCCGAGGTATGGCTGGCTGGTGTCATTTAGCTCCAATCTGCTGAGATCTAATGAGGTGGCTTATACCCCACCCTGCTTCCCGTGCCGTCCTCTCTCGCATCGCCATCCTCTTCCAAGATGCTGCCATCGCACGAAAGCCACGAAAAGCTGGAGTCACTTCATTTTACGCTGCTTTGGAGTGTCGGTGAGTATCAGTGCCCTCGGCCGCCCCCCGCCCACCTAAGGACAAGCTACGAAAAAGGCTACTTTGCGGAAATAAAAGATGTGATCAGAAAGACGGGGCGACAAGAAGGAAACAGATGTATGGTAGGCCGCATTCACTTAGTTCCACGCTGTCGAACCCTGATGGAATCAGCAGTGGGTTCCCGCACTCCCTCTGGCCTATAGCCGCGGCCGCCCCCCCACTCCCCTCCAACCCCGCTCCCCTTCCCAGCTTCCCCCCTCCACTCCGCCAACCGAAAGCACAAAGGCGGGGACGTACTCCACAGAGACGACGCACGTGAGGAGAAAGACTGGGAGGACGGGCCCAGCGGCCTGGGAGTTTGTAGTCCCCTGACGTTCTGTGCCTGATCCCAGAGAGGGTTCTGCGCCGGGCTCCAAGCCCCACCTCTTCCCTCTCCAGTTTGCCATCTGACCACCATGTGGTACCCTGTTGACTGATGGAATGGAGGGTTCCGCGGCAGGCTCTAAGCCCCACCTCTTCCCTGGCCAGTTAAATTTGCATGTGACCACCATTCGGTAGGCCCTAGGCCTACTGTGTGGACTGGTGGAATGGAGGGTTCCACGCCGGGCTCTAAACCCCACCTCTTCCCTCTCCAGTTTTCCATCTGACCACCACGTGGTACCGTGCTGAGTGGTGGAATGGAGGGTTCCGCGCCGGGCTGGGAGCCCTACCTCTTCCCTCTTCAGTTTTCCATCTGACCACCATGTGGTGCTGTGTTGACTGGTGGAATTTAGGGTTCCACGCCGGACTAGAAGCCCCACCTCTTCCCTGGCCAGTTTTCCATCTGACCACCATGTGGTACTGTTTTGAAGGGAGTGTTATAATGTTGTGGAATAGAGGGTTCCGCACTGAGCTGGAGGCCATCCTCTTTCCTCAGTAACTTTCCTCCTGACTATCACCTGCTTTTTGGCTGGTGGAATGCGCATGATTGGAGTCTAATTCCGGCGTTTAAATGAATGTAATTTGTCTCATCTGATTGCAGCTAATGTGTCTGAATGACCGTGCACCATCACTTTGAAGCTTTTGTACGGTTTTGTCTTTCGCACCGTTGCTACACTTGACTTGAGAGGAGAACATGGCGGCCTGTCTTTCGCTTCTTCGAGCAGAATATTTTCATTGTGAGGTTCTAATTGGCTGAAGTGCTCGAGTGACTACGAGCCCCTCCTCTACTAGTGTCTGGCGCAGAAAGAAATGCAATCTTCCTCTGTACTGCCGCCTTCTGTATGCTGTGTATTGTATTGTTCCCAATTTAGAGGGTCTTATTCTCAAGGGAAATACGAGCTGGAGTCGTGGCGGAGGACAAGTAAAACCTGTGTGTGTGTGTGTTTGTGTTTGTATGTGTGTGTGTGTGTGTGTGTGTGTGTGTGTGTGTGTGTGTGTGTGTGTGTGTGTGTGTGTGTGGTGTTGTGTGATGTGTGTGTGTGTTTGTGTGTGTGTGTGTGTGTGTGTGTGTGTGTGTGTGTGTGTGTGTGTGTGTGTGTGTGTGTGTGTGTGTGTGAGTGAATGAGTGTGTGTGCAGATAGGCAGGGTATGCATGATCGAGAGCTCGGATATCCATGATGGAAAAGAGTTTAGTGAAAATGTTTCACATAATGATTTATAGCGGAGTTTGCAGTCGCTTCAGGATTACGTAAGTAGACGGTGGAGCAATTACAGAAGGACATGGTCTCGTTTTCGAGGCGTAAGACAAAGGTTGTAATCACAATTGTGCACTTTCCTAACTAAAGAAAAAAAAGTCAGGGACATCCTGAGAGAAGGGAAGTTCGACAGTCGGGCAAAGTCAGCAGAATTTTGCTTCAGTAGTGAGGACAGTGAGGTGTGGCGATGATGACGCCTGCATCAATGTGTGCAGACCTGCATGTTTACGTTTACAAACCCCCGTTCCTTTCGACCATAACAAGTCGAGTTCATGGTCTTCAGTTGTTGTTTTTCTTCTTTTTTTTTCTTTTTCTTTTAAGCAAAAGACAGTACAGTGCTACAGGATGGTCTTGATGTGGCAGCGTTTGTTTGGTATTTTGACTTTACTATTTAAATTTTCTAATGACGACTTCCGGTCGCTTTCCAGCAGGCCCAGAGTCTGTCTACCCTCACACATGGATTCCTGAATTTCCTCTTTTTCCATTCTATTTAAAATCTTTTCGCATAAGTGATATTAGACATAATATAAATTCCTGAATTTAAATTTAGTCTAAATGCTACTGCATTATGTAGCCTTGCATATATCTGAAGACATAAACAGAGTTCAAAACCCTTCATGGAAAGTAAGTGTTGGTCTTTTGCACAGGCATAAAACTGAGAACTACTGACTTTCCCCATCTTCTTCTCAAATACGGAGCTGTTGGTTACAAAATGCAGCTGTAATAGACAACCTTCGATCTTTTGCTAGAACACACAACGCGCACTTCCGTTGCGAAGTAAACAGTGCTTATGTAGGTCTTCCTAAAATGGCGCTGCTAGTGATACCGTCGTTTGATCTTCTTCGGTTCCGGGGTGACATCCGTCATTAGTGATCCCGTGCGGTTTGACAGCACGTTAAAATACAATTATTAACTGACTCGAGAGTATATACGCAGAGCTGTGTACACTTTATATGTGTAACTTCCTGAAATGAAAATCCCGACTGACAAAAGCCTTGGTCGTTGAACTGCATCTTACGTAGTCCAGCTCTGCCGCCAACTGGGACGCCAAAGATTGTTTGTTTGTTTGTTTGTTTGTTTAAGAAAAAAAGAAAGAAAAAGAAAGACGGTTGGATGAGAATCATTAATACCCTCAAAGATTACTGGCATGATTGTTAATGGGTCTGTGGGCCCCTGCCACCACCACCACCGCCAGCCGCGTCCATACCAAACAGCTATCAGGCCGTGGTTAGTGCATGATGTGACTGTGACCATCCTTCTGCTACCACAGCAATGTCACCACAGGGATTTCTGCACCCTCGCTACCCAAGTACTTTACAGCCACGCGCAAATTAATGGCCCTCTCACTCGTCCCTTTTCTTCTCGCTTTTGATTTCAAGGGAGAGGTTTGAAGAAGATGCAGTTAGAGGCTCTGCAACTTCCTCAGCTCCCGTGGCGGCTCTTCCGGGGAGTGAAAGAGTCGTAAAGAGGACAAAGGAAGGCGGCAGAGTTTTGTGGGCGTTTCAGCTGGCGACGGTAAAACGGGGCCTGAGGGGATTTGCACTTCGCTTGAGGGTTCAGTTCATCGGAAGTTTCTAAACCAAACGCCGAGGGACAGCGAATGAAGGGTAATGACGAGAGTGGGACAGAGAGAAAGAGATGCAGAGAGAGTGGGGGAAGGAGGAGAGAGAGAGAGAGATGCTGAACGGTTTCGCTGTGTTCAATCTCAAATTTAACACCATCCATTACCATTCTTCCCAACCGTGTGTCGACCCGTCTCAAAAGCAATATTCCCAGGTCAGCAGAATTTAATCTCAACACTTGAGAGTGTGCATGAACTCTTCTGCCATGCGCCTTTCTCTAACTATAAATCTGCAGGGTCAGTGCATATCCACAGTGTTGCACTCCCACAAAAAGATAGCACGGATGCGAGAAATGAGGGTCCCATCTTCAGAGAACCCAGACATTTGAAGTTTACATTCCATCAGACTGTAGCTTAGCCTGCTTCGCCTTTACCACAAATTCTGCATTGTACTCTCTCTCTCTCTCTCGTGCTTTCTTGCGCCTCCCATCTTTCTACCTCTCTTGCACCTTCCCCTAGCCTCTCTCTGTCTCTCTGTCCGTCTCTGTCTGTCTCTCTTGCACCTTCCCCTAGCCTCTCTCTGTCTCTGTCTGTCTGTCTGTCTGTCTCTGTCTCCCCCCCCCCCTCCCCCAGCTTGCCATGCAACATATAGTGAGATGCGTTAAACAGTGAATTAGACTTTTGCTTGTGAAAGGCTGAAATGAGTATGACCTTCGCGGTTGACTGGTTTTGTAACATCCAGTCAGACCCGTAGGTCATACTGAGGCAACTGACTGCAGTGCAGGAGGACCCTTTGGGCCGCGTAGTAACCTTGCTGTCCCTTTTGAACGTTGCTGCAGCGGTAAAGGAATCCCAAAGAGCCTACGTGCCATTTCAGCGTGATTTATCAGCAGTGAAACAGAGGAACAGAGGAAATGTACAATCGGGATCTGTAGGGAGGTATGTCGGTGTTACTGCGTGCGGGGGAAGGTAGGAGTTGGGTGGGGGGCTGTAAAAGAACGCGCCGAGATGGCAGCAGTTTCTTGTGGCACCAGCCATGTCAGCGCTGTAAGTGCATCATTTCGATGGATATTCAAAAAATGCGCTATAAAAAGCTATTTACTCATGTAGAATCACATGCGAGCGCAGTGAGTCTGCTCGAGAGCGGAGAATAGCGCTATATAAAAGCGATCAATAAAAAAAATAAAAATAACAGAGGACAAGTGAAATGAACGATGAAGAAGTGAGGTAATACCACTCAGTACGAGTAGAAACAACAAACTCAGTGTGTGGAAACAGAGCCCAGTGTCCCACCATGCCTCGGAAATACCAGCTATTCTATGCACATAGGCTGCTCTTCAAAAATACCAACTATTCTATGCACATAGGCTACTCTTAAAAAATGCCGGCTATTCTATGCACGTAGGCCACTCTTAAAAAATGCCGGCTATTCTATGCACATAGGCCACTCTTCAAGAATGCCGGCTATTCTATGCACATAGGCCACTCTTCAAGAATGCCGGCTATTCTATGCACATAGGCCACTCTTCAAGAATGCCGGCTATTCTATGCACATAGGCCACTCTTCAAGAATGCCGGCTATTCTATGCACATAGGCCACTCTTCAAGAATGCCGGCTATTCTATGCACATAGGCCACTCTTCAAGAATGCCGGCTATTCTATGCGCATAGGCCACTCTTCAAAAATGCCGGCTATTCTATGCGCATAGGCCACTCTTCAAAAATGCCGGCTATTCTATGCGCATAGGCCACTCTTCAAAAATGCCGGCTATTCTATGCGCATAGGCCACTCTTCAAAAATACCAGCTATTCTATCCGCATAGGCCACTCTTCAAAAATACCAGCTATTCTATCCGCATAGGCCACTCTTCAAAAATACCAGCTATTCTATACGCATAGGCCACTCTTCAAAAATACCAGCTATTCTATACATATAGGCTACTCTTCAAAAAATGAGACGCATGTTTTGCTGTTTTGTTTCTGGCGTCAAACTACGGCAAGAAATAAACGGAACAAGTAACACCGTTCACTGGATTGTCAGCTTTACATCAGTATTAGCTCCGTGTGTTATTATACAACATGTGCATGAAGTGGCCAGAATGTCAATGCGGTTTAAGTTTTCGCAAAGTCAGTTGAAAAATAGTGACTAAACCCCGACACGCTGGCAATGAAACCCCATGAAAGTAGAATGTGCCGATATAACTCAGCATTTAAGGATGACGTCTCTCGGCCAAAGGGATCGGTAAAACGCATAATGGCGCTTCCAAGGACAGAACTAAACCGAGGCGGCACAGCACTTCCACGTCGCTTAAAGCACCACCTGCAGGCTCTGAGCGAGATTTCAAGCGACTGGCTCAGCATCAGACACTCTGTGTTGGGGTGGGGGTGGGGGGAGAGAGACCAAGGGCGACGACACTTGCAAATCCCCGCTTCATACGCCTCCGCCACTTGAGGAATCTCGTCCTGTCGGCAATCTTGACGGTCCAGACATGGCATGCAGCACGCCAGGCTTCCGACCAAACCGTCCACAACAGACTGCAGTCTGCTGGCTGAAGAGCCGTGTCCAGTGACCCACTCAGCGTCATCACCAGAACAGAGTTCAGTGACCCACTCAGCGTCATCACCAGAACAGAGTTCAGTGAGCCACTCAGCGTCATCACCAGAACAGAGTTCAGTGAGCCACTCAGCGTCATCACCAGAACAAAGTTCAGTGACCCACTCAGCGTCATCACCAGAACAGAGTTCAGTGACCCACTCAGCGTCATCACCAGAACAGAGTCCAGTGACCCACTCGGCGTCATCACCATAACAGAGTCCAGTGACCCACTCGGCGTCATCACCAGAACAGAGTCCAGTGACCCACTCAGCGTCATCACGAGAACAGAGTCCAGTGACCCACTAGGCGTCATCACGAGAACAGGGTCCTATGAGCCACTCGGTGTCATCACCAGAACCGTGTTCAGTGACCCACCCAACGTCAACAACAGAACAGAGTTCAGTGACCCATTCAGCGTCATCACGAGAACAGGGTCCAGTGACGTGACCCACTCAGCGTCATCACGACAACAGGGTCCAGTGACGTGACCCACTCAGCGTCATCACGAGAAAAGGGTCCAGTGACCCACTCAGCGTCATCACGAGAACAGGGTCCAGTGACGTGACCCACTCAGCGTCATCACGAGAAAAGGGTCCAGTGACGTGACCCACTTAGCGTCATCACGACAACAGGGTCCATCGACCCACTCAACGTCATCACGAGAACAGGGTCCAGTGACGTGACCCACTCAGCGTCATCACGAGAACAGGGTCCAGTGACGTGACCCACTTAGCGTCATCACGACAACAGGGTCCAGCGACCCACTCAGCGTCTTCAATGGATGTCAGAAAAGACAGGAGGCAGTCTGGTTCGGCGACGAGTCGTACTGCTTCCCTTACCGCAGAACCAGCGAGAGTTACGCCCCGAACTGTGTGGATGAGATGCCCAGCATGGTGGTGGGGGTGTAATGATGTGGGCTGCGATCAGCTCGATCGGAAGAAGCGCTTTGCTGTGTCCAAGGAGTAGTAGTAGTAACTGGATTTTAATGTCCTGTCAACCACACAAGGTCACCTCAGGACAGTCAAACTCAGGTCATAAGCAAATACACATTTCTAAACTCTTCTCACATATATATCAACCCTCTGTCAAGTCAGTCTACAAAATCAGTCACTTTGCAAGCATAAAACATACATACACAAACATCAGACACAATTGTTTTGAAGAGTTAGTCCCTTCGATATTACTCCTGTTAAAAGAGCACATAAGGCTAGGACATGCTGGCATCGTCGACCATTCCGTCTAATTTATCGATACCAGGTTAAAGAAAAATATTTTTTTAAAGGAATGGACAAACACAATATAAAATAATAATAAAAATGTTACATAAATACATAATGGCAAATACCAGTGCCATATGGCAGCAAGCTGCACATACCACCTACCAACTATCATCTCCTAGCTGCTCAACAAGAGCCATACAAAAAAAGCCTAACCCGTAACGAAAGATATTTGAGAGTTTTCTGGAGAGAAAAAAAAAAAGTCAGGAGAATGGACCATTAGCAGAAAAATGACAAGACAGAAAGAGCATGAGGATTAGGCAGGAGAGAGAAACAAAGCCCCGAACCCACAGCGATCCTGCTGCCACACGCCTTCGCCCTTCTGGCTGCCCTGGCGCCCTATTCCAACACGACAACGCCAGACTCCTTGCTGCTCGCTCACCGCACAGTTCCCCGCCAACAACGTTCCAGCTCTTTTTGCTGGCCTTCCATCGCCCCATTTTTAAGAAGAAGAAGAAGAAGAAGAAGCTCTATTTGGAACGCGCTCAACCACGCCTTCAACACTAAAAATAATAATATATATATATACAAAAAAAAAAAAATGTAATTTTACATCTAATGCCACGTCTGCCATATTGATACTGTTTATATAGTACATGTATTAGAATACTAGGGGGAGGGGGCGCTTAATACAGGACGTACACACACGCGTGCACAAACACCACACACACACACACATACACACACACACAAACACTACACACACACAGACACACCACACACACGCACAAATAGGTTAGGAAAATTATTACTAGTTTCATCTGGGGTAAAAGTACAGCCAAAAATAGGAAAGGTTATAATTTTATTTTCAAAGTCGACAGAGTTGAGCAGTGTCTGAGATCAAATGGAAGTGAGTTCCAAATGTAAGGTCCAAAGCAGGAAAAAGAGCGAAAGCCATGCGTCTTGTGTTTGTACCGTTGGTTCTGGAGTATGCGAGAATTAGAAGAGGGGCGAAGCGTTAGGGACTGAGTGCAGACATGTAGCCGTTCTGAGAGGCAGGAAGGACCACAGCCATTTATTGATAAAACCACATAATTCATCCCAATCGAACACATTCGGGACGAGTTGGGCAGAGTATGGCAGAGTGAACGCCAACAGGAGTGGGTGGCCATCCGAGCTGAAGTGATTCGCAACCTGATCCAGTTCATGCCACGGGCAGTTATTGATTGTTGAGCAGGACATAACGTTTACTGATTTGCATGCGCTGCAGTCTCAAAATGCCGACTTAATGAACTGATGTCATGGACGGGAACGTTGAAAACATGAACTTTGACCAGGATAAACTGTAAATTGAAATTTGATGAAGTCCTCTTGTAAAATCGTTATAAAAACAACGGCACGTTCAATCGCAAAACGTTTAATGCGGATCATGATCGATTAATCTCCTCTAAGGACTCGAGAAGCTTAGCCTCCGAAGGAGAGTTCCTTTAAGCCGACGGACTAGGCAAGGGGAATAATCAGCCAAAGGGACGTCGAATAAACGCATCCGCCATCCCTCCCTTGCCACGAGCACGAGCATATGACTACAAGATGTACCATCAGGCTGCGACGTCATCGTTAAGCGTCTGATCGTGTAATGTAGGTTTCAGACTTGCTCCATTCTCATCTGATCTGACAAAGCGGTCTGATGGTCAGTGAAACTCGTCTATTGTATAAAATAGACATTACTGGCATACAATGCAGTTTGTGTGTGTGTGTGTGTGTGTGTGTGTGTGTGTGTGTGTGTGTGTGTGTGTGTGTCTTTGTGCCATCGGTATCACTGTCATGAATAGTTCTCGTTCTTTGTCCCGCAGGGCAATAATAACGCTACCAATTCTACCGTTTCTTCGTCGCTGGTGGCTGCCATTCCACGGAGACCTTAAACACAACTGCCTTTCCATCAGCCAATGTACCAACGTGTTGCGAGGCATGCTACACGAAATGTAGTAACATTTGGTGATATGTTAGAGCATGTTGTAGTCATTTTACACACACACGCACGCACGCACCGCACCCCCCCCCCCCCCCCCCACCCCACACACACACACTTAAGCAGGTATGTGCATGGTCATGATTTTTAAAGGGAATTCGGAAACAAAATCTGATTTGCATCTAAAAGAGACGAAAAACAGTAGATCTCGACAAGATTTTAATTAACTAGACGTAAAGGAAAAAACAATGCTCATATTGTCAAGGGAAAATACAGAAATTCAACATATTACACACGCATTAATTCTGTTAGGATACCTTCAACAACCTGGAAGAAGTTGACTCAAAATTAAATATAATAATGAAACTAACACTGGGTGATTAATCCTGGTACATAATTATGTTAACTTTATGATGAAAGCATGTTTCTCCATCACTGTTTTCGTAAACGGCATTTTGCCAATCTTCGACTTTAGATAAAAACAGAACTAAGAAATAACAGTTACAACAACAAAAAATAAGTCCAAAAATGTAACTATTTCTCCAAAGTGGGCTCTCTTTGGGAAACCTTTCTGAAGCTATTCCGGCATAGGTACTACAACTGCCACTTCCAGTTGTCTCTTCTTGTGGCTTAATACATTGTTCGCTTAGACCATGCTTTTCGTCTGATGCAAGTGCCGCTTACTTGGACTTAAATAATAATAACGAGAGATTTCTATACCGCCTACACTTTGTCAGCACAGTGTTTTACAATGAACAATCAGGACAAAATATAAACAAATAAATATAACAATCCCACCACCTCTCCCTGCGCACATACACACAAAGCATAATAGCCAGAATCACTTGTTCAATAGTGAAAATACAATCTGGAGAGGAAGGTTTTACGGCTGGACTTGTAAGATGAAAATGATGGTCTGTGTCTGATAGAGAAGAGCAGGGAATACAATCTGGAGAGGAAGGTTTTACGGCTGGACTTGTAAGATGAAAATGATGGGCTGTGCCTGATGGAGAAGAGCAGGGAATTCCGTGTCTCAGCCTATTCAGTTCGAAGCGTATTTTCGCACTTTGGCGCGCGGCACATAATTATTAATTCACAGAGAACCGGTAAAAATCGGGTATAAATGTTTCCAACAAGTGCTACAAATATGTAAATGCACACCAAACCACAAAAAGTTTTTCTTTCTTTCTTCTTCTTCCTCCTTTCTTCTTGTCTTTCCGTGGAGGTGGGGCGGGGAGGGCGGGGAGTGGCGTTTCCTGATGGGATTTGATTTGGGTTATTATAGGGTCACGTCTGCAGACTGGAAGTCCGGCCGGGGGGATGAGGGGGGGGGGGGAGTGAAATGGTCCACTGGTGCACGTGGAAAGGTCCATCGAGGAATGTGTTTGGGCTTGCGGAGGAATACATAATCAAACGTAGAGCAGAATGGGCCCATACACAAATCGAATTTTGAACCATTTTTTAATGTAAAGGAAGGTCGTAGCATTCCAGCTGTTTGAGGCGGAGAAACGTCACAGGGACAGGAATGCAAGCACCGCCTCATCGTCGTTAGGTCAGTCATTGTTGTACACACGCTTTGCAAAGGACGAGATAGGTCAGCTGCTAGCGCGTCGGACCGAAAAGCCAGGCGTAATACTGACGCGGTTCCATTCCCCGGTTCGGCAAGGGAGTTTTTCTCTCAGCGTCAATTTTTAGTGCAGACTCTGTTGCGGTGTTCATACAGCCCCCGAGTGCAGTTGCGTGCATCAACATCTGTGTGCGCGTTAAAAATCCCCAACACTGTAAGTAAGTAAACATTTTGCTTTACGTCCACAGAAGCGAGGTGGCTTATCAGGGACGGGGACAGGGGTGGGGGGGGGAGAGAGGATGAAAGAGTGAAGGCTCGACAGCGCGCTCGCACGGGTTCCACTGAATCTGATACTGGAATCACGGTAAATAACAATTAATGCCGGAGACGGACTGAGAGAAACAGAATACTACAGACGATTCCCATTGCTGGCGGAGCTGTCAATGAAATGAATGTTCTCCTTTGGTACGAAGTAGACAGCGTAGATTTTAGGCAGGAAGAGAAAGACCTGCATGGAAATGACTGAGAAGATCATGGTTGTCGCCAAGCACGCTGCCTGCACTGTGTAATCGGTGGCTGTAAAGTAGGTGGGCAAGAAGGACAGCCACATGAGCACGGTGGTGTAGATGCAGAACATGATGAACTTGGTCTCGTAGAAGTTGTCGGACAGGCTGCGCGTTTTGAAGGCGAAGACGGTGCACACCACCATCAGCAGCAGGTTGAAGCAGACGCTGAGAGAGAAGCCCACTGCAGGGTCTGAACACACCCTTTCCACCAGTTTCTCGCCGATGTTGGGCATGACAGTGAGGGCCATGGGAGGTTCTATCACCATGGTAATACACTGTAGCAGGACCTGGCAAGACACGAGTCAACACGAGAATTTAGTTGTAAAGCTACAAAACGAAAGGAGAGACCATACCGCTGATGATGAGGATACTTTAGTACACAAGGATAACGATTTAAGCACAAGTCGGATTTTTCTTGTTTTATTACAAATTTGTCCCCGATGACAAACACAGAAATATTCAATACAATTCTGTGTGCGACCAGCGCTTTCACGAGAGCTCTGTAAATATTGTGGGGTTTGTTGTTGCTGTTTTGTTGTTGTTGCTGTTTTGTTGTTGTTGCTGCGTGTGGGACGTGTGTGCTACTGATTTATGAAAAGTCGAAGCAGTAACAAATGCATTACTTGTCTGTTTATTTTGAGCCTTGAGTTGAACTTAAATTTCCTGTTTTTACAGAGGACAAATAAATAGTCTTGATCTTGAGTCTTGAGTAAACTACAGGTACCTAAGGCAAAATCAAATACGTCTAACTATAGAAACTATAGAAACCATTACTGTCCGATACTTAGCAACCTTTAAACAGAGCTAAAATGGAACAACAGTAATCAAATGCCAATCGGAATTCGCAGCAGAGACAGACAGACAAGCAGGCAGACAGACAGGCAGGCAGGCAAACAGACAAAGACAGATACAAATACAGACATAGACAAAGCTGACACAAAGACAGATACAGAGACAGACAGAGATATTGCAAAATCGTAATAAAAGAATGCGGGAAAGCGACAGCATAATGATTATATATATATATATATATATATATATATATATATATATATATATATATATATATATATATCTACACACACACATACATACATATATATATCTCGACAGCAAAAATCAAATGTAACAAATTTGAAGATTAAACCATGAAGCATTATACACATATAAAATAAACAAAGTTGATGACACAGATTTATAGCTCCGAAAAATGGTCATCGTCAATCAGGTGAACACTGGAACCGTTTTAAAGGCAACAGTGGGCAAAATCTGAGAAACGGCGTGGAGCACATAATTATGGGCTTTTGCGAGCGCACTGATACCATCTTGAACTCAACTGGACGCAAGACAGACGTGCGGAGTACTCTCTCACGAACGGAATTACCACAGAGTTGTAAAGACTAAGACGAAGACGAAACAGGAGTTAGGGGACTTGATTTTGACTTGCGGGGAGCCGCACGGGGTCACCTCAGCACGACCAACACAAGTAGAAGAAGGGAAGGAGACAGTGGAGGAAGCAAAAGCTCTATCGACCGCATGATACATTAGAGCCGTGAGTAAAATATTCGCACGGAAATAACACTAGTCAACATTACATTTACAGGGAAGATTTGATGCCACAAAATTATCAAGAAATAGATTCTCAAGGGAATAGGTCTACACCAAGGTATCTTGGAAAAAGATTGTCCTGCTTTTTGACGTACCTGTATACAAATGAGGATGAACGCAAACACCACCTGGGCTCTGGGGGTCACGCATTTAGGTTTCTCGGTAGGTTTCGTTCCACTTTTCTGGACCCGGTAAATACGGTCGAGCTTCACCAAAAGGGTTCCGTACGACATGGTCAAGGACAGATTGAAGCCGACATCGGTAATGATGCAGGTGAACATGGTGGGTTCTACGAGGAAGGTCACCACGAGTATGCAGGTGAGCATGTGGCCAATGAGCATCATGATGGACACCTCTGGGCTACTGGCTTTGATCAGAGGATTGTTACCTGGTCAGGCAGAAATCAGCAGGTCAGGCAGAGATCTGGCGAGTACAATGTATGTTAATCAGTCTGTTAGTCAGTCCTTGTATAGGTTGGTCTTAAGGAAAGAAACTGGTTAGTATTTGGGTTTTAAAGTCCTGTCAGCAGCGCAGGGCCACCTCAGTTGATCAAATTCTGCCATGATTCGCTGACCTTGCAGACATGCAGAAAGTCCATAACTCTGCAGCGAAACCGGTTTTCAAGGCATGCCAACACCGTTTCCTCCAAAGCAATGAAATTCGCTCCCTTCTGACATCGTCGCATTCAATCCTCCCATGCCTTCAAAACTGTGTTAAAAACTCACCGATACAAACAATACCACAACAAGTGATTTCAAATTCTGTATTTTTATTTCCCCCCTACATTTTGTAAAGCGCGGTGTCCTCATCCTTGTCGGTCAGACACGACAATGTAAAAATGACGCTATCATTATCATCATTCTTGTTATTATTATTACTATCATTAATATTAAGAACTAGTTTGATTGACTTTCTTGATTCTATATATACACCACAAGTAATCATCCGAAAGTGGGATGGGAGGTAACTCCCCTTGGCGGAAGTCGCGGAGTCATTTCCCCTTCTCTTTCTTCTACCGAGATTCAGGACTATTGGGCGATTCAGCGAAGCTGGTTTGCTAGAGTGAATGCGCTTTGTAATCTTTCGTGCAAGAAGTCGCGGGGTGCAAAATTAAAAGGGATTTCTGAGTAGGCGTTGCTTCACGCTGTGTATAACAGGGGAAGTTGAACCTAGAATCGCGAAGCAGTACAAATCCAAATTTCCTTAGTTGCAAAAATTACCTGGAAAGGGGATGGAGGGGGGGAAAAAAGTGTTTTTGCTTTTTTTGGCTGACCGGGAAAGGAATTCAGAAAAAAGCTTTTGGGGCCATCCAAAGCAGAGAAAACGAGTTATACCCATTGCCAGACACATTATGACTACGGGCCCCCAAAATTTGCCTTTAAAGTTGGCAGTGTAAAATTCGAAAAATTCA
This sequence comes from Alviniconcha marisindica, assembly GCA_018857735.1. Lineage (NCBI taxonomy): Eukaryota > Metazoa > Mollusca > Gastropoda > Provannidae > Alviniconcha > Alviniconcha marisindica. The sequence goes on along the minus strand of JABMCL010001116.1, from coordinate 410,261 downwards.
CTGTCACCCCCTTCCATTGTGAAAAAAAGAACCCACCGGAAGTAAAAGCACCAAGGGACTTAAGCGATGCCGGGAAAAAAGTAAAGGGGGGATTTAAACCAACCCCGCCTGAATCGCCCAATACTTGGCCTCCGGTTGGCCTAGCTGTAAGGCATTAGGCTGGTAAGCGGAAAGGGTTGGGTTTGGTCCCGCTTCGATTCTCCTTTCTCTTAAAAAAGATTGTGGTTTGGGGACATTTTGTCTTGTGACTTTGTCCGTCACTTCCTACTGAAACTTTAAAAATGGCTCTCATCGCTGCCCACCCAATGCAGGAATCATTCTGGTGGGACAGAACGATAGGTATATAATCTGCCCTCCCCACCTCCATTTCCCCCCCTTTCTCCCCGTCCCTAATAAGCCTTACGGTTTGTGTGGACGTTAAGCACCATGTTTTCTTACTTACTAAAGCTGGGAAGGAGGGATGGAACACGCATGAGAAACCATCAGTATGTTTGGGCCAGATACGGTAGTGGAAATTCAATCAACATCACGTTTTTCTCTTTTTTTAAGATTTGAGATTTTGGCTGAATGGGTTTTATTATGCATAAATTGTCAAATAAATATGGTTTACTGATTAGTGCTTGCCTTTGTTTTGGGCAATTTTGATGAAAATCGGCAATGTTTGGGCCACGGTTTGCTTTCCATGGTGCTTGTATGGATAGTTATCTTAATTTTCTCAAAAGGATTTGGTTGTAATACAGTTTGTTTTTGTTTCATGATGCTTTAATTGGAAGAAGGGGGGGCCCATTTATGGATATTTTAAAAATAAGTATATTAAAAATACAAAAAGCAACATGACTTAAAATCCTTCTGACAAAATGAACATAATGTGCATCTGTATCTCTTTCAGCAATCATATTTGTTAAGCATACAATACCTTTGACACAAACTGCGAATAACTTCTTTTGTTTGGCGGCCATCTTGGATTGTTTCCATGGCAACGGGTGGTAGAAATTACAAAATTCAGCGTTTGTCAATATTTTAAACCAAAGAGCCAAAAAACGTTAATATTGAAACCAAAAAAGTTAAATGTATTTTTGCACTGCAGTGTCTGGCCCACGTCCCTTTAAGAGACAAAAATAATTACTTTTAATTTCGCATACATTGCCGTGTCTCACATACGCAAGAATGTGACTACCGGGAAGGGGGCTTACCTTGGACGATAGATATAATTATATGCCTGTGCAATTACCACGGATGACAATCCAAAGGTCCCAGCCTCTCTGAGACGTCGGGAGTCAGTAAACATGGTGCTTAACATCCACAGAAACCATAAGGTTTATTAGGGGAGGGGGGGGGGGGAGGAAGGGGTATGCATTAAGATAGGCAGCGATGAGAGCCACTTCAATGTTTCATTAATTGTGAGGGACAAAGTCACAAGACGGCAGTGTCCACAGACCACAACCTTTATGAAGAGAAAGGAGAGCCGAAGCGGAATCGAGCCGAGGTCCTTCCGCTTACCAGCCTTGCGCCTTACCGCTGGGCCAAACCGGCTCACAATGAGTGGCAGGAGTGCCGAAGATGAAAGGTTTAAAAACGTGCCTTCGAAACGCGAGAAAGCCGCTTCTAGGATGGCCCAGACAGGGAGGGAGGGAGCGAGCTAGCGACGCTAAAAGGCCCCGACTTCAGGTGTCCGGCAACACCGTTGTTATTATCATCATTATCATTATTATTATTATATTATTGATCGCTTTTATATAGCGCTATTATCCGCTCTCGAGCAGACTCACTGCGCTCACATGTGATTCTACATGAGTGAATAGCTTTTTATAGCGTGTTTTTGAATATCCACCGGAAATGGTGTACTTAAGCGCTGGCATGGCTGGTGCCACATGAAACCGCTGCCATCCCGGCGCGTTCTGTGTACACTATACAGCCATGCACCATGTCATTTATGCAAAGCCACCCGGGAAGGTGTATGCGTGTTTAGCTGTAACCTGCCACCTGCACTTTGGCAGAATAGGGGCCCTTTTCGTGCTACTGCGGTAACACGTGGGTGGAACGGATACAGTAATAAGAGACAGCACAGAATGTTGACCCTGGAGAAGAAAATTCTCCCTCCGTTCCAGCAGGGATTCGAACCCGCGACCTTTCAATCACGAGTCCGGCGCTCTAACCACTGAGCTATCCCCGCTCCCCGAGGATGCCACTATGTCACCGTCCGCCCGCGCCTCACTGTCCAAGGGAGACAAATGTGTGAGAGGAGGTGAGTGGTATCTGGAATAGTGGATAGCTCCTCTTGATCCAACAGTTTAATACGGCAGCCTGTCTTCTGCGTTCCCTTCTGTCGATCGGACGAAGTGGCCACAGGAGACGCAAAGGCAGCGGAGGCAGCAACAAAAGTCAGTGAGTCAACATGGTGCTTAACGTCCACAGAAACCATAAGGTTTATTAGGGACGGGGAGAAGGGGGAGAAGGGGGTATGGAGGTGGGGTGAGGGGAGAAGGAGATTATTTACCTATCGCTACACTGTCACCTCCAGAATGACTCCTGCATTAAGGTGGGCAGCGGATGAGAGCCATTTTAATGTTTCATAATTGTGAGGGACAAAGCCACAAGACGGTGTCCACAGACCACAACTTTTGAAGAGGAAGGAGCGCCGAAGCAGATTCGAACTGAGCTCCGTCTGTATACCAGCCTAACGCCTTACAGCTAGGCCAAACCGGCTCACGGGCAGTAACACCCGGACACCCGACTCTCGTAAACAGGAAACAAGCGGACA
>JABMCL010001116.1:380000-402500 GCA_018857735.1 Alviniconcha marisindica | reverse complement strand
GTCAACCAGCAATTTCGGCTTCACGCACTGCTTAACGTCGGCCAGCTTGCAGTTCTTCACAATGGCATGCAGGGCATACGCATAGGCGTAAACTGCAGTAATTGGCAGGGCCGCCGAATTCGATGGTCTGTAGCCCTTTGCCTCCATGATCTCCTTGTGTAGGTCACAGGATCCAGGTCCATATCGTAACGTCGTTTTGCAGTCGAAAAGCCGGGAGAAGAACTTCGCGAACCAAGGGTTCCTGGAGCCGGTGCGCAGTGTCATGTGCCTGAAGCGCTGGTCAAAGCGCTCGACGGGGGACAAGGTAAAGGTGATCTTGAGCATCCCGGCCACCACGCGCTCAATGCCAGAGCATAATTGTACGTTCCAGCGCACGGCGTCGCTACCCACAAACGTAAACTTGCCGTACAGTCCCATCCTTGAGATAGCACACAAGATCGAATGCGAATGCACTGCGTCCGTGAAAAGCACCACCACCTTAGCCTGGGGAGTGGCCATCAGCTTTTTTACTGCGGCCTGTGGACAACGACGAAACACACACACGCAGTCAGTGTGCTCGAGGGAGGACAACAGCGCTATATAAAACGGATCAACAACAACAACGACTGATTGACTGAACTTCACAAAGATGAAAGCTAGGGCACTAAAGCCTCTGGAGCTACCTGTTTCGATACAACTGCAACACAGACAAAACGGTACGACAAAACGGTACGACAAAACGGGACAAAACGGTACGACAAAACGGTACGACAAAACGGGACAAAACGGTACGACAAAACGGAATTGAAAAAGATACCCAAAAACCGGCGGCAGGGAGAGGAGACGGAAATTCAATTTTTAAAAACCAAATGCGAAAACAAATTAATATTTAAACAATTAAAGGAACATAAACACAGCAATAACATAGTCCTAGACGTAAGACAGAGACAGACAGACAGACAGACAAACAGGCAGACAGACAGACAGACAGAGACAGAGAGAGAACTCGAACTCGAAAACTTTTATTTTACAAGGATTGTAGCTTAGGTTCAGTCAAAAACCTAACAGCTAGTCCTTGCTATGCTACTGATGAGTAAATATAAAATTACAGGCATTATTTATATGAATGAGTGAGTGACATTTTATATACGAGAATTTCCGCAAACAATATAGCATGTCCACAACGCCAGGCACACTTCCACACATCACTCAGTTATACACTATGAGCATACAACCAGCAAATAAGGCAGTAAAACATCTGATCAATTCATAAGACTAGTATTGGAAAAGAAAACAGCAGTCAATGCTTATAAAGAACAGTAAAGGAGAAGGGGGGGGGGGGGGGGAGGTCACTCTCACAAGCAGTCGGAACGGGACTGAGCGGAGTTCTATGGGTGTGAAATGACCGGTCATTGCAATGGCACTCAGTCAAAAACCTAATAACTAGTCCTTGTTAAGCTACTAATGAGTAAATATAAAGTTACAGGCATCATTTATATACATAATTATAGGCATGAATGAGCGCGTGAAATTTTATACATGAGAATTTTCACCCAAATGTGAGGTTTAATATGGGCACAGAAGAACAGTTTCCTGGTGTCGATGTCTACGATGTACCTTAATTTCGACAGAAGGAAGAATCATTTTGAAACCGTTTTGCACACATTATTAGTATGTAAATCCCAGCGAAGTGTATTGTCCATGGTTATACCTAAAAGACGGTGTTCTGACTCTTGATCAATTTTCGACCCGTTTAGAATGAGATCGAGTGGTAAGGGTGACAACTGGTGTTTCTGTCTGGTAGCGATTGTCATAGACTTGGTCTTGATCGGATTGATGACCATACGGTTATTATCACACCAAATGGATACCTGATCTAAGCTGTCTTGCATATTGCTTCTGATTTGCATAATATATTTTCCAGATGGGTGCAGTGTTGTGTCATCTGCCAGCATGTCACAATCAACAGATATATTTTTCACATGTAATGGAAGGTCATTGATAAAGAGACTAAAAAGAATAGGTCCCAGGACAGAACTTTGTGGTACATTATACTTTACTGACTCTTTGGAGGAGTAAGAGTAAAACGCACTGAGTTCTATTATGAAGATATGATATTATTATTTTTAAATGGTAAAGAACAAGAGTTTTAAAAATAAATGGCGAGCTTCTTCAATAGGATATCATAATCAACCAGGTCGAAAGCCTTCTTTAGGTCTATGAATACCACGCCAGACACCTCAGATTTATTGATGGCTGTTAGCCAAGTATTTGTGAGACGTGCCAGTGCGGTGTTGCAGGAGTATTTACGTCTAAATCCAGACTGAAAGCGGTGAAGGAGTTGCCGCTTTTCTTAATAATCATTTAAATAAACGTGCACGTGCTTTTCGAGAAGCTTGGGGAAAAGACAAAAAAAGACAGAAGCGATACTGGTCTATAACTGGTTTGATTTGTTTTATCCGTAGATTTTGAAAGTGGAACCAGTTTGGATTTTTTAAGCTCAGATAGGAAAAAGGTTTTTTTCTCGATGCATAAATTAAAACATAAGCGAGTCTGTTATGTATGGCAATGACAATTTTAGTAGTTGGTTGCTTACACCATCCAGACCAGACAAATGTTTAGTTTTCCAGCTTCGATATGTATTTAGCTAGTTCTGAAACAGATATGGGTGACAAATGGGCCTGCTACTTTTTTGTTTGCAGAAATCGTGTAGAGGATTTGAACACTCATAGACAGTTGTTTTTGGTTCTATTAATGATTCTGACACAGGTAGGAAATGATTATTGAAAACATTTGCAGTTAGATTCTTCGGGACGTCGGCAGAAGAAGAATGATGTCCTTTCGTAAACACATCTAAAGCATGCACACAGATGCTGTATTGTTATCACGCTCAAGGAGCTTTTGGGTGTATTCTTTTTGGGCTTTTTTCACAAGATTTTTTACTTTCTTTCTTAATTTCTTGCATTCAGGGAAACATTTTTTCTCTCTTTAGTTTCTCTCTCTCTCTCTCTCTGCCATTGTGTCCTTGATGTCTTTGGTACCTTTGGATGTTTTACCCACTTGCGCTTTAAAGGTGCATGTCTATTGACAACAGTGGACTCAGACTCAGAAGATTTATTGTTTACAAGCGCTTAAGACTTCCAACAATACAGAAGGAACACATTCCTTGCCTTTTAACTGACGTATGAAGTATGTTACTTAAAAATATGAACGTTAAGTCCGACACATAGTAAGTTACAACATTCACTACAAGGGACACAACACTAGAATATACTAGGCAAACCTAAACGCAGGTGCGTGGGAAAACAGACATCAGAACCTAGTAAAGAGCACGAATACACTTCTCTCTCTCTCTCTCTCTCTCTCTCTCTCTCTCTCTCTCTCTCTCACTACCCCCCCCCCCCCCCCCCCCCCAACATCCCGACCCACTCACCCGTCCCTTCCTCAGCGATCCTCTTTGTAACATGTAGTCACACACGGCCACATGCCCCGTTGGACATTTGACACCACGGGAATCCTCGGACTATGACCAGTCTATTTCAGTAGCACGTAGATATCACGTTTTTTACAGGCATGAAATACAAAAAAATGCAAGCTCTTGACTTGAACTTTTCTCGTGACACTGCATCAAGAGCGTAAAAGAATGTTCAGTTTGCAAGTACCGGTGGATGTATTTCTGACGAAGTTCCTTGTATAACGGACAGAAGCAAATAAAATGCACTTCATCTTCAACTTCAGTTTCACAAAAACTACACAATATTTTGGATGCATTTCCTGGGCATAGCGAAAGCGATTTGCATTTAGAGGAAGCACGCCCATCCTTAATTTTATGAGGACATATCTAAAGCATTTTATTCAAATAAAGTCAAGATAGTTTGGGGGAAAATAAGGTCAACTTTGGTGCCGATGGTACAGCGCTAGCGTGGTTGAGGTCGTACATTACTGGTAGAATGCAGTTTGTCTCTGTACTTGGATATGATTTAGAACCCGTCCCACTGTCATTCGGTGTCCCTCAAGGGTCAGTTCTCGGCCCAGTCTTGTTTATCATGTACACTAAACCCCTCTCTGATTTGATTGCCAAGCACCCAGTAAAGCACCAATCCTTTGCTGATGATACGCAACTGAACACTTCCTTTGATTCATGCAACATCAATAGTGCTATCGAGATCATTCAGCATTGCACAAATGACATACAGAGCTGGATGGTCCAAAATAAACTACAATTGAACAAAGGTAAAACCGAAGCTTTTTTTGTAGCTACCTCCAGCTCTGACAAAGACCTACCTACATCCATACAAATAGGTTCTAGTGTCGTGCCATTTGTGAAAAGTGTTAGAAACCTTGGTGTTATTCTTGACAGGAGATTGTCCATGAAAGAACACATAAACAAAGTGTGCCAGATGGCCTACTGGGAGCTTCAGAGGATTTTTCTCAATCAGACAGTACTTGACAGAGGACGCAGCCAAAACCCTAGTAGTATCCCTCGTCCTGTCTCGCTTAGATACGGTAACTGTCTGCTTGCGGGCGTCCCTGAATGTCTTCTACATAAACTCCAAAAAATCCAAAACGCATCTGCCAGATTAATCCTTAAGTCTTCCCGACAAGAACACACTAAACCACTCCTCAAATCACTACATTGGTTACCAATCTTTGACCGTATAACATACAACTGTCCTGCATGTGTTACAACTCCGTCACTGCCTCCGCCCCTCAATACCTCGCTGACCTTTTACAAATCTACACGCCATCCCGTACTTTACGGTCTACCACGGACACACGTGAAATGAAGATCCCTCTGTTCAAAAAGAAATACTCAGGCCAGAGATCTTTCTCCTATCAGGGTCCCGTAACCTGGAATAATCTGCCTTTCTCCATCCGCCACACACAAACATACTCCTCATTTAAGTCACAGTTGAAATCCCACTTGTTTTCCCAAACCTTCCAATAGAACCCAGTTTTTGATGCTCTTTGTATTTGATTTCCAATCATGAGATGTTTCCATGGTCCATGTATAGCTGCATTGCATGTTTAGGTTGCACTGATTGTTCCAGGATGTGTGCATGTTTGCCTGCGCTTTGCTGTTGACGTTGGATCGTCTGGTGTATGCATGTTTCATGTATTGATTTTGATGTCCATTCTTGTTTTGAATTGTGAAGTGCTTTGAGCCAGTCAAGTTGGATTAGGCGCTATATAAGAATTACGTATTATTATTATTATAGTTCTCTGTAAGTAAGCTGGATTTAAATGATGCAAACAGACAAAATCTCTCACTGCTGTTAATAGCGGTAGTCCGCTCTTGGTTAAAATCATCACAGAGTCGTTCCTTGAGAATTGCCAAAAAATCCTTTTCATTCCCAACACTCTTTTGCAACCAGACAAAACCAAAGCCAAATTTACACAACAAATCCCTCAGTCTAGATGCCCAACATTTGCCATTCAATTCCATGTTAATTTGCATGTGGTAGGCTTGTTTTGGCAACCTGTTCTCGTTCATGTGTAACAGTTTAAACCAATATTTATCAGCTCGTATACAAGAACTGACAAACAATGGGGTACCTTCCAAGATCCCCATACACACATTTGTTTGGAGTCTTCAATGGGACGTTCAAAAAGCGTTTACAAGCAAGGGTGTGGACTTTCTCAACCACATCAACACGCTGAAGGCCCCATACTTCTGAACCATACAGAACAATTGGTTGGATTTGCGCATCAAACATTTTGAAAAAGGTCTGTCTTGTCATTTCACTCAAATTACGCAAAACTCGGACATAGTCATATGTTGCTTTTTTACCTTTAGCTGCCGGGAGGCTAACACCCTGACAGACACTAAGCTTAGTTGTAAACGTATAGCCGAGGTAGGTATAACTATTAACAATTTCTACTTCATACCCTCTAGAAACCCCTTTTCATTTTTGCCGAGAAACCCACCTTTTCTGAATACCACGACTTTCGACTTTTCAATATTGATGGACAAGGAGTGTTCCTTACACACTGAATTCAAATGGTTCAGTTGATTTTGTAACCCCATGGCAGTACTTGACAAGAGCGCTAAATCATCCGCAAACAGGAGCAAAAATCGTTCAGCTAAGCCAGGTTGAAGTTGAATACCATGTTTCCCGACTGCCTCCATGCCAATCGCAATTTCATTTACAAACAAGGAAAAGAGAGCAGGGCTCAGAATACATCCATGTTTGACACCAAAAGGACAAAAACCAGTTTGACTTTCATTACAATATTAATAATTTGACGTCAAGATTAGAAAAAAGAAAAGGGAAAAAATGGCTCTATAAATAATTACTGATGGTAAGAACGACAAAACTAAAAAGAATTACTAGGAATATGTACACGACGAGAGAACACGAGACGGGACATTTGTCTTGTTTTGTGTCGCGCCTTCTTTTGTAATTTATAACAGATATTACGTGCATTCTTTCATGCGCCATTTCTCCTACTGGAGCAAACAGCCCGTTGAACGAAAGCAACGAGGAACTGAGAATGAAACACTTACGCTTTTCCGTTGCTGCAAGATTATGCAATCAAAGCAGAGGTAGATTTGGAATTACTACCATTTATCTTCGAAGGACCACAATAAAAGGAACGCTTCGCTCGAATGGCAAGAGACAGACAACGCAGATAAAAGTCGCGGCTGGTAAACCTGGCTGAACAGGCGAAGAGGTGGAGAGAGCTGTGCACAAGTTTAGACGTCTGCGATAGGAAACTGGCAAAGATATTACTTGATACGTAAAAGGAAAAGTTCCTGATACTTCTTTTTTTCATTCCGACAGGAGTAGTCTACCGGAACGTCCGTTTAAATATTCTACTACTACTATTTGCATGTGTGTGAGTTTCTGCCGTGCCACCGGCCGGTAGTTTTGTTTTGTTTTTGTTTTGTTTTTTTCAAATATTATTATTATTATCAGAAAAAAAGAATGGTGTCTGAAATATTTGATGTAGCAGCATCGGATCAATACGCTGAGAAAAAAGCGTCACCAACACCTCGCACCTCGGTCCATCATCCAGTTGTATTAGTAAACGGCAGCTACGGGTCTCATCCACTATAGCGAGGTACACACTGCACAATTAGGAGATTTATTCAAAGAAAGATATAAAATTATTCATACAATCATCAGTTAAGTCGCCTGACAAATTATTGGGCATGAGCAGATTACCTGCCTGAGACGACGCCATTGTCAGTTGTTTACAGGCCGAGTTTACAAAAACATGTGTAAAACAACAAAATATAATGACCACTACAGCTGGTCTTAAACTGACATATTTCAAAAGGGCAAAAGCAGAAATTTATGCTACAGAAAAATCGTACCTAAAACAATATACATTGATGCCAAAGATCATATTTAGCCAAACCTGCGTGGGCTAGTTCCTTTGAACAATTTGTCGCTTTCACGTGCTTCAAATCGTGCAAAAAGGGAAGGTAAGGCGAGGAGGGAAGGTAAGGCGAGAATAAAAAAGAAATCTGAAACAAGGATGACTGCTAGCGTTCTAAAATAACACCCAAACACATAACACGATCGCATGATCTGTATTGCATCTATGTGTTTGGATCGTGATTAGAAAACAAACCCAAAACGAAAAACCAGTTAAACACAATAGTCGAATGCACGTAAGTCTATCGTGCTGGGGAGAAATCTTTTTCTTCGACGTATCCGTCGACGACTGCAGAGTCGAACATTGCAGAAAATGTTTGGACTTTTGCGGGGTTTTGTTCTTGTTGTTGTTTTGGCGTGTGGTTTTGTTCCTGTTGTTGTTTGTTGTTTTGTTTTGTTGTTGAGTTTTAGTTTGTTTTGTTTTTTGTTGTTTGTTTTGTTGTTGCTTCTGTTTTTGATGTTGTTTTGGGGGATGCGTGTGTGTGTGTGGGGGGGGGGGGGGGGGGGGGGGGGGGGGGGGGGGGGGGGGGGGGGGGGGGGGGGGGGGGGTCTTTGTTACTTTTCGTTCGACTTTGCTTTGGAAACTGACCGATCCTGACACTGATCATAATTGAGAATTAAATTAGGGAAGTTGATTTATGTGTCTATTTTTCATAAGCCGGCTTAACTGGTACGTCGAAATAACTTGCTCTTTTCTTTAAAAAAGCTCCCACGAATGGAAAGGCCAAAATGCTCTTAAACTAAACTAATGATAAATGCAAACGCTCACGGTATAGTGGTTCGCTTCGTAGGTCCTGCTCAACATCACCGTGACAGCCAGGCAGAAACCGTAGGACTCCAGGTAGCCCTGAACGGTTCTGAAACCTTCGGTGCCGTAGCTTCCCTCCGAGTACATGAAAGACACGTAGGTCCAGCCGAAGGTCACTATAATATCCGCTATGGCCTTAGCCTGAGTGAACAATACAACATTGTGTCTAGTAAGTCAAATAGTAGTTCACAAAAGCTGCCGACTGTGGAATGAAAAATGAATTACTGTGTGGAACAGGTCAAATCGTAGAAAGTGAGAGAGAGAGAGAGAGAGAGAGAGAGAGAGAGAGAGAGGTGTGTGTGTGTGTGTGTGTGTGTGTGTGTGTGTGTGTGTGTGTGTGTGCATATTGTTGTTAAGTATTTTGATTTCGTATTTGAGCGACTTTAGGTCCGTGTTTTATTGAACTGTTGATGTTTTATTGCAAAATGTGTTTAATATTTTATGTAAAGAAGGCAAATTTCTCTACACGGAGACAATAAAGTTGTATTAGACTGTATTGTAACAATAGCCTGTGAGGTGAACAGTTAATTACTGTCTGCAAATAGGTCAAATCGTAGTTAACAACAGCCTGGGACTGTAGGCTGACTTGCTAATTACTGTCTGAAAATAGCTCAAATCGCAGTTAACAATATGGGCATGCCCACAAAGTATCATGTATGAAACAGGACACGAAATTCCTAATCCTACTTGGGGAAAACGAGGTCGCGTGACGTATACGACCGCTGTACCTTTTCTGATAACAGATGAGGCATAACTTTTCGAATATGTTCAAAACCTACCAGATAATTAAATCAAACAAAAGGTGACGTATTGTTTTTGCACAGGCCAAAATGGTCTGAATCCTCTGCAGAGAATTTTTCACAGCTACAAATGGAAAATTATACATGTTCTACTAGGCTTTGGTTGTCCTATTTTAAATGTGACAATAAGCATACTTTTGGGAAGCAAATACTCCCAGATTTAGCCTTGTTGCTTGCTTAAAGCTGTAGATTGACTAGACAAATAGCCTTGGACTGTAGGCTGGCCAGCTAATAGAGTCTGAAAATAGGTTAAATCGTAGTTAACAACAGCCTGCCTTGGACTGTGGGGAGAACAGTTAATTACTGTCTGCAATATGCTTAATCATTTCAATGACAAAAAAATACATTAATGATTGAAAGAAGTGTCAAAGTGTGAGAGAAAGGTGAGCTGTAATGGATGGATGCATGTTTCTGAATAAATGCCCCTCAATGGTGTGCTTTGGGGGAAAAAATCGAAAGAAACAAAATCTCCCCACCCCCTCCCAAATACGTCATTGGTCTTTGATATTTTTGACACAGTTTAAGATAGTATTATGTGGGAGACGTTGGACACATGACACAGTGGTATCCAGGCAGAAAATCTTCGTCTGTCAGCTTTTTGTCGCGGAAATGTTCACAGTAAGGGTAACTACTGGGTCTTTGTGTCAGCATTTTCTAACATTTTGTAGCGTCATTAAGAGTGGGTCTCATCGTGAACATTTGGCCTACTTCGGTCGACGAACATTGGTTAATTTTCTCTCATCGTAACTACAGCCGTGGACTGCACAGAATCAACCACTACTCCTCGTAAATCTAGATCTATTCTCAAGGTTCTGGATATCACCTTAATTCCCATTTGTTCGACCCGAAATTGGGCCTTCTTCTTCTTCTTCATACTGGGCCAGGCTCATACAGTGGAGAGAGTCAGTGGTCCACTAAAACGTATTGCATGTGCCCATGCACGGTAGCTTTGGTCCCTTCCGTTAAAATGCACAGCTTGAACCACTACTCCTGCTTGTACCTTCTTTTGTTTTTCAAACCGGAAAGCGCGCCAAATGTAGTATCAGTAGCAGTTATGATAGCTTCCTGTTATTGGCAAACGAGCGGCTAGGAAAGTTGTGATGGGCGGTGGTGGATATGGGTCGGTTTCACATGCTGAGAACAGGGTCTTTGATGTAAACCGCGACAGAACTTTCCCACTGGCAGAATCTAAGTTTTATTAGGTGGTCAGCGCCCGACTTAAGTTCTTAATTATTGGCCCACCCACTAGACGTTACTATCAAATATCTAACCCACACACACCCCCACACACCCCTCACACACACACACACAACACACACAACACACACACCACACACGACCCCACACACACACACACACACAACACACACACACACACACACACACCACACCACCACACACACACACACACAAACACACACACACACACACCACCACCATGTACACACACACACACCACACACACACACACACCACCACGCCACACACACACACGCACACGTTACACACACACACACTACACACACACACATACACACACACACACACACACGTACGCACACGTGTACACACACGCACACGTGTACACACATACAGACACACAAACATACACACACACACACACACACACACACACACACACACACACACACACACACACACACACACACGTGTACACACACACACACACACACACCACACACACACACACACACACACACACACTTTGGCCCGCCCTAGCAATCCACACACCGACCTGCATGCTGTCTGATGGAACAATCCTGGAGAAGTAGGAGAACTCGAGCTGATTGTCCAGAAGGGAGCTGGTGGAATAATAGCTCAGCGTAGGAACCTCGAACAAGGACAGCAAGCTTGCCATCGCAGTTGTTTGTTGACTGCTCATTGTGGTGATCACAGCCTCTGCTTGCACTGGTAGAACACTGGCCTCTTGGCTGACGCCTCTAGCACTCCCCTTCAGTCACATTGTCAAATAATTTGCATATAAGCAAATCAGCGGGCTTCATGGAGTTAGCTAGTATTAGTAGCTGAATTTGAAATTCCTGTCAACCGCACAGGGTCACCCAAGGTCGGGCGATCAAACAAAAGCTTTTTTTCTGAAATGACATTGACCTATATTTCCTAAGCGTCCCGCCAGTGGGCCTATGGCTCAGTGTGGTTATACCTTTTGGTGAAGACAATATCTTCTGGACAGCTCAACCGTTTGTAACCAAACCTGGCATGGTGGTGCATCGCCAGAGTGATATGCAAAAGATTAAGATTTCTTCGAGGTCAAGTCACATGGAGGGCTCATACAAAAACATACCACTTTCTCTACTGTCTTGTGGACCACTAATTTAATGGTATATTAAAATCTTGAAGCCCTTTAAAAATATTTAAGTGGACTGTTGTGCTCAAGGTCACAAGCAAGTCTATAGGTTCATTTATTGTTTGTCAGGACGTTAGATCTTCTATTACCAATTTAAACAAGGCATCATGATGCATGATAATAAGCCAAAGCGTCAAGAGGAAGAACGTTTTGATATTTTCAAGGTCAAGGTTACAGTGATGGTTCAACTATCACCGCGCCTCTTTCCAATAGGTATACCCACTCAAATTTTTTAAATTGACCAAACCACATGACACTTGCAGGAAATATACCTTTTAACAAAGTAAAATCACATGCAAAATTTCAAGGCTCTAGCTACATTTGAAAAGGAGATATGACAGATTGAAAAACGTATATTTTGGCTGTTCGCACAAATAACTCAAACTGCCATTTTTCAAAGCTCATAACATTAAAACTACTGATAATACAGAGCTCATACTTGGTAGTCACAGTGTCTATACTACAGTGATCAAGTATTTTTTTGTCTAGCCATACAACAGAGGTATAAGGAAAATATGATGCCTCAAAAATGGCCTTTTGTGTAATTTGCGTGATGGAAATACCCCAAAAATGTCCAAATTTGACATTTGTTAAAATTACTGTATTTCATCTTTTCTGCCATCTGTTAATAATGTACAGGCAAAACAAAGCAAAAAAAGGGCTTAAATGGACTACAATAACCTACCCAGTGACCTAACTTGACTTGTCAACAAAAAGTTTCCTGAAGGCGTTCCATCGTGCCAAGAGGACTCCCCACCTCACACTGTCAATTTGCCATGTCCTGTTCTTGGGCACAACTTCAAAGTCAAAATCAAACACATACTTTGCAGCAACTTGGTCAATGTCCTCTGACTGGGGCCACTTGAAAATATTGTCGTTGCCAGTGCTGGTCATGAAAGTGACATCAGCAAAGTCTGGGTTATGGACTTGTAGTACCTGGCCAACATAAAAATCTCTGTCGTAGAAGACAGCCACAGTCTGGCCTTGCTGTGAAAAGTTAAAGCTGAAGTCTCCCTCTTGGAGTTGTTGGGATGCCTCATCTTCTTCAGCTACAGGTGTGTCTTCAGGGTAGTCGCTGTCTGTGTCACTGTCGGAGTCTGTGTCAGACGTCTCCACCAGTATGGCGACTCTCTTCCGCTTACTTCCTTTTGTGGGTGTGCAAGCAACCTGTAGAGCTGTTTTCATTTCCTCTGCAACATGTCCAAACTTGTAGTTGAGGAAGTTGACACACAGATCAATGAGGGAGATTTTGCTGGTCCTGAGGGCTGGTGAACACTGCTCCTAAAATGATTTTTTCGTAGTCAATTTGTGCTTTGGTGGCCTTCAGCTTGTCGGTCTTTCTTTCAAATTTCTTAAGAAGACTGATGAGATCATCAGGCTATTGGCAAGGATCACCAATTTTTCTGATCATATCAAGGATGGCTTCTTTCTGTTTCCGGAGCTTGTCTGTTCGTCGTTGCTGCATTTCTTCTCCTTCTCTCCGCTTTCTTTCCATGTCAGCTTGAAGCTCCTGCAGAACGATTAGTTCTTGCTGTCTGTTCTGCTTCCTCATGCGAGGTCCAAATGTTCTGGCCTTTGAGAGCAGCTTCATTTTTTCTTCTTTGGGTTTGGAGTTTAGCCACTTGGAAACGGTCTCATTCCGTTTAAGCATGTTCAAAGTGGAATGGTGATGGAGACTGGCATGCCGGTTCCTGAACATGGTGTAATCCAGATCAGCGAAGCAAGCTTCACCAACCAGGTTAGTTAGTTGGCAATGGGCCATGCGCTGTCGGTCTTCTTCTGTTGGTGCAGAGCCATACTTTCCACCAGGAAGGAAGTCTGCCAGTTGCCGCTCAAGAGCGATGACAAACTCCCCAGCAAGTCCTTTGATGACCATCTCCAGTAGATGTCTGTGATCCTGTGGAAGTTCTTCTCGGGCTTGACAGACAGCTTCTGCAGCAGGCTCATTTTGAATGCGGAATGCATTCAGCTCATCAGGAATGCTTCCCTCTTGCAGTATCATCTCTGGATGTTCACTCATTCCCTTCAGTATCTCATGCATGGGCTGAATGAATGTATACTGGTCCAAGTAGTGTATTTCACTTCTGACAAAGATCCAGAAGGGCCCTGTAATGTACACATACATCAGTGCCAGGCCAAGGAGCATTGTATTCAGTTTCTGGCATGAAGCATCTGCAAGCACGCTCTTTTGCTTCAGGTCTGATGGTTGTCGCAGCTCAAAAAACTGAAGAATGTCCTGTTGATGGTAGACTAGACCAGCGGCTGAAGCAAACAAGTTGTTAAATCTGTTTGATCTAAAGCTGGACAGCTGGCTGGATTTGTTGAGAGATGCACAGTATGCCAGCCAATCCCCATGACACCCATTCTTTTCATCTCCGCGTGGTCCGAGTGTGTCACATCCCATCCACACATATCTGAAATACACACACACAGAACACAGAGAGAGAGTCATTATTTAATATTGATTATCATGTGCATGTTTATGATTTGTATCTTTTATGATTCCTAACTAAATTAAAGATAAATGGATGGATACATCTCCATCAATTAAATCATTTTATTTTCCTTCTCTCATAAACGTTTGTTATAAAGCAGATCTTTTCAGTTCCTCTTATTTAGTTTCAGGAGTCCTGTCTATGTAACAATTTGTTTACCCATCCCTCAATTGTTTTGAAAATTATGTACACACCATGTAAACTACACGTATTAGTACTTTAAAAAGGCAAACATACCTGCAGACAGAAGACCCATCAGAACGTGAGCTGAAGGAGTTGAACACTGCCAGTTTCTCTCGTCCCAGGTTGCCCTCCAGACCACATTCCTTTGTAACATGCACCAGAGCCTTCTCAGCAGCAGATGACAGCACCAGCAGAAAGTGTGCGTTGCAATGCAGGAACTCGAGCTGGACTGTTGTATCTGGGAGTTGCACTGCCCTGTGCTCATTCAGCAGACGTCCAGCAGATTTCATGTTGCTTGCCCTGTCCGACATTAGTCCAACAAGATTTTGCATGATCTTCCTTTTCTCATTTTCTGAATCCTCTTCACTGTTTAGAACAGAAAGTTCTTGAATTCTGTCCAGGGTGAGGTCCAGAATAGTCCTTGCTGTTTCATGGGCAACAGCATTGAAGCCCAGGGACAATGTTTGCTTGTTGTCAAGAGTCACTTGAAGACCAACATACTTCTTCTGTTTCTTGGTGGTCCCATCTGCATGCATGTCAAAATGTTGTGTAGACATTGCTTCTGCTACCTGCATTTTAGCAAGGCTGTGGCTTTGGTCAGCAAACCGCAGGTTTGTTGTCCTCCCAGGCAGCTGGTGATCTTCAAATGTCACACCAAAGAAATGCTTTGAGATGGTTTTGATGACCTCACGACATCTGCTGGCTGGCACTTCACATTCTCCGACTAATTCATAGATACATGTTACAACAAAATCTCTGAAATATCCTCTTTCCGTTCTGGTCTCTGGAACTACAGGCTGCAGCTCCAGTCTTTCATCCAAAAGGCTTATGATCACCTCCTCCAGCTCCTCTTTCATCTGTTTGTGTTTCTGCTCAAGCCTACTGACACGTTTCTGGTAGTGTCGCTTTTTCTGTTTTTCATTCTGGAGTTCAGCAGCCAAAGGTTGAACAGAATGCAGCTTTGCAACCATCTGCTCATGCTTATTCTTCAACCGCACAAATCTTCTGTTTATATTACTGCGTTTTAATTTGGTACACTGTTCACTTATTTGCCGAAGTTTTGCTTTTGTTGCTGCCTCACGTATTCTTGATGCATGCAGCTTTGACTTCAGTGTTTCATTCACTTTCTGGAGCTTTTGCACTTTGTGTTGTAACAGATGAACTGTGGCCTTTTCATTAGACAGCAGCTCTCTCACAGCGTCAATTTGGCTTCTTGCAATGTCAAATTGTTCCGCAACAGATGCTGTCAGCATCTGGGATTCAGCATCTGACACAGGAATGGACTCCTGGGGTGAGGATGTGTGGCCTGTTCCACTTCCGCATGGCTCAGACACAGAACTGCTTTGTGGTTCCTGTGGCTGACAGCAAGTTACACCTGTAGCAGAATTTGTTGTTGGTGAGGGCTGACATGATAATTCTTGGAATTCTTGCAGACGTTCGACTCCACCTATGTATCCCTTATGCTTCTGCAATGATTTCATGTCATTTGAAGTTTTCTTCACCAGCTTGTTGAGTTGTGCAGGGGTCATGTTGTTAAAGTTGTCACACAAAGACTGCAGCCATGACAACAGCACTTTCACTGAATATCCTTTCCTATTTCTGAAATTGTTTAGTTCCAACAAGAGCCCATTTGAGATAGACCCCATCGTTGTCATGATGGTGTTGGAGAAGCCAGAGTCGACCTGAGATAACAGAAAGTCTTTTGACACAGAATGTTTCTTGGAAAATTCACCAATCCATTCCATCTCCAGACCTTTATTGAGGAATGATGAAATGTCATTGTTGGTCTTCTTTGATTCAATGTCCAGCCGGTAAAGGCAAGTCTGTATCAAGTGGCCAACATTTTGTGTAGGTACACCTGCATTGATGCTGACTTCATCAAACAAAGTTTGAATGGAAGCAAGTGAACATCCAGTATCCTCTCTAATACCATGCTGCAGCAGGAGCTTGTTGTTCATTGGAACTGTCAGCTTCTATTTGTCTTCCAAACTTGGCCGACCCCTTGGTCTCTTAACCCCAACTTGACTTTGAAGGGTGTTAAACTGATCATCATCTAGTGGAGCAAAAGACAGAGAAAATGTAACTACTCACAGAAAATATATTAATAATAACTGAAAATAGACATTTTTCACTCGCTCCTGCTGATAGTGATACTGTCCCATTTTCTCTCCCTTTATGTTGTCATTACTGCTGTTGCTGTACCTGCTTTGTGTGTGTGTGTGTGTGTGTGTGTGTGTGTGTGTGTGTGTGTGTGTGTGTGTGTGTGTTTTACCTTATTTTTCTCCTTTGTGTTGTCTGTTTGTTTGGCTCTGTGTGTGTGTGTGTGTGTGTGTGTGTGTGTGTGTGTGTGTGTGTGTGTGTGTGTTGCACCATTGCATAGTCTGCATATATTAACTTTGCATTTGTGTGTATGCCTGGTGTATGTATATATGTCCACGCGCTTAAAAACTGAATTTAAAAAAGTTTAAAAACAAACTAAAACTAAACCCACCCGCCACCCCACCCCTCCCGAAAAGAAGACATTTTTCTTACAAATTCTTTACTTGTATTTGTAGCCTACTAGTGACTCACTTGTACTGTTACATGAGAGAGAATAAGGGGTGGGTGGGAGGGGGGGGAGGGGTGGAGATGACCACACGTCATCGAATGGTTTTAATCATCATTTACACCAAATAAAAACAAGGTTTCACTGCATTTATTCAAACTTAATCGACAAGGTACAACTGCTTCGGTTGTGTCGTCTGCTATTCAGAGCGAGTTATCGTTCTTCATTACACCTGCACTCAGGGAAAAAATAAATTAAAAAATTACGGGCTTAATTACTGACGCTAAAAAAAATGTAGTAGCTGCAACAACTATCTGTCTTTCCAATCAGGACAATAAATAAGAAGTGAAGCAGGTTTTAGAGAAGCCAGAGATCGATGAATGAGACCCCCTGCTTCGCACGATTTTGTACATGTGCAACTTCCGGTCGATTGTTTTGGTCTGCTTCAAACAGTAATTTCAAGAAACAAATTATTAATCCAAAAAATATATGAATGGGAATCAGAACCTAAACACTCTGTGAATTAAATATACCAGTTTCATGCGGGTTACTTACTTAACAGTGAGCGTATAGCGTTGAAGTTGACACGAGTGCCACCGGCGGCCATAGTGTCCGTCGTATTCGCCATGACTACCTTCAACATAAGTGAGGTTCTCCCTCTTTCTTCCATGGACTTTCCGAGAGCGGTATTTCCGGATCATGTTATATATCATTTTAAAGAGCGATATTTCTCCTCTTTTTAACGATATAGAGTTCTTTGAGAACTGACCACGGCCTCAAATTTTATTAAACGTCAAAGTGAATACGGCAACTTTAACTTGTAGTTTTTAATTCAAAACCTAAACACATCGCTACGAAAATCACACCGCGTCATACGTCAAGGTTCTAGCTTTTCATTGGTATAAGGTTTATTCTGATTGGTCGAGATTCGGAAAATCAGTGACGCATTTTCTGGGGTACCCCAAATGCTTCGCCGGTCTGTTCACGTTCCGAAAAATGGCCGCGCGTAGTTTGAAACGCGATACGCACCGAGCGTTTCAAACTACAGGAGTAAATCAATCACACTCTCACGCATAATAAGGACACAGATGGAAGGTAGAAAGATTGTTTTATTCATTCAATCATACTTCAAGCATGTGTATACATTATTTGTGGAGATACAACGGGGCAAACTTGAGCAAACATCGGTGTGTTTGGGCATTGTCCTATACTGCTGTAGAACGAGTGGGCACACCTATTTCCAATGCAATGTCTCTTTCATGCACAAATATAAATTTCTACCTAACAATAAAAATATTAACTTCAGCAAGTTTTATATATATTTTGTTGTTGTTGGTACCAAAACAGCGAACAGTGTGGTCAGTTTCCATACATGTAATACCCACACGTTTTGTGAACGAGATCAGACGAGATCATGGGAAAACGTGAACAGCAAACGCTAAAACGATTCATGATATAGTAATAATAATAATAATAAATGCATTTCTAATGCACCGAATCCCTCTATGACTATACATGTGTGAGGCCCAAAGCCTATACATGAAATATTACAATACACCACCTAATTTAACAATGCACTACAGTTACATATCTCACGCTATCCTTCACTCATCCCTGCATCCACACATGCGTACGGGCACACACACACACACACGCACATGCACGCACACACGCACGCACGCACGCACACACGCAACACACACACACACACACACACACACACACACACACACACACACACACACACACACACACACACACAAGGACACACAAACATACACATACACACACACACACTCTCTCGCAACCCCTTACTTTCCTCTTTCTCTCTCCCAGTCTCTCTCCAGATTCACATGAAACTAAAGGGGTCCGTAGCGTCCAGCCATAGAGAGGTGTTGCTTGCACCTACCAGCGCGTGGCTGTGCGTATCCTGGATGAAGTGAACTGCCCTGGCCAGCGCCGCCAGCTCGTTGCTGCAGCAGTCCAGAATGGTGAAACCAAGCGAGACGTTGGGCAGGATGTCGCTGCGGTTATTAATCTCCTCCACGGCGAAAACTATGGCCTCCATGAGCGCGAGTCTGTTTAGTGTGTGAAGAGTGTTACCACAGAGAGCGTCTTTATCATACTTATGTACTGACATGAGCACACCCAGATTCAGGTCTCCGGGCCGACTGAAGTTGACATTGGACATACCAGGGATGGGCCTGATTAGGTTGCTCTGCTGCGTCAGACGGATGACGTTTAGCATGGAACAAAGGAGCAATGTAGAAGTGAGACCGAGCCGTCGTGTCATCTCGGGTGTAGATTGAGAGGTGACAGTTAGCTGAAATACAAATAGAGAAACAGGACAAAATCACTCAAAAGGAAACATACAAAATCTGCTGTGACCTAAAAATAAAATAATAATAAAAAAAGGGGGGGGGGGGGGGGGCCTAGGCTGCCAAAATAAAATATTAAAAAATGCGTGTAATATTAAAGTAACATTATCACGCCAATTGTTTTATGTATGGAGAAAACAGCAATAAGCTTCTTTTCTCCCCATTCACTCCCTATTCAGAGGCACGAGTGCAGTGTACAGAACATAATCAGGTCAGCCTCCAAGAGCAGGCCAAATTAAAATGCACAGTGTAGGCCGTTTGACCTGGGTCTAGTTTCCGAGTAACTGCGTGCACACTTCCTCATTCAATCGATCGTGTACTGACGACTCGCCCTTTACGTGCAATCAAACCCACTTCATTCGCTAGATATAAACTAGTTTCAATGGGTGAGCCGGTTTGGCCTAGGGGTAAGGCGTTAGGCTGGTAAGCAAAGGGACCTCGGTTCGAATCCGCTTCGGGTCTTCGTCCTCTTCAAAAAGATTGTGGTTTGTGGACACTGTCTTGTGACTTTGTCCCTCACAATTAAATTAATGAAACATTAAAATGGCTCTCATCTCTTCCCATTTTAATGCTGGAGTCATTCTGGTGGTTGACAGTGTAGCGATAGGTATAATTATAACCTCCCTCTTCCCCCACCTCCATACCCCTTTCCCCCCTTCTCCCCGTCCCTTATAAACCTTATGGTTTCTGTCGATGTTAAGCACCATGTTTACTATTACAGTTTCAATGATTCTGACGAAGGTTGTGGGCTACAGTTGCGTTTAAAACATCCAAGGAATTTCCGACCACCTCTTTAGATATGTATTCTGGTAATATCCAAGGAGGCGGTCGAAATTCCTGAGACATTTTAAGTTCTATCTTGCGTCACAAATATCATTAGAATCATCCAAATAGAGTCATATCAAGTGAACAAAGCCAAGATTAGCAACCGAAAAGTGAGTTTTATCATGTTTGTGTTTTTCTGTATGCGTATGCGCCAGTGCCGTTTAATCGAGATCTAGTTGCCGAGTAACGACGTGCACGCTTCCTCAGTGCTTAATGTCGGCAAACTCTGTAATAAGACCAACTTTTGTTGCACATTTTGCCTTTATTCGCTAGATATGAAGCTCTTTGATTGATCTGATTCATATTTATGACCCAAAATTGCATTTACAATGTCCCAGGAATTTCCGACCTCCTACTTGGATATTACCCAAACAGGGTCACATCAATCAAATAAACCCAAACTTTGCAACAAAAGGTGAGTTTTAAAACTTTTATTAGGTCTTTCACAGTGCGTACGCTTCTTTGACATTTGACCTAGATCTAGTTTTCCTGTAACCGTGCACGCTTCATCAGTGCAGATGTCTGCAAAACATGAGGACTCGACTTTTTTTCTTTTTTTGTGTGTAGGTTTTGTTGTTGTTGTTTTTCGATTCGGCCTAAACATTTTTTATTGAGCGGGCCATTTCCGTGTGTATGCCTTTATAGGACAACACAAAATATAATCTCCAAGCTGTTTTTGCTCAATAGAAGGTGGCTGCCCACTCCAAAGAAGAAGATTTCACTTTTTGTTTTTGGTACAGCCGTTCAGGTCATATGTATCATTACATCACCATTTCACATACGTCAGCCTCGTGCTCGCATTCTCCCCCAAAACGTCTCCGCCAACCGCAACTTAAGTAGATCAAATTTCATTCGTGTCATCGTTTGTTGGTCTAATCGTTTGTTTGCAATGGTGTTTTCATGGAACATTGGCGCATATTTCTGTGTTGTCTATTTAAGCTCCCGTTTTCGCCTTTGAATGTTCAGACAGAAGAAGAGAAACATACAAGGAGAAGGAGAAGTTCTAGGCTAAACCAAATATTTCAATGTGAATGTTTGAGACTTTTTTTGGTAGATCTAATCTTCAAGTTTTGACATACCCAAAATTGTAGGTCGTTTTTCAGCTGTCACCAATTCCAAACTTGTCTGGGGGTCAAACATCGATGTCTGGAGATTGCGTTTCCTGAAGAAAACAAACGTCCTTAAATATTAGCGCTACCGATTACTGACCTCCGTCGACAAGTCCTTCGTGCGAGATTTGGTGCGAGATCGCCAGTAGCCTGACCCTATGACCTTTGCACCCTGGGTATTCACAACTTTCCTAGAATCCTACTCCTAGCGAACCATGCGATCTGGTCCCTGTTAGCTCAGTGCATACCCTCAAAACCGATCTTATTTCTGAACATTGATATGAAAAGATTTAATAATAATAATGATATTAGCGGCCATTTCTATAGTGCCGTATCTCATCGACAATGGTGAGCACACCGCGCTTTACAACATCAAAACAAAAATAATATCTGGTCATAATATCGTATTCCTCGCACACAACACACACTCTCTCTCTCGCGCGCACACACACACACACACACACACACACACACGCGCACACACACGCGCCCTCTCTCTCTCTCTCTCTCTCTCTCTCTCTCTCTCTCTCTCTCTCTTCTCTCCCCCCCTCTCTCCTCCCCCCCCCCCCACTCACGCGCGCGCGCGCGCGCGCGCACACACACACACACACACACACACACGCGCGCGCGCACGCACACACACACACACATACACACGAGCGCACATGAGTGTAACGAGGAGTGAGGGGGGTAAAGGATGATGGGGAAGCAAGCAGGCTGAGAAGACAGAATTTGAAATCACTTGTTATGATATTGATTGTGAGGTGACCTTTTAACGCTGTTTTGAAGATCCAAACACATAAACGGTTCAAAAGAACGCTTATTTGTTTGTTTGTTTGTTTGTTTGGATCTTGTTTTAGAATGCTAGCAGTCATCCTTGCTTCAGGTTTTTGCTGTTTTGAAGGCAGGCGAGGACCGGATGAGACGGACGTCAGAAGGGAGCGAATTCAGTTGCGTTGGAGCACAGTAGGAGAAACAGCGTTGGCCAAGGTTTTTGTTCTAACATGCGGGATACGAAATATCCGTGTGTCTGCAGAGGAACGGAGCTTCCTGGAACTGGTGTACACAGTGAGAAGGTCAGGGAAATAGGAGTTAGAGAAGAAGTTGTGGCAGATAGGCATAGTTGACAGTTTGTATGTAGTCTAATCTGGCTTGGACCGGTAACCAATGGAGAGCTTGCAGAAAAGGTTGCACATGATCACTTTTGCGTGCCTTGAAAACCAGTTTCGCTGCAGAGTTATGGACTTTCTGTAGTCTACTGAGAAGGTAAAATGAGCGGCCAAATAGAAGAAAATTCCAGTAATCTAACTTAGAGAGAACATTGTTTATTAGGACAAAACACAGCATGCGTTCGGGGTAATCCCCTTTATCAAGCTACAAAATGTTACTTAAACAACAGTTAACCGGTGGAGTACGATGAAAAATGAGATATGTGTTTGGATCTTGTTTCAGAACGCTAGCAGTTATTCTTGTTTTTCTTTCCTTTTTTTTTTCTTTTTTCTTTTTTCTAACATGGAGAGAACAAAGGCACAGATGAGAGTTTTGGTTGCTTCAACAGTCAGGTATTGGCGGATACAGCTGATGTGTCTGATTTCCACGTGAGCAGA
>JABMCL010001116.1:317500-375000 GCA_018857735.1 Alviniconcha marisindica | reverse complement strand
GTAGACTGTGCCTGTATGGTCGCGGAAATGTCTTTGTTACTGTACTGACGTAGCTATACAATGTGTATGGATGCTGAACTGTCTTTGGATGTGTATAGATGCTGAACTGTCTGAACTGTAACTGTCTTTGTTACTGTACTGACGTAGCTATACAATGTATATGGGCGCTGAGCTGTCATTGTTTCTGTATTGCCCGTACTATAAAAGTGTATGGATGTTGAACTGTCTTTGGATGCCGTATAGATGCTGAACTGTCTGAATTTTGTAACTGTCTTTAATTACTGTACTGTCGTAGTTATACAATGTGTACGGACGTTGAGGTGTCTTTTTCCCTGTATTGTCATGACTATAGGCAGTGTATAGACGTTGAACTGTCATTGTTGCCGTACTGACGTAACTTTAGAATATTGAGGTGTCTTTAATGTCGATCTACTGTCATAGTTATAGTATGTGTACGAACGTTGAGGTGTCTTTAATGTCACTGTACTGTCATAGTTATAGTATGTGTACGAACGTTGAGGTGTCTTTAATGTCACTGTACTGTCATAGTTATAGTATGTGTACGAACGTTGAGGTGTCTTTAATGTCACTGTACTGTCATAGTTATAGTATGTGTACGAACGTTGAGGTGTCTTTAATGTCACTGTACTGTCATAGTTATAGTATGTGTACGAACGTTGAGGTGTCTTTAATGTCACTGTACTGTCATAGTTATAGTATGTGTACGAACGTTGAGGTGTCTTTAATGTCACTGTACTGTCATAGTTATAGTATGTGTACGAACGTTGAGGTGTCTTTAAATGTCACTGTACTGTCATTATTCTTATTATTCATAGCTACTTTTTATATATTTTTATTTATTCATAGCTTCATTTTTATATATAGCGCTATTCTCTGTTCTCGAGCGGACTCGCTGGGCACATGTCGCATGTGATTCTGAATAAGTGTCTGTATCCTTTTATAGCGCTTATTATTAATATCCACGGAAGTGGTGTACTGGTAACGCTCTTTGGTTGTTGCATGGCTGGTGCCACTTGAAATGATGCCGTCTCGGCGCAAGTTCTGTGTACACCATTCAACCATGCACCAGTTTACAGTGTCACTTCATTCAAAGCCACATAGGTAGGGTGTATGTGTGTTTAGCTGTAACCTGCCACCTGCACTTTTGGCAGAATGACCGGGATATTTTATGTACTACTGCGGTAACATGGGTGAGGAACGTATACCGAAATAAGAGTCAGCACAGAAAGTTGACCCTGGAGAAGAAAATTTTCCCGCCGCTCCTGCCGGGACTCGAACCCGGGACCTTTCGATCACGAGTCCGACGCTCTAACCACTGAGCTATTCCCGCTACTACTACTTGGTTCTTAATGTCCCGCTCTCCATCATAGTTTTAGTATGTGTACGAACGTTGAGATGTCATGGCTACTGCTCTGATGTATCTATAATTGTGATGTATATGGAAGTTGATTTTTATTATTTTTTATTTTTTAATGTACTCATCTAGGACGTGTATGGACATTGAAGTGTTTTGGTGCTGTACTGTCGTGTATGGACGTTGCAGTGTTTTTGTTCCTGCACTGACGTAGCACCAGGATGTGTATGGACGTTAGGGTGTCTTGGTTACTATACTGACGTAGCTATGGTATGTGTATGGACGTTAGGGTGTCTTGGTTACTGTACTGACGTAGCGATGGTATGTGTATGGACGTTAAGGTGTCTTGGTTACTGTACTGACGTAGCTATGGTATGTGTATGGACGTTAGGGTGTCTTGGTTACCGTACCTGACGTAGCTACAGACGTGTGTGGACTTTAGGGTGTCTTGGTTACTGTACCTGACGTAGCTATGGTATGTGTGTGGACTTTAGGGTGTCTTGGTTACCGTACTGACGTAGCTATGGTATGTGTATGGACGTTAGGGTGTCTTGGTTACTACACTGACGTAGCTATGGTATGTGTATGGACGCTAGAGTGTCTTGGTTACCGTACTGACGTAGCTACAGATGTTTGTGGACTTTAGGGTGTCTTGGTTACTGTACTGACGTAGCTCCAGGATGTGTATAGACGTTATGGTGTCTTGGTTACCGTACTGGCGTAGCTGCAGACGTGCGGAATTTAGGATGTCTTGGTGACTGTACTGACGTAGCTACCGGATGCGTATGGGCGTTAGGGCGTCTTGATTACCGTACTGAAGTAGCTACAGACATGTGTGGACTTTAGGATGTCTTGGTTACTGTACTGACGTAGCTACAGGATGTGTATAGACGTTAAGTTGTCTCGGTTACTACACTGGCGTATCAATAGGATGTGCATGGACATTGATGTGTCTTGATTACTGTGCTTTCGTAGCTATAGGATGTTTAGGGGCGTTAGGACGTCTTTGTCGCTGTACTGATGTAGCTATTAGGATCTTTATGGAGTTTAAGGGGTTTGGGTTACTGTAGCTACCTAGCGATAGGATTATATGGACGTTGAAATGTTTTGGTTAGTGTACTGTAGCTACAGAATGCGTATGGACGTTGAGGTGTCTGTTATTATACTGTCGTAGCTAAAGGGCTGTAAAGCTACACATTGAAAACCCACTATGCTTCTCCTCCATCGGGAGAACTGAAAGGGTCCTTCGCCCTGCCTTGACCGGCATAGTTCAGGAGCTGTGTGAGAGTCGAGGTGGCCGTCCTGAGCTGTCCGTCCGAACGAGCCTTCTGGTTTCCGTGGACGTAAAGCTATATTGAACCATGCTTCGGCACTGGTCACAGCATTTTCCCTAATATGTCAACTGACATCTGAGGATATTAGCATCACTTCATCATCATCATCACCTTGACCGGAGGTTCAGACCCAGGCTAGCTGTGACGAGTCCATTCCGTTGGAGAGACCTGCGTTAGGTGTTTTCAATTGCGCGGTATCGGCTGGAGCGACATCCACTGGAGCGACATCCACTGGAGCGACATCTACTGGAGCGACTTTCGTTCACGCCACATTGCCATGCTGCTGCTGCTGATGATGATGTAGAGCTTCATGTCCTCGGATGTCGGTTGACATATTAGGCACAAACTGTGAACAGTCTCGAAACCTGGTTCAATGTTGCTCTACGTCCATAGAAACCGTAAGGCTCATTAGGACGGAAAGCCCAGGACGGCCACCTCGACTTTCACACAGCTCCTGAACATTGCCATGCTTTAGACTTCCGTTGGTTAAAGCTTTTCCTTCCCTCTTTTAACTGTCTTCTCTTTCTTCCCCCTTTTCCCACCCTCTTCTTCTGTATCATTTTTGTTGCTGTGTTTCTCCTTCTCTTTCACTCTTTCTTTCTGTTAGTTCTTGTACCCTACTGGCCTTTGTGTACTTCGGTCTTCTTTCACCTTCTCGTTAGATGTACTCGTGCCTCACTCCTGTCACTAAATCGCCGTGGGAGGTAAACTCGTCTTTGATCTTCAGCCCGACTCGTCGTTAACTGCTTTTTTGAGCTTCAGTCGCTGTGAGCAGCTGCTGCTTTAATATCCAATAGATCCCTGGGGTGGACAATGGGCCTGACGGCGACGGGCTAAGGCACAGAAAACAGGTGTCACTGCTCAGCCAAGTGCCCACTCACCTGTTTCGTACGACTGAACATACTCTGGTTGACGATTAGCCGCTGTCGAAGCCATTGTCAGGGGCTTAATGCCAGTCACTGCAGGCTGTTGCAAAGACCGCCACCGCACCTCCTTACGCACCCGTCCCTTCCCTCTTCCTCGGCAGTTATCCGGCTGGTCTTTCCCCATAGCCATGCCACACCGAAGTGCTTACACTTCCAGCTGTGTAGCGTCGTTGTTTTTAGTACTTCTTTGTCCCATGCTGGAAATTCGCGTCGCTTTACCTGGGTAAGGCACAACAGCCGCATGACACATGGTACAGGAGCTGTGTGAGAGTCGAGGTGGACGTCCTGAGCTGTCCGTCCTAACGAGCCTTCTGGTTTCCGTGGACGTAAAGATTTATTGCACCGTGCTTCGGCATTGGTCACAACTTGTCCCTAATATGTCAACTGACATCTGAGGACATAAAGCATCACTTCATCATCATCAGCCGCATGAGCAGCGCTACCCATTCCTATTTGTGTGTGCAGTAGTTTCGTGTGTCCAAACAATTGCATGGCTGCCATTGTTTGGGATTTTTGAACGTGGGCACAGATGCTGATGCATGCGATTGCACTCCGTAAG
Organism: Alviniconcha marisindica; assembly: GCA_018857735.1. Lineage (NCBI taxonomy): Eukaryota > Metazoa > Mollusca > Gastropoda > Provannidae > Alviniconcha > Alviniconcha marisindica. The sequence continues at coordinate 370,806 of JABMCL010001116.1, read as the reverse complement.
AGACTCTGCACTGAAGTTGACTCTGGCAGAAAAAGTCCCTTGCCGTAACGGGGATTCAAACCCGCGTCAATATATATTGCGCCTGGTTTTTCAGTCGGATATATTACCAACTGAGCTGTTCCGCCCCCGTAGGCCTGGGGGTCACTTGGAGTCGTTGCACAGCGCCCCAGTTCAGAGTTCAGGAGCTGTGTGAAAGTCGAGGTGGACGTCCAGGGCTTCCGTGCCTAATAAACCTACGGTTTCTGTGGACGTAAAGCAACACTTCAGCAACAACAGCACCCCATCAGTGGGGCTACTGTGGACGCAGAAAGAATAAGGGCCCCTCTGCTCAGAACCCAGAGCAACCAAAGGGTCTCCCTTTTAAGACAAAAGACGGTAAAAATATAGCCTCGTGTGCTTTTTCTGCAGGTAGAAATTACATTCGGCTAATTTCTACCTTTCCATTTGAATACACTTTATTTTCCCCAGATCATCTGTTCCTCTGTTACCTGCGTTTGGAGAGTCATTTGAGGAGACTTTGAAATACTCCCTCCTCAGATTACGAGAGGCCATCTCGGCGATGGAACAAAATTGGGCGGCGAGAGTATAGGTCGGTAGGCGACAATAGTACAAGCTGGTGAAAGTATAGGTGACAATAGTACAGATGACGATAGCATTGGCGGCGAGAGTATAGGTCGGTAGGCGACAATAGTACAAGCTGGTGAAAGTATAGGTGACAATAGTACAGATGACGATAGCATTGGCGGCGAGAGTATAGGTCGGTAGGCGACAATAGTACAAGCTGGTGAAAGTATAGGTGACAATAGTACAGATGACGATAGCATTGGCGGCGAGAGTATAGGTCGGTAGGCGACAATAGTACAAGCTGGTGAAAGTATAGGTGACAATAGTACAGATGACGATAGCATTGGCGGCGAGAGTATAGGTCGGTAGGCGACAATAGCACAAGCTGGTGAAAGTATAGGTGACAATAGTACAGATGACGATAGCATTGGCGGCGAGAGTATAGGTCGGTAGGCGACAATAGCACAAGCTGGTGAAAGTATAGGTGACAATAGTACAGATGACGATAGCATTGGCGGCGAGAGTATAGGTCGGTAGGCGACAATAGCACAAGCTGGTGAAAGTATAGGTGACAATAGTACAGATGACGATAGCATTGGCGGCGAGAGTATAGGTCGGTAGGCGACAATAGTACAAGCTGGTGAAAGTATAGGTGACAATAGTACAGATGACGATAGCATTGGCGGCGAAATTATAGGTCGGTAGGCGACAATAGTACAAGCTAAATATTGCAATAGACAGATGACGATACATTGGCGGCGAATTATAGGTCGGTAGGCGACAATAGTACAAGCTGGTGAAAGTATAGGTGACAATAGTACAGATGACGATAGCATTGGCGGCGAGAGTATAGGTCGGTAGGCGACAATAGTACAAGCTGGTGAAAGTATAGGTGACAATAGTACAGATGACGATAGCATTGGCGGCGAGAGTATAGGTCGGTAGGCGACAATAGTACAAGCTGGTGAAAGTATAGGTGACAATAGTACAGATGACGATAGCATTGGCGGCGAGAGTATAGGTCGGTAGGCGACAATAGTACAAGCTGGTGAAAGTATAGGTGACAATAGTACAGATGACGATAGCATTGGCGGCGAGAGTATAGGTCGGTAGGCGACAATAGTACAAGCTGGTGAAAGTATAGGTGACAATAGTACAGATGACGATAGCATTGGCGGCGAGAGTATAGGTCGGTAGGCGACAATAGTACAAGCTGGTGAAAGTATAGGTGACAATAGTACAGATGACGATAGCATTGGCGGCGAGAGTATAGGTCGGTAGGCGACAATAGTACAAGCTGGTGAAAGTATAGGTGACAATAGTACAGATGACGATAGCATTGGCGGCGAAAGTATAGGTCGGTAGGCGACAATAGTACAAGCTGGTGAAAGTATAGGTGACAATAGTACAGATGACGATAGCATTGGCGGCGAGAGTATAGGTCGGTAGGCGACAATAGTACAAGCTGGTGAAAGTATAGGTGACAATAGTACAGATGACGATAGCATTGGCGGCGAAAGTATAGGTCGGTAGGCGACAATAGTACAAGCTGGTGAAAGTATAGGTGACAATAGTACAGATGACGATAGCATTGGCGGCGAAAGTATAGGTCGGTAGGCGACAATAGTACAAGCTGGTGAAAGTATAGGTGACAATAGTACAGATGACGATAGCATTGGCGGCGAAATTATAGGTCGGTAGGCGACAATAGTACAAGCTGGTGAAAGTATAGGTGACAATAGTACAGATGACGATAGCATTGGCGGCGAAAGTATAGGTCGGTAGGCGACAATAGTACAAGCTGGTGAAAGTATAGGTGACAATAGTACAGATGACGATAGCATTGGCAGCGAAAGTATAGACGACAATAGCATAGGCGGCGAACTTTGGCGGCGAAAGTATAGGTCGGTAGGCGACAATAGTACAAGCTGGTGAAAGTATAGGTGACAATAGTACAGATGACGATAGCATTGGCGGCGAAAGTATAGGTCGGTAGACAACAATAGTACACGCTGGTGAAAGTATAGGTGACAATAGTACAGATGACGATAGCATTGGCGGTGAAAGTGTAGGTCGGTAGGCGACAATAGTACACGCTGATGAAAGTATAGGTGACAATAGTACAGGTGACGATAGCATTGGCGGCGAAAGTATAGACGACAACAGCATAGGCGGCGAAATTGGGCGGCGAAAGTATAGGTCGGTAGGCGACAATAGTACAGGTGCCAATAGCATTGGCGGCGAAAGTATAGACGACAATAGTATAGGCAGCGAAATTATACGCGACAATAGTACAGGCGGCGAAAGAATAGGCGACAGTAGTGCTGGCCATATGTTTGATGGAGGGCGGCAGTAGCAGCAAGTTTTATAGAACTAGTGGTGAAAATATAGGCGGCAATAGAATCGGCGGCTTAAAATTGGTGGTGAAAGTATAGGCCACAACAGCATAATTATCCAGCTATAGAATTGGTGGTGAAAGCATAGGCGATAATAATACGGGCGGTGAAAGTATTGGCAACAAAAGTACAGGCGGCCTTAGCATAAGTGGTGAAAGTATAGGCGGCGATAGCATAGTCGGTGATGTATAGACGATAATAGTAACGGCAGCCATAGCATAGTCGGTGATAGTATAGTCGACAATAGTAATGGCAGCCATGGCATAGGTGGTGAAAGTGTAGGTGACAATAGTACAGTTAGCCATATCATAGGTGGTGAAAGTGTAGGTGACTCTCTCAGCCATACCATAGGTGGTGAAAGTGTAGGCGACAATTGTACAGGCGGCCATATCATGAGTGGTGAAAGTGTAGGCGACAGTAGTACAGGCAGCCATACCATAGGTGGTGAAAGTGTAGGCGACAATTGTACAGGCGGCCATATCATGAGTGGTGAAAGTGTAGGCGACAGTAGTACAGGCAGCCATACCATAGGTGGTGAAAGTGTAGGCGACAATTGTACAGGCGGCCATATAATGAGTGGTGAAAGTGTAGGCGACAGTAGTACAGGCAGCCATACCATAGGCGGTGAAAGTGTAGGCGACACTTTTAGCCATACCACAGTGGTGAAAATGTAGGCGGCAAAAGTGCGAAGGTACAGGCGGCGAAAGTACATGTGGTAAAAATATAGACAGTGAAAGGGGGATCGCTGAGCAGGATCCATCCTCCTGGAGTTTTTTCTTTTTCTTTCTAACAATACTAATACTAATAACAACAACAACAACTAACTCTTTGTGACGGGGCACCGAGAGCAGGTTGCAGTCACTTTGACTATTTCTTGTGACGAGGCATCGAGGGCAGGCTGCAGAGTCACTTTATCTAGTTGTTATGACTGGGGACCAAGGTAAGGTTGCAGAGTCACTTTAAGATGCCGAAGTCTTACGTAACTAGTTGAAAGGAAAACGCAACATGGCACGGTCCAGCAGCCAGCAGGTTGAACCGGTTACTGAGAGTGGGAGTCAAAGGCAGGTTCCGGAGTCGCGTGAACGTGACGACAACATGAAGCAGGTCACCATTACCTGAGTGGTTACTATTGACTTTAAGGTACGCACACTAGTAAGATTAACCCGTACAGTATTGACAAAAGGCATTTTTGCGTTTTTGCTTCGCGTTCTTTCGTTTGGAGCGTTCGTGCAGTGGAATTTTCTCGCCCGGATTACTGTATAATCACAAGTCGACCAACGCTATCAGGTAACGTGTATCAGGAATTCTCACATATCCCACCTGGTAGTCGCGTTCGACGCATACTTCCAAACATTATGAATTTGTCTGCTCCCTTCAAGAGAGTGGGCGGATTGATTTAAAGACTCTAACGCTGTTGTTTTAACTGTTTTGTTTTGACCATTCTGTCTCTTGTGCAGCGTAATGAAACACTCGACTTTCGTTACATTGTTTAGAATACTTGTTAATATCCCCTGAGTTCTGGTGTACAGAAACATTGATTGTTTGCCTATAACCACGATTGTGTGCGTGCGTGTGTGTGTGTGTGTGTGTGTGTGTGTTGTGTGTGTGTGTGTGTGTGTGTGTGTGTGTGTGTGTGTGTGTGTTACATGTGGGCTATATAATGCATTTGTAATGAGCATGTATAAAGCTACTGTTATATAGGCTACAATGATCACTGCATCACTGTGTATGTTGGCTTGTATTCCTGTACGCCTTGTTACGAATCTGTATTGGCAACAAAAGCACGGAAGTGTAACGAATCGAATTAACTGCCCTCAAGTTAGTACATAACTGACAGTGTGATGAGAGGCAAAGACACAGGCTGAATTGTAAGGGATTAATGCGTAGAGAAATATATCTACTGAGGAATGACTAAACCGAGAGATATTAAACAATAGTAACAGTAACAAAGGATGCAGCTAGGCCGTCATCTCGCATAAGCCAAGGCGCTTATCCTGAAAAGCACCGAGGGTTAAGGGGGGTGAGGGGGGGTGGGAGCATACTAGATAAATATGCATCATTTATACAACTGCGCTACCACTCATACTGTACTAACACTTTGAATCGGCCGACAGCAAATCCACACACGACACAATTAACTGGGGGTGGGGTTGGGGGGGGGGGGGGTGGGGATGGCATGAAGACAACTTACAGTCCCATATTATTCCAACCTACACCCCCCCCCCCCCACATTTAACAACACACACACACACACACACACACACACACACACACACACACACATACATACACACACACACATTTAGAATCACATGCCACAAGAGTGCAATGAGTCTGCTCTTATATAAAATTAAGAGCGAACAACAACAACACCCACTAAATTATGGACACAGATGGGCCTGTGCACTTCAAAGGAGAAGAGGTACGTGGGTCGGGATTAGGTTAGTTGAAACTCCACAGTGTTTGAGCATGACAAACATAAAATGGGAGCCTGTTCCAGAGGACGGGGTTTGAGCATGACAAACATAAAATGGGAGCCTGTTCCAGAGGTCAGGTTTTGAGCATGACAAACATAAAATGGGAGCCTGTTCCAGAGGACGGGGTTTGAGCATGACAAACATAAAATGGGAGCCTGTTCCAGAGGTCAGGTTTTGAGCATGACAAACAAAATGGGAGCCTGTTCCAGAGGACAGGGTTTGAGCATGACAAACATAAAATGGGAGCCTATTCCAGAGGACAGGGTTTGAGCATGACAACATAAAATAGGAGCCTATTCCAGAGGACAGGGCCAACAAGAGAAAAGGCACGCTAACTTCCTGCGTGTGATGGCAGTAAAAAGACACGCGAATCAGTAGACCAGCGGGGAGACCCGAAGGAGATCAGTAAGATACGGAGGTGCAGAACCCGAGATCCTATTGAAACAGACAGTAGCTATTTAAATTAATCATGTGAAAGACACGAACCACACGAAGTCTGTCAGGCACAGGCGTGTCTCTCTCCCCCTTTCCCCCCCCCCCCCCCCCCCCCCCCCCACCTTTCCGTCATGCCAGCAATGACACAGCCCGTGAACACGGAATAATATTAGAAGTATGATTAACTGCATGGACTAAACAGACGGTGCTCTATGCTAGCCAAAGAGCGAATAATGGCACACCCCACTCACAAGCTATGAACGTGGACACAGAATAATATTAGGAGTGTGATTATGTGCATGGACTAAAAAAGACGGGTTCCTATGTAACCTAGCTGCTACCTTAGTGGCTGTTTGTCACCTGAGCTCAATCATTCCTGCGATGTTAGTTGGTGGTTCTACTCGCCTCGTACTCAAGCTAAGGTGTTATCTACGACAAGATTTAATCACCAGGACCCCCGCCCTCCACCCATGAACGAGATCGATTGTAGGCTAAGCGAGTTGTCTGTGCATTCATTCTCACACGCCCTGTGCTCTCGTAAGTATGACGTGTAGTTTCTCCCAGCATGTGGTAGGCTTACTTTTGTTGTCTTGAATTTGTTTTAATAGCAGTGTGTGTGTGTGTGTGTGTGTGTGTGTGTGTGTGTGTGTGTGTGTGCGGCGTGTTCGGCTGGCTATTTTCAGTAATATTATTTACGTTTACAGCGCATTTCATTCTTGAAGAATTTTATGCATACATGTGTGTTTGTGCTTTTGGGGGGTAATTGTGATGTTTTGATAATCTAACGTACATATGTGACGTTTTAACTTTGTTTTGTTTTTGTTTTTTTGCCAAGTGAATTTTAACCCCCTACAGGGACACTAAAGTTCTATTGTATTGGATCGTATGGAATGGAAGGGTATTGTAACACGTGTAGTCAACTGCATCCATTCAAAACTGGGAGACAAATCTGAAACAATAATGACTGCTAGCGTTCTAAAACAATATCCAAACACATAAAAAGTTCAAAAGAACACTATTTATTGACTGGACAGGAAAACAACGTACGTAGCTCAACCCAAAACAGACAAGTGGTTCATTTTTCGTTTAGCTGTTGTTTAAGTGTTGTTTTGTAGCTTCACAAAGGGGATTTCCCTGAAAATTTGCTGGTTTTGTCTTGTAATAAATAACGTTCTTTTCAACGTTTGATGTGTTTGGATCCCATTCAAAATTAGCTTACGCCGGGCTATTGCACACCTGTTCATGATCCACAATCAGCAACGCCAACAAACCCTATGGTTGGATCAGCGTACTAACACAATCAAAGAAGCAAAAGCAAACGACACTTAGTGAAGTCGTCTCATGTGAACAAACAGTGGCAGGGAAACGCCAAAAAGGGGTGGACTTGAAGGGGTGCATTATCTGCTGTTACTGTGTTGGGCGGTGTGACTGTTCTGAAGCCTCTGACCCGTCGCTGTTTTGCAGATGGCCGATGCAGTGACCGCGAGAAGCGCTGATGACTGGACAGCAGACTTCAACCCATGGGCGTCAAGTCAGCTCAGCGGACAGGTCCCCTTCCGCCACTCCCCGTTAAAACACCGCTCCTCTGTGCTGGAGCGACAGCAACACCCCCCTTCGTCACAGCAAAACCCCTCCCAGCGGCACCCTTCTTCGTCACAATACCCCTTTTCGTCACAACACCCTTCTTCGTCACAGCGCCATCACTCTTCGTCACATCGCCATCCCTCTTTGTCACAGCACCACCCCTCTTTGTCACAGCAACACTTCTCTTTGTCACAGCAATGCCCCTCTTTGTCAGAGAACGACAGTCTCAAAGAGGCGTTGCCCATGGAATCAGACTCCTCCGGGGACACTGCAACTCCTTCAGAACAAGACGTGCATTTCTCTCGCTCTTCTTTCAGCAAAGCAGCTTGCCACGTGAACGGCACTGCTGACCACGCAGCGGGTCTCTTCGCTACGATGTTACCAGTGTCTAAGTCAGCAAGCGATGAAGTTTCACAGACCAACGGCCCTTACGTATCTGACATGCAGCTTTTGGATAACGCGGACCGCAAGGCCATGGAACCCACGGAGTGGGCGGCACCAGAGGGCGCTGTGAAGGGTGACAGGAAGGGGCCAGCAGGGGGCGCTGTGAAGGGTGACAGGAAGAGGACAGCAGGGGGCGCTGTGAAGGGTGACAGGAAAAGGACAGCAGGGGGCGCTGTGAAGGGTGACAGGAAGGGGCCAGCAAGGGGCGCTATGAAGGGTGACAGTAAGGGGCCAGCAGGGGGCGCTGTGAAGGGTGACAGTAAGGGACCAGCAGGGGGCGGTAGGGGTGACGCTGTGAAGGGTGACAGTAAAGGACCAGCAGGGGGCGTTGAGAAGGGCGACAGTAAGGGACCAGCAGGGGGCGGTAGGGGTGACGCTGTGGAGGGTGACAGTAAGGGACCAGCAGGGGGCGCTGTGAAGGGTGACAGTAAGGGACCAGCAGGGGGCGCTGTGAAGGGTGACGGCAGCGGGCCAGCAGGGGGCGCTGTGAAGGTTGACGATAACGGGCCAACAGGGGGCGCTGTGAAGGGTGACAGTAAAGGGCCAGCAGGGGGCGCTGTGAAGGATGACGATACGGGGCCAGCAGGAGGCGCTGCGAAGGGTGACGACAAGGCACCAGCAGGGAATACAGCCGAGGCCAAAGCTCAGTCGGTCCCCGCCGTCTCCTCCCATTTTCATGACAGGACGAGCGTCCAAGCGCTCGTCAGACTCTCGGAAGATATTCGGTTTTTCAGACTGTTCTACCTCGTGCATGCCAAGTGCGCCATCCTCTCTTCCAGACCGTTCGGCCCGTGGTGCTCTGGGACAACCTCAAGGCGCCGAAAGAGGAGCGGACTTTCCTGCAGCAAACCATCCAAATATTCGCCATCAGGAGATAAAATATTCTGGGAGCGGCCTTTGCAGACAAGCCCAGTGAAGAATGAGGGAGCCACCAGCAGACCGAATCCTGACGGGGCAAGCAACGACGGCGAGGCGTCGGTCAAGGAAAAGCACGCCAAAAATGGTGACGTTTTTGACAGACTTTCCGGCCAGAGTGCGCCCTACGTGTTCCGCCACCTTGCTGACGTCAGAGACTACATCTCGGAGTACAGGGAGCAATGTACTGTGGGGCTCGCTGGCCGGAAGTTGAAGAGAGCGCCGGTGCTGGGTGTCGATGTTCCCGACCCGTACTCCTGCAAGAAGAAACACCCTTGGTATGTATTTCCTCTCTCTCCCTCTCTCCCTGTGTGTGCGTGTATTTACTCTGCGTGTGTGTGTGTGTGTGTGTTTACTGTGTGTGTGTGTGTGTGTTTTTGTGTGTGTGTGTGTGTGTGATGTGTGTGTGTGTGTGGTGTGTGTGTGTGTGTATTTACTGTGTGTGTGTGTGTGTGTGTGTGTGTGTGTGTGTGTGTGTGTGTGTGTGTGTGTGTATTTACTGTGTGTGTGTGTGTGTGTGTGTGTCCCCTTCGGTCTGTCCATATGTCTCTTTCTTTTTGTCTCTGTATGTGTCTTTGTCTCTCTCTCTCTCTCTCTCTGTCTCTCTGTCTGTCTCTCTCTCATATAATGATTACATGGTAATTCCTGTAGTTCAGCGTGATACTGCACACGGCAGAGTGTACTGTCATCTTTTTCCATGCGCAGGTCGTCGTCTCCTATTCTTTATGTCTCTGTGGTCTTACGCTGATATACCCGTGCAAAGTGACCGTTAGCGTGAAAAGTTGTGCGAAAGCTCTCAAAACCGTGCCTCGTTCTATGTTTCATTTAGGCATCATATCAGGCATTCAGTTTTGTATTGTATTCTACTTCCATGCACAATTTAGAGGGCTAATCTCATCAACACTGAAATGTTCGACGTAAGTCTCTTCCCCTCTAAAGTCTACGCTGCGTCAGTCGCGAATATTTCAAAGTACTTAGAGATAGTAAATGGCCTGTACACTAGCTCTGGTCGCGTAGCAACTCTAGTCAACGTTCAGTCCAGCTGCACAGGCTGCGGCAGTAATAGGCCTGTTGCCCTGGCCCCGCAAACAGTCCATAGTCAATGTTTAGCCCAGTTGCCTTGTCTTGCTTGTACGGTATGTTGCCTTCATCCACATTTCTGGCATTGGCGTAACGGTGGGGACGTCAGGGAGGTAGCCTACTGTTGTCGGGAGTTGATGATGATGAAGTGATGCTTAATGTCCTCAGATGTCAGTTGACATATTAGGGACAAGTTGTGACCAGTGCCGAAGCACGGTGCAATAATTCTTTACGTCCACGGAAACCAGAAGGCTCGTTAGGACGGACAGTCCAGGACGTCCACCTCGACTCTCACACAGCTCCTGAACTATGTGTCGGGAGTCCGCAACAGCAGACTTAAAACGGCCTTCTGATCGGGCACGGACTGCTGCGTTCTCCAGGTGGCTCAAGGTGGTTCCAGTTCACAGCAGAGCAGTCTTGATGGAGAAAAAAAAGTTTGTTGGTCGTTCTGTCCGACAGTGTGAAGTCTATTGTTATTCCTAATGTCACTGTCAGTAGTGTTTAGTGTCAAAGGATTTTTTTGGATTTTTTAAAATATTTTTAGTGTCAACGGATTTCTGATGTAACTGTCAACAGCGCTTTTAGTGTCACAGGATTTCTGATGTAACTGTCAAAAGAGTTTTTGTGTCAAAGAATGTCTGATATAACTGTCAATAGAGTTTTTAGTGTCAATTGATTTCTGATGTAACTGTCAACAGCATTTTTAGTGTCAAAGGCTTTCTGGTGTAACTGTCAATAGCATTTTTAGCGTCAGAGGCTTTCTGACTGATGTAACTATAAATAGCGTTTTTGGTGTCATGGGCACTGTCGGTGTGACGGGAGCGGACTATAGTCTCCCTGGTCTTCTTCTTCTTCCAATGTTGCCGCCACGTCCACAGAAACCATGAAGACTGTCAGGAACTGGGAGCCCAGGACGGCCACCTCGACTTTCACACAGCTCCTGAACTCTGTCCCTGGTCTTTGCGGCTGTCAGTTGTACAGGCTGCGGTCGTAGTTGGGCTGCTCTGGCCATGGTTTTGGTCGGGTTTTCAGTAAATCTGACGTCAGCCAGATTGTAGAATGTTTTGGCCTTTGGGCTTTTCCAGCGTCTGTTAGTCCAAAAGTAAAGAGGCCAGTAACTTAGGTAGTATATTATGACCTAGTTCAAGCAGGCCTACTCAGTGTGATTTCGGTTTCCCTCACTACAGTGCCTGCATCCAGTGCTCTCCCTTGAGTCAAAGCAATTTGGTGAGAGGTCCGAGAGAGGGCGCTGGCCTTGAGAGCGGCTCCAGTGGCTCAGGGAAAGACAACTCGTCAGCTGACAAACACGTCGCTCGTGCCGTGCCCACGCTGGCTCCAGTCCGCCAGACAACTCGCCGGTAGTGTGTGTGTGCGTGTGCGCGGGCACGAGTGTGTGTGTAATAAGTGTATGTCTGTCAGTTTGTGTGTGTAATATAGCATATGTCTGTGAAGTGAGTGTGCGTGCGTGCGTGTAATATAGTGTATGTCTGTGAAGTGTGTGTGTAATATAGTATATGTCTGTGAAGTGAGTGTGCGTGCGTGTGTGCGTGCGCGCGTGCGCGCGCGCGCGGGTGTGTGTGTGTGTGTGTGTAATATAGTGTATGTCTGTGAAGTGTGTGTGTGGTAATATAGTGTATGTCTGTGAAGTTCGTGTGTGTGGTAATATAGTGTATGTCTGTGAAGTTCGTGTGTGTGTGTGTGTGTGTGTGTAATATAGTGTATGTCTGTGAAGTGTGTGTGTGGTAATATAGTGTATGTCTGTGAAGTTCGTGTGTGTGTGTGTGTGTGTGTGTGTGTGTGTGTGTGTGTGTGTAATATAGTGTATGTCTGTGAAGTGTGTGTGTGGTAATATAGTGTATGTCTGTGAAGTTGTGTGTGGTAATATAGTGTATGTCTGTGAAGTTGGTGTGTGTTGGAAGTCTTTTAGTGTATTGGTGCGTGTGTGACAGTGTGAGTGATACGTGTACGTGGTGTGGTTGTGTGTGATGTGGTGTGTGTTTGCAGGGGGGGTGGTGGGGGGGGGGGGGGGGGGGGGAGAGAGAGAGATTACCGACGCATTGACATGAAATGTTAACTGAATGATCAACCGACTCTAAAGGACAGACTGTAAGTTTAATTAATTTTGCCAACCCATCGACTGGCAGTCTGACTGACTGACTGACTGACTGTCTCGCTGACTGAATGATGTCTGTCTGGCTGACAGGCTGATTGTTTAGCTGACTGACTGAGTGGTCATTTCAATGTGAACCTCTTCATTTGTGACAGTCTCACTCCACCAGCCGACACCAAACCGACACCCGCTGAGCTGCCGCGACCCGCCTCGGACCCCGATTATCTCCCTTCACTCGTGCTGCCCAGCATTCAGCTGGAGCAAGAATCGAAACGCCTGACGATGATTGGCCGCTCGCCTGCCACTCAACGCCCGAAGGACACCCAGGCCACCTTCTGGAGCACCCTATCCGATTCCAACGCGGACGAGGGAAAAGGCAAAAGCAAAAAGAGGGCTGGGATGAAAGACGGCCGGAGGAAGGGACCGGTCAAGCTGAAATACACCAACCGTGTCGTCAATGCGTCGGATGGTGCGACGTGCAAACCCAACGTGGCGTCGCTCAAAGGGTGCGAACCCTCAGCCAGCCCAGCTCGCTCTGCTAGCAAAGACGACGCGGCAGTCCCCCAGCACGTCCACATCGCAGAGTCCATACCGAAACCGGGAACAGAAAAATCCGAAGACTTGGGCTCCCACAAGGAACCCTGGCTGCCGGGGCTCGTCCGCAAAGAGTTGACGGAAGAGGAGCCGCAGCGAGGGCTCACCTTCTACCGAGGACGCTACGCCACCTTCACTCAGGCACAGAAGGTGTACGAAAGCAAACGAAACCCTGGCGGAGTTAAACGTCTCGTTCACGGGGAACCCGCAAGCATCGACAGCGACCAGAGACTGCTCCAGGGAGCGAGGCGTAGCCTCTCGGTTGACGTTACCGTCGACAGCCAGGACGTGAGAGAAAGGGATTGGAAGAGTTGGCTGAGTTCCGGCAGCAGCAAGAAGAATGGGTTCCTGAGAGTGAGGGTGGCGTCTGTTGAAGATCTTCCCACCAGACTGGTCCTGGAAGGCAAGCAGCAGTACGTGCCCAGTGGGGAGCCCGCGCGACACGTGCCACCGAGAAAGGTGTCAGATCCGCACCTCCACGCCCAGCAGGGGCTGGGGACTGGCGCCAGTGAAACTGAGGGCAAAGACAGCGATGTGGTGGCCTCCCTCCCACCAAAGGAGCAGCGAGACACAGACACGCTGCGGGTTGGAACTGACGGCGAGCAAGCAAAGCAGGAACAAGGCCAGAATTCTGCAAGCCAAGAAGAAGTCGGCAAGAACAAAGGTAGCACAATTCACGTAACCAAACCCGCGAAGGTTAGCTGTGACAGATTGAAGCAGCACAAAGACTTCACTTCCAGAACACGACCGAAAAAAGGCACCTCCTTCAAGATCTCGCAGAACGTGATGACCAACAGTCCAGATGGCATTACAATGCCGGAATCTATGGGAATCCGCGGAAAGATGATGACAGAGCTCGCTAACTCCCATCTCTCCAGCCGAGGAATCCTGACAAACAACGAAAACAACTCCACCATGAAGGAAAGCATAGCTATGAAAGAGAGCGTACCCGAGACCGCAGAAGAGTGTCAGCCCCCAGAGGATCCCGACACAGCAAAGTTCAGAGAAAAGACGAATGCCAAGTTCCCAGTGAAGCCCACAACACGCCCTAACCCGCTGTCCTATGGCGGGAAAAACCACAAGAACTGGTGTGACCAGAAAGGGGCCACTGTCCGCAGGACCGTCCGGCGTGGTGGACCGTCGGTGTCCAGCACCTACCCGGGTTCCCTGGTCATCACGGGCGGTGTAGCGCGGCCGGAAGCGGACGAGGGCCTGAGGGTGGACAGGAAGCAGGGCGGACAGAAGTGTCCGAGTGGGGGGGATGCACACCCGGTCACGTTAGAGTTTCGGTTAGAAAAGGAAGAGGGGTTGTCGTCCGACAGAACCCAGCCTGTGACAGTCGTCAGGTAGACAGCCCGTGTTGCAGTCAGCAGCTAGGAACTGACTGCTTTCCTCTCAACCCACCTGCCACGTGCTCGAAGAGGTGTTGCGATTGGCGGCACGTTTTTGTCCGCTCATTAGTAAGTATTTTGGTGTTTTACGCCCAGTCCACCATTGCGGTTATATCAGAGCGAATCTGCTCATTAAATTTAATGTATTGTCAATTAAAATAAGCATTCATTTAAACCTCTGAGTTTTGATCTCTGGCGCGCACGTGCGTGCATGGCGTGTGCGAGTGTGTTGTGTATGTATATAAATGTGCGCACATGTACGCGTGTGTGCTTACTTCTGTGTGCATAGGAACTGTTAACGAGAATGCTTGTATCAGGCAGAACACTGTTCACTTCTGTGCAGTGTCATTGTGACTGACACTATATGTTTAAAAAGACGGAGAGGGGGGGGGGGGGGGGGGGCGAGGGGATAGAGAGGCCCGAGTTGTACATCTTTTAATATCCTGTGTTCTGCCAAGACCACCACAAAAAACCAACAACAAAAATGACCGTTCCACTTTCAACAACAATTATTTTACAGGTGATTTACAAAAGTATAATGTCTCTACCATACAAAACAGTTCAAGACAGACAAGTTCGTGGTCTTTTGGTGAAGATATCTCTCTGGGTATTATTTGTAGAAAACCAAATTAAACCTCAATTTTCTTTTTTTAAATTACATTCACTACAACAATTAAGTCATCAAATAAATCCATTTGTCATACACTCAAAACAGTATATTACTTATGACATATATATACCACTTTATGATCTAAGAAGAGTTGGAAAAAATTGATGTTGAATGAACCAAAAACAGAAATAATCAAAAGAGCTCCTGGCAGCAGGCAAAGTGTGTAAAGCTATATATATTCTAACCTACCCACAACATTTATGAATGAAGAAGGTCACGAAATGAACTAACACTGCAAGAAGTCACGAAATCTAGAAGCTGGATTCTAAGATTGTACCGTCTTCACTGTGACTATTACTGGGTTAGACATATCGTGAAAACTGTCTAACCTGTCATTATGGACACATTCTCTAATGTGCCGTACTGGAAACAGTGTCAGACACGTCATTACAAAAATATTCTCTGATGTGTCCTTATACAAACAAGCAAAAGCAGTCAGTACACTCTGTCATCATGAAAATGAACTCACTCAGACCGGCCATCATGAAAACACTCTCTGATTTGTATTGATAAAATCGTCATGGAAACAGTATCCGGAGTTCAGCAAAGAAACAGTGGATTGCGTGTCATTGTGGAAACCATTAGCTTAAGTGTCATGCATAAAGCTCTGGGGTGTTATGATGGAAACACTCTTTGAAGAGTCAACTCGGAAACACTCTCTGGCCAACCGTTGTTGAAACTGTTTCCGAAGTGTAACCCTGGAAACACCCCTACATGTCATTATGAAAACTCTACGGCAATGCCATCTGACCGCTAGCTAGTAATGCGATGGCTTAAAAACTACAGTGCTGTAGATGTGGACATCTGTGTCAAGCTAACAAAATCTGTCTGTTCACAGTGACGTTTAACGTGCAGCCAGCTCGATGTCGATGCCATTCTGTGGTCGCAAAATAAGCTCCCCAACCGGAAGCAGCTCCTCAGTTGTCTGACACGATTTGACCCGGAAATTGCGGAAGATGGAGGACAGCACCGCCTTCTCTTCCAGTAACGCAAACTTTTGACCTGAAACAAGCAGTCATTGCTCATCCCTGTCCGTCTCTGTCTCTGTCTCAAACACACACACACACACACACACACACACACACACACACACACACACACACACAGACAAAACACACACACAGAGGAAACACACACACAGAGAAACACACACACACACACACACACACACACACACACACAGAGGAAACACACACACAGAGGAAACACACACACACAGAGGAAACTCACACACACACACACACACAGAAGAAACACACACACAGAGGAAACACACACACACAGAGGAAACACACACACACAGAGAAACACACACACACACACACACACACACACACACACACACACACAGATTTGACATGATAATACTTGAAAGTTGACCTGGCATTTTGAAGGCATGGTAGAGTCAGCTATGATGAGCTCCTCTGCCAAAACGTTTCCTTAACAAATAGCTCTAATAAAGATCGGAACACATAAGCGGTTCAAAAGAACGCTATTTATTAGGACAAAACACAACATGCATCCCCTTTATCAAGCTACAAAACGACACTTAAACAACATTTAAACGGTGAAAAATGATGAAAGATGAGACGGAGAGCTAAGCCAATTTTCTGTGACTGACACGAAAACCACATAGCTCAATCAGAAACGGGTAAGTGGCGTAGCCCTCTATCTCATTTTTTCAAAGTTTTTTACCATTTAATTGTTGTTTTTTTGCTTGATAAAGGGGATTACCCTGAAAATTTGCCTGCTGTGTTTTGTCTTAATAAATGGCGTTCTTTTGAACTTTTTATGTGTTTGGATATTGTTTTAGAACGCTAGCAGTCATTTTTGTTTCAGATTATTTTTATTTTTGTCTTAGCTCTAATAAACACGAAACAGCTTCCAAATGATGATTTTTTGTTGATTTAAAAGAAATAATTAATGCCAGGTAAATTTTTAAGTATTACCATGGCGGATCTGCGTGTGTGTGTGTGTGTGTGTGTGTGTGTGTGTGTGTGTGTATGTGTGTGGGGGTGGGGGGGGGGGGGGGGGGGGGGGGGTGCGACACACAACTTTAGCAGCTGTCTGTTTTGTCTGCCGAGTTACGGGCTGGATTGCAGTGTGCTGTTGGTCGGCTTAGTGACTGTGTGAACAGTGGTCGGCTTAGTGACTGTGTGAACAGTGGTCGGCTTAGTGACTGTGTGAACAGTGGTCGGCTTAGTGACTGTGTGAACAGTCATTTTGAACTGTTCCGGCGACTTGGGTCCAGGTCGCGTCGTGTTCCCACTGCATTTGATCTGGCATCGTACCCCCCACCCCCCACCACGATCACAGGCTAAAAAGCTTCAATCATTAAACCATCTGAATCTCTCTCTCTCTCTCTCTCTCTCTCTCTCTCTCTCTCTCTCTCTCTCTCTCACACACACACACACACACACACACACACACACACACACACGACCACACGCATGCGCAGACAACCCCACCGATGCAGTTCCGGAGGCCAGCAGAGAAGGGGATGTAGGAGAAGGGATGACGGTGGGTGGAGTTCTCCGGCAGAAAACGGTCAGGGTCAAAGAGGTCAGGATCGGGAAACCAACGTTCGTCACGATGAAGCACAGAGGTGAACAACAAAACCGTCACACCCTCTGGTACTGTGTAGGGACCTGGTAAATACAACAAGCCAAACACCAGATGAACGTGTTCACAACCGTCACACCATCTGGTACTGTGTAGGGACCTGGTAAATACAAGAAGCCAAACACCAGATGAACGTGTTCACAACCGTCACACCCTCTGGTACTGTGTACAGAGGGACCTGGTAAACACGATAAGACAAACACAGATGAATGTTACACAACTGTCACACCCTCTGGTACCGTGTACAGACCTGGTAAACACGATAAGACAAACACAGATGAATGTTACACAACTGTCACACCCTCTGGTACCGTGTACAGACCTGGTAAACACGATAAGACAAACACAGATGAATGTTACACAACTGTCACACCCTCTGGTACTGTGTACAGAGGGACCTGGTAAACACGATAAGACAAACACAGATGAATGTTGCACAACTGTCACACCCTCTGGTACCGTGTACAGACGGACCTGGTAAACAAGACCTGATGAAAATGCTCACAATGGTCACACCCTAGGCCTCTGGTACTGAGTACACAGGGACCTGACAAAGATATGACAAACACCAGATGAACATCATCACAACTGACACACCCTCGGGTACTGTGTAGGGACCTGGTAAAGATGACACGACACGTCTTCAAAGATCCCCACCAATTTTCCCATGAGGTATATAAATCCACCAATTTTCCCATGAGGTATATAAATCCACCAATTCTCCCATGAGGTATATAAATCCACCAATTCTCCCATGAGGTATATAAATCCACCAATTCTCACATGAGGTATATAAATCCACCAATTCTCCCATGAGGTATATAAATCCACCAATTCTCCCATGAGGTATATAAATCCACCAATTCTCCCATGAGGTATATAAATCCACCAATTCTCACATGAGGTATATAAATCCACCAATTCTCCCATGAGGTATATAAATCCACCAATTCTCATTTATCTCAGGAATCAGAGCCCGACAAATACTCAGCTGAGGTATGCAAATCTGAACTGATACTCTTCTATCTCAGGTGAAAAATCATCAACGATACTCACCTACCTGAGCGACTTCTGTCCTGCCAGTACTCACCTATCTGAGCATCTTCTGTAGTTGTTCTGCCAAAGTAAGGAACCGACGGATACAGCCTCAGTGCTTCCTGCAACAACCAGCGACACAGTAAACACAGCACCGCTACTTTTCCCTCTGCCTGAAGTTTGACACACACACACACACACACACACTCCCACAAACACACTGCACCCCTGCCTCACTTCCCACTCCCACGTACCTTTATGCAACGCTCCAAATACTTCAACTCCTTGAGATCGTCCATGGAAGGCATACGATCACTGCCACCTGCAACACAATGGGATGCATATATATATATATATATACATATATACAAATTCATTCATTCCATCAACTACCCACCTGTGGAACACACTACCTCAAACGATACAAGCAAATCCTTCAATTAGCATGCTGAAAAAATATTTGTCAATGAACGACACTATGGTTCCTATATATTATTATTTTGGCTGTAGAAAGGAACACGTTAGACATTGTAGACTTCAACTTGCTATTAGCAACTTCAATTATGACTTATTCAGATGCCACTTGTTAGAAGACCCTATATGTTCATGCGGATATACAGCAGAAACATCAGAGCATTTCCTACTAGACAGTCCCCTTTATAATAGTACTAGAAATAAAACCTCTAATAAACTAGATGAGAACGAAAGAAATATCAATACATTTCTATTTGGAAACGACCAGCTACATTTAGAAACTAATAAGAAATATTTTGCTATAGTCCACGATTTTTTGTGTCAAACCGACCAATTGTAAATCTGTAAAAGTCTGCTTAAATGTGTTTATGATACAAGCAAAGAAGTACATGCTTTAACCCTCTCCCTCTCTGTGTGTCTCTCTCAGATCAATAATTATGACATCACTAGACCATTCGGTTAGTTATTTGCTTTTTTACCCCCCGTTTTGTAGTTGTTGCTTTTGTTGTGTTTTTTTGTGTGTGTGTGTGTTTTGTTGTTGTTGTTGATGTTTTGGTCTTTGGTTTGTTTTGTTGCCTCTGACTTTTTGACAACAATCTGCTATCTTGCCATCGTAAATGTATGCGTAATTATCATTTTGTCTATAGGTAACACTCAAATAAGCATACCGCTTTTGTGTTTGCTGTCCTTATTTGTTGAACTTATGATTACGATGAATGAGTACATTTTGTCTAAACCAATGGGATGCACACACTGAGCTATGATACACTGTTCCCGTACAGAGCTCAGTGGGTACACGTCACCGAGAGAAACACATTATTTTTCGTACATCAGGTACCATCACTCTGCGGTCCCTCAACACATCGCTTATCACTCTTCTCTATAGCAGGCAACAACAGGCAGCAGGCAGCAGGCAGCAGGCTCGCCCACTGACTGGACTGTTTGAGAGAGAGGGTGGGGGTGCGTACGTGTGTGTGTATGTGTTTGTGTGTGCTACGGTAAAGCTCTGCACTCCCACCTAATGTGGATGATGGGACGACGTGCGTGTGCGCACGCATGTGTGTGTGTGTGTGTGTGTGTGTGTGTGTGCGTGTGTGTGTGTGTGTGTGCGTGTGTGTGTGTGTGTGCATGCATGTGTGCGTGTGTGTGCGTGCATGTGTGTGCGTGCGAGGAATTGAATATCATGACCATACATTATTTTTGAGGTTTTAATGTCTACTTAATGCATACATTACTGCTGATCGTGTAAAGCGCAGTGACCTCACCCCAGTGTCAGTGAGTAACGGAGCTACAGAAAGAAAAAAAACTATTACTATTAGTAGCAGCAGCATTAATAGCAGTAGCAGTACCAATAGTAGTAGCGGTAGTGGTAGCAGTGGCGGTGGTGGGGGAGTGCTGCAGGAACCTAAATGGCACTCAGTGGGTGGTGCAAGATGACTTAGGTCTTCAGTGGGTGGTGCAAGGTGACAGGTCTTCAGTGGGTGGTGCAAGGTGACTTAGGTCTTCAGTGGGTGGTGCAAGGTGACTTAGGTCTTCAGTGGGTGGTGCAAGATGACTTAGGTCTTCAGTGGGTGGTGCAAGATGACTTAGGTATTCAGTGGGTGGTGCAAGGTGACTTAGGTCTTCAGTGGATGGTGCAAGATGACTTAGGTCTTCAGTGGATGGTGCAAGATGACTTAGGTCTTCAGTGGGTGGTGCAAGATGACTTAGGTCTTCAGTGGGTGGTGCAAGGTGACAGGTCTTTGGTGGGTGGTGCAAGGTGACTTACGAAAGACCATGTCCAGTTCTTCGTGCACCTTGTCCTGCACGTGGCGGTGAGAGCCGATGAGGTAGGTGCACCAGCTCATTGCCGCTGCCGTGGTGTCGTGGCCCTGCACACAACAACACGGGTCAGTCAGCGCACCTCCCACCCACTCTCCCAACAACGCGCAACTCAGGATACTCACCACTGACTGACACTGAGCACTGAGATCCGTCTTGGTGACGTTCCATTCATACATGTGCATTAACACACAGAACACAGACACAGAAAACAGCATCCTCAATACGAACTCTTCGCTCTTCGCTCTTCGCCTTGGCCCGGCCCCATCTAACCAACAACGTCCTGAGATCTCTGCAGTCATTTTAACCCAGTTCAAGTGTGTTCCATTGCACACCACACACACACACACACACACACACACACACACACACACACACACACACACACACACACACACACAGAGTTTAATACAGAGTTTTGTAATAAAAACTATTATACAAAATAATCAGCATTACAGTAAATTCCACAAAATGCTGTGACACAGTTGATTATTCTTTGCAGATTCTTTCAGACGTTGACTGAGCTGACACTTTCCGGCAGTACTATAGAACTACAAGTTGTTAAAAGTAAAATGCAATCGGCACAGCCAGTGAGTCATTCATTCAGCAAGGCAGCCAGTTAGCCCCTTATATACTTATAGTCAACGCTGACTTCAGTTGTCTTCAAACACAAAGGTGTCCACATCCTTCTCAGTGTTGCTGACAGAAAGCTACCATTCGGCAGTCAGCATGCAGTCACTCAGTCAATCAGATAATCAATCTGTCAGTTACCCACTCGGTCAGTCAACCAGTCAGTCACTCAATCAATCAGTTAGTCAATCCGTCAGTTACCCACTGGGTCAATCAACCAGTCAGACACTCAGTCAATTAGTCAATCCGGAAGTTACCCACTCGGTCAGTCACTCAGTTGATCAGCTAGTCAATCCATCAGTTACCCACACAGTCAGTCACTCAATCAATCAGCTAGTCAATCCATCAGTTACCCACTCAGTCAGTCACTCAGTTAGCCATGCAGTCAGTCAAAGCTGACCTCAAACATGAAGGTGTCCACTTCTTCCTGGATGTCTTGGAAGGAGAGCGACCTGCCATTGTCGGCCATGTAGAGCAGCATGTCCAGGAAGGCCAGGCGCACCTTGCGGGACTTCAGCACATCGTCGTCACCTTGCTCATTGTTGGTAATGTCGTTCAGCATGGCCTCGGCTCGCGTCGCGTCAAAATTGCTCATCCTGTCTTTGATCACCTAGAAATGTAGCATCACCTCGACATGAAAAATGTGTTGACAACCTTGATCGAGTGGGCCTTGTGAAAGGTGGCCTTAGCACTAACCTTATTCACCTCCATCTGTTACAAAAAAAGTGGCTTTGTTAATAACCTTGATCACATGGACATCAAGTAGTGTTTCAACAACTTCGATCACAAGGATAGGCACCAGTCTGACATAATTATGTAAACATTGTGGCTTCCTAAATTAGTAAACTTGATTACATCAGTGTGTAATATAGTGGCTTTATCTGTGGCTTTGACCACAAGGATTCCCTACACAATTACTCTACCTGCTTTCAGGTCCTCATTGACTTTTTTCACTTCTTTCGATACACAAAGAAAAGACTATCCATGCAGTCATGCAGGGTCCCAGGGCATCCATCATGTTCTTGCAATTCATAATTCACAAGTTTACTGTGACAGCAAAGTCATGCAGTTTTGAGGTACCTGTCATATTCTTGTGATCTGCAAGTTTACCATGACAGTGAAGTCAAGCAGTCTTACCTTGACAAAGAAGGCATACAGTCTTACTTTGACAGTAAAGTCATACAGTTTTGACATACCTTGTTGTGTGCTTGTGATCCACAAGCTTACCCTGATGTTGTTTGCTTGTGATCCGCAAGCTTACCATGAAAATGAAGTCATGCCATCTTACTTTGTCAGTGACATCATGCCGTCTTACTTTGTCAGTGACGTCATGCCGTCTTACTTTGTCACTCACTTTGTCAGTGAAGTCATGTCGTCTTACTTTGTCAGTGACGTCATGTCATCTTACTTTGTCAGTGATGTCATGCCATCTTACTTTGTCACTCACTTTGTCAGTGAAGTCATGCCGTCTTACCTTGTCAGAGAAGTCATGCCGTCTTACTTTGTCAGTGAAATCATACTGTCTTACCTTGTCAGTGAAGTCATGCCGTCTTACTTTGTCAGTGAAGTCATGCTGTCTTACTTTGTCAGTGAAATCATGCCATCTTACTTTGTCAGTGAAATCATGCCGTCTTACTTTGTCAGTGAAAGCATGCCGTCTTACCTTGTCAGTGAAGTCATGCCATCTTACTTTGTCAATGAAATCATGCCATCTTGCCTTGTCAGTGAAGTCATGCCGTCTTACTTTGTCAATGAAATCATGCCATCTCACCTTGTCAGTGAAGTCATGCCGTCTTACCTTGACAGTGAAGTCATGCAGTCCTAACTTGTCAGTGAAGTCATGCCGTCTTACCTTGACAGTGCAGTCATGTAGCCTTACCTTGACAGTGCAGTCATGGAGTCTTACCTTGACAGAGAAGTCATGTAGTCTTACCTTGTCACTGCAATCATGCAGCCTTACCTTGACAGTGCAGTCATGCGGTCTTACCTTGTCAGTGAAGTCATACAGTCTTACCTTGTCAGTGAAGTCATACAGTCTTACCTTGTCAGTGAAGTCATACAGTCTTACCTTGTCAGTGAAGTCATACAGACTTACCTTGTCAGTGAAGTCATACAGTCTTACCTTGTCAGTGAATCATACAGTCTTACCTTGTCATGAAGTCATACAGTCTTACCTTGTCAGTGAAGTCATACAGTCTTACCTTGTCAGTGAAGTCATACAGTCTTACCTTGTCAGTGAAGTCATACAGACTTACCTTGTCAGTGAAGTCATACAGTCTTACCTTGTCAGTGAAGGTCATACAGTCTTACCTTGTCAGTGAAGTCATACAGTCTTACCTTGTCAGTGCAGTCTTGAAGTCTTACTTATCAGCACAGTTGTGCAGACATACCTTGACAGTGAAGTCATGCAGAATCTTGAGGCACTTATCATGTTCGTGGCCAGGACCAAAGGTGTTGTACATGGTCTTGTTCCAGTACCAAGGTGACCGCATCCTGTGCTCGACCAGTCTGCTCATCTTGTACACAGCCCGCACATACTCCGAGTCCGTCATCTGGGCGTTGACATGTTCACCCATGGCTGTTTCTGAACACAGACACCTCTCTCTAGGTTCTCCACCTCAGCAGCTACATGGTACATGTCTTGACAATGTCTGGCAGGCCCTCATTTTGAATGATGACAAAAAAGCTGCACATCCCTAATTTTTTCAGGAGGGAGGCAGCAGGGGGGGCGGGAGGGAGGGGGGGGCAGGAGGGGGGTGCAGCAGTGGGGGGCGGAGGGGGGGGCAGAAGGGGTCAGAGGGGTCAAAGGGGGAGTGGATTGTTGTTGTTTGTTTTTCCCTGGCACATAAATAATAAATCTGTGTGTGTGTGTGTGTGTGTGTGTGTGTGTGTGTGTGTGTGTGTGTGTGTGTGTGTGTGTGTGTTGTCCAAAACAGGCATCAATCCATTATAATAGTACTCTCATTGACGTATACTTCTTTCAACTCCCGTCCCTAATAAGCCTATGGTTTCTGTGGACGTTAAGCACCATGTTTACTTTACTTCTTTCAAAAATTAAGCTAGGTTTCACTCATTATATCCCATCAAACAACAAAAACAAAACAGAGGCTAATTCTCAAGGCATCTTAATCATTAAGTGCACAGACGTATGTCATACAGTTACATGCAACTGTAATACAAAATCAGAACTCAATTGGATAATGTGTGCATTCACGAGTGTGTGCGCATGCCTGCGTGAGTGTGGATGTGTGTGTGAGTGTGGATGCATACACATTTGTATGCATGTGTGTGTGGGGGGGGGGGGGGGGGGGGGGGGGGTATATGTGTGTGTATGCACATGTGTGTGTGTGAATGTACAGTGTATGTGTGATTGTGCCTGTGTGCTCATTGTTGTTCACACTCTTCTATAACATAATCTGTATTGTTGATATCATTGCCATCCATATATCTTCTTCCTTTAACGCATGCAGTTCTAGTTTAGCATGTGCTTTAGTGTTCACATTTTCTATGGGATATTTATTTTTGAGTACTGAATTTGAATTTGCTGTTGCACATTTCTGTGATCAAAATTAAATGACTGATTACGAAAATGGTTTCTTTGGGTTACTACATCTGCTAGTATCCAAAGACATGACCTCTCAAAGTGGTTGGGTTTTTCATTTCTGCTTGTCGGATCATTGATCAGCCTGATGTACAAATTATAGCACATTTCCAAACAAGATAATTTCTTCCAGACTACATCACACACCTCTGTGAGGGAACATGATGACAAATACCCAGGGCATACCACTAAAAACATGCCCAGAGACAGTTCAATTGAGAAATAAAATGGCTCCAGCCAGATTATCCTGAATTTGACAGCCAGCCACACAACATTGGCGGGGAGAGGAAGGGGCAGGGGAGGCTAAACTGTCCCCACCACATAATGTCCTGAGCACACACCACAAGGTGGGGGGGGGGGGGGCCCCACCACATAATGTCCTGAGCACACACCTACAAGGCTGGGGGGGGGGTGCCCCACCACATAATGTCCTGAGCACACCACCTACAGGCTGGGGGGGGGGAGTGTCCCCACCACATAATGTCTGAGCACACACTTACAAGGCTGGGGGGGGGGGGAGTGTCCCCACCAATAATGTCCTAGCCACACTTACAGGCTGGGGGGGGGGGAGGGGGGAAGTGTCCCCCCAAAAATCCGACACACACTTACAAGGCTGGGGGGGGGGGGGGGGGGAGTGTCCCCCATAATGTCCTGACACACACTTACAAGGAGCTAGGGGGGGTGTCCCACAATTGGGGTTTGGCCCATACAAGGCTTGGGGGGGGGGGGGGGGGGGGAATGTTTCCTTTACCTAATGTCCTGAGCACACACTTACAAGGCTGGGGGGGGGGGGGGAGTGTCCCCACCACATAATGTCCTGAGGGCCCCAAAAAGGCTGGGGGGGGGGGGGGGATGGGAGGGGGGGTGAGGGGTGAGTGTCCCACCACATAATGTCCTGAGCACACACCTACAAGGCTGGGGGGGGGGAAGTGTCCCCACCACATAATGTCCACCGAACATCATGCCACCCAGACTCAGTCCTTCGTGGGTTCATAAAAGGAACAGTCATCTCAAGAATCCACACCAACTCCGACCCTGACAACTTAAAGTTAGCCCTCGCCAACTTCAAAACCAAACTGATTGAAAGAGGATACAAAATCCAAGAAATAGACCAATACTTCAACGAGGCCCTACTAACGACAGAAAAAGTCTCTTGGCTGACAGACCAAAGAACAACAAAATCCCCTTGGTGTACATTACCAAATACCACCCTCACCTCAAAAACATGAGGAAAGCCCTTACAAAAGGATGGGACCGCATAGAAAACAGTCACCTACAACAACTGTTCCCTAACCCACCAACAATAGCCTTCCAGCGGAACAAAAACATCAAAGAAAGGTTAACCAGAAAAAAAGAAAGGAGGAAAGGAAGGGGAGAAAAGCAAATTCCCCCCCCCCCCCCCCAACAAAAACACAAGGCGACGGCCTCCAATGAACAAAAGAGCAAACGACCCTGAACGGGAGAAAATAAACATGACTCAAACTACACAATGGCAACAGCCACTGGGCAAATGACGCATACAATCCACCCCAAGAAGGGAGACAACCTATTCGAGACCCTAGCACCTCTCGCCCATCGAAAAAGAATGCAACAAAGCATGGGACAAACGAACAAACAGAGGATCAGTCGGGACACGGTCACTAACCCAACCCCAAACCCTAACCCAGGAATACGGACAGCAACCTGGACAGATATAATAAAAAATAAAAAGGAAGGCCTAATAAAAGAAAAGTAAACCAACACAACAACAAAAGCACCCGAAAGTGAACAGGCAAGCTCCCTGATGAGGTCAATGCCAGTTGTGAACAACAAACCTTCACAACAAAAAAGACTGAAACGCCATACTTCCGACATAAGGCCACACAAAAGAAATAAAACAAAGAGAGGAAGGGAAAAGAAAAAACATGAACAAGTGGAACACAAAACTAAATCACCAGCCCAAAAAGAGGCAAAGGCGTCGGAGCTTCATCCTTGGAGACTCGAACTGGAAATTTTCCAAGTCGGTTACCCTGTGGACACCCCTACAGACATGAGCACACAGTTACAAGGTGGGGGGGGGGGGTGGGGGGGAGTGTTCTCACCACATAGATGTACTGAGCACACAGTTACAAGGTTGGGGGCGGGGGGGAGTGTCCCCACCACATAATGTCCTGAGCACACACTTACAAGGTTGGGGTGGGGGGTGGGGGGAGGTGTTCTCACCACATGTAATGTCCAGTGCACACAATTTTAACCCCCCAAAAGGTGAAAGCAGTGGGTGGGGGGAACTGTCCTTACCACATATAATGTCCAGTGCACACAGTGCAACATCCTGGAAGACATTGAAAGGTCCCTGGTCCACGTGACGCTGTAGCTTAGCAACCATTGTGCGCGCCTGCTGGTTGAAGACATCCAGGAAGTCATGCAGAATGCGGAAGTGAAAAGTGGGTGTTAGCATCTTCCGCCGGGACCGCCATTTGTCTCCTGTACTGTGTTAACACCAAAACAAAATACCCCCATGGTGTATGTAGTACAGTATAGGACAGGAGGTTAGAGCAGACTAGCGTATCACACAGTATATCATAGCACAGCATGGTGTAGTACAGTATAGCAGATTAGCACAGTAGGGTGAATCATAATGCTGTCATGGTCTCCACTGTCATTATACAAACATCCTCAGGGAAAAACTGCCAGACAGGTAGCATACCTTGTAAGGAGTCCTGTACCCAGCCAGACATGTAGATAGCCGTACTCCGAGGCCTTATCAATGTGCTTGGTGCTATTCAACAACACCTAAAACAACACAGAGCATGTACATTCTTGGAGCTATTTAATGACTCCTGAAGCAACAGGGAACATGTAAATGCTTGGGAATATTTGGCAACATCTAAAACAACACAGAGCATGTACATTCTTGGAGCTATTTAATGACTCCTGAAGCAACAGGGAACATGTAAATGCTTGGGAATATTTGGCAACATCTAAAACAACACAGAGCATGTACATTCTTGGAGCTATTTAATGACTCCTGAAGCAACAGGGAACATGTAAATGCTTGGGAATATTTGGCAACATCTAAAACAACACAGAGCATGTACATTCTTGGAGCTATTTAATGACTCCTGAAGCAACAGGGAACATGTAAATGCTTGGGAATATTTGGCAACATCTAAAACAACAGAGAACACACAAATACTCTGAGCTATTCACCAACACCTCAAACAATACAGAATACATAAAAACAGGAGACCTATATGCTTGGAGCTATTCAACAACATCCGAAGTAACAAAATATGTTTAAAATGCTTGGAACTAATAAACAACATGTAAAACAAAACTTAACATGTAATTGCTTGGAGCTATTTAACAGCACCTAAAAGAAAACAGATAATGACTGGAGATGTACAACAACACATGACACAGCACAGAACACATAATGCCTGGAACTATTCAACACCACTTGAAACAGCACAGAACACATAATGCCTGGGACTATTCAACACCACTTGAAACAGCACAGAACACATAATGCCTGGGACTATTCAACAACACCTGAAACGACACAGAACACATAATGCCTGGGACTATTCAACAACACCTGAAACAGCACAGAACACATAATGCCTGGGACTATTCAACAACACCTGAAACAGCACAGAACACATAATGCCTGGGACTATTCAACAACACCTGAAACAGCACAGAACACATAATGCCTGGGACTATTCAACAACACCTGAAACAGCACAGAACACATAATGCCTGGGACTATTCAACAACACCTGAAACAGCACAGAACACATAATGCCTGGGACTATTCAACAACACCTGAAACGACACAGAACACATAATGCCTGGGACTATTTAACAACACCTGAAACGACACAGAACATTCCATTTTTAGGCTACAGAAAGTGAACTAAATCTGCATAAAATGAAGATTGTCATCTTGCACAGTAAAATGCCCCCTCTTGTTTGCTGTAAGACAGTGTTATTGTTTGTATACTATTTTTCATTATATGTGAATGCCCACTTTGTTTGAGGACAGCCTGGGTAATAGTAATAGTACATCACTACATCAAGTTTGCAAAGACATCAATGCTACAAAATAGATATAGGACTGACAAACCTTTAATGAAGATTTTAATTATCACTGTGACCTTCATTGTGAAAACCACAATCCAATCTTTTCACGAGACACTCTGACTTATAATTAAGTATCATCAAACTAAGTGTGGATGCAAAGGGATCAGCAGTTCAAAAGATAATATAAAAATGGTCATATCTGGATCATAATTATGAGCCCTTACTGTGACCTTGACCTCAAAGATGGCAAAGCAATCTTTTCGCATGACACTGGCTCATGACAATGCATTACCGTACCGTGTTTGGTTACAGAAGGTTCAGTGGTTCACATGTACATATTAAAATGTGAACCTTTGTTGTGACCCTGACCTTGAATACAGCAATGCAATACTTGCACAAAATGCATGCTCCAGATTATAATGATCTACCATCAAACTAAATTTGGTTGCACAATAATTATTAGTTCAGATGGCATATAGTTAAAACAGTCAATATAGTTAAGACAGTCATATTTTGATCCATCAAACTAAATTTGGTTTCAAAATAGTTATTAGTTCATATGTTACATAGTTAAAACAGTCAATTTAGTTGAGACAGTCAGATTTTTTGATTATGTAAGCCCTTACAATGACTGACCTTAAGATAGCAATGCATTTACTTCACAAGACACCTAATTCCATTGATGATGATGCATCACCAAACCAAGTTTGGTTACAAAAGGTTCAGCAATTCAGAAAATACCATCAGATCATATAGTAAAAACAGTCATACCTTGAAAAGTCCTGTGACCTTGATGCTGAGGATAGCAATCCAATTTGTTTGCATAACACACCATCTCTTGATGGCACACCACCAAACCAGGTTTGGTTACAAAAGATAAAGAGTTTCCGAAGATATATTCCAGACAATGCCTGGACACATGGACAAATAAACTTCAATTTTCATTTACAGTAGAACTTGGCCAACAACTTACTGGAAAGAAAACTCAGCTGTAAGAAAGTCACTGCACTGTCTTGGTCCCAACCAAAGTTTAACTTTATTTCACAAAAAAAGGCTCAGATAACGAAACTCTTTGCTAAAATACTCATAATCAAAATCATAAGCAAAGAGATTTAACAGTGCTGAGGGTGCTGGCAACACTGACCTCCATTGTCTCAGCTGTAGTGCACCCAACAATCGGTTTCGTCAGCAGCCATAACCTGAAGACCCCTTGCTGGTGGAACTCTCTGCCCCACTGCATCACCTGGCGGAACCATTCTGCACACACAGCATTTGATCTGCCCCACTGTACCATTCTGTACACACTGCATTTCATCTGCCCCACTGTATCATTCTACACACACAGCATTTCATCTGCCCCACTGTACCATTCTGTACACACAGCATTTCATCTGCCCCACTGTACCATTCTACACACACAACATTTGATCTGCCCCACTGTACCATTCTACACACACAACATTTGATCTGCCCCACTGTACCATTCTACACACACAACATTTCATCTGCCCCACTGTACCATTCTACACACACAACATTTCATCTGCCCCACTGTACCATTCTACACACACAACATTTCATCTGCCCCACTGTACCATTCTACACACACAACATTTCATCTGCCCCACTGTACCATTCTACACACACAACATTTCATCTGCCCCACTGTACCATTCTACACACACAACATTTCATCTGCCCCACTGTACCATTCTACACACACAACATTTCATCTGCCCCACTGTACCATTCTACACACACAACATTTCATCTGCCCCACTGTACCATTCTACACACACAACATTTGATCTGCCCCACTGTACCATTCTACACACACAACATTTCATCTGCCCCACTGTACCATTCTACACACACAACATTTCATCTGCCCCACTGTACCATTCTACACACACAACATTTCATCTGCCCCACTGTACCATTCTACACACACAACATTTCATCTGCCCCACTGTACCATTCTACACACACAACATTTGATCTGCCCCACTGTACCATTCTACACACACAACATTTGATCTGCCCCACTGTACCATTCTACACACACAGCATTTCATCTGCCCCACTGTACCATTCTGTACACACAGCATTTCATCTGCCCCACTGTACCATTCTACACACACAACATTTCATCTGCCCCACTGTACCATTCTACACACACAACATTTCATCTGCCCCACTGTACCATTCTACACACACAACATTTCATCTGCCCCACTGTACCATTCTGCACACACATTTCATCACCTGGTGGTACCATTCTACACACACAACATTTCATCACTCTCTGCCCAACTGTACCATTCTGTACACATGACAATTCATTACTGTCTAACCCACTGCATCATTCTGTACATGACATTTCATCACTATTCTGCACACACAAAATTGTGTCATCATTTTACACAGAAAACCTGTCATCATCATTATTCTGCACACAACAATATTTCATCATTGTTCTGCACACACAGAATTTCATCATCATTCTGCATAGACAAAATTCCACTGCACTGACAACATTTCATCATCGTTCTACACACACATCATCATCATTCTGTTCAGACATTTAACTGTCATTCTGCACTGACAACATAAATCTCATCATCATTCTGCACAGACATTTAACTGTCATTCTGCACTGACAACATACATTTGATCATCATTCTGTTCAGACATTTAACTGTCATTCTGCACTGACAACATACATTTGATCATCATTCTGTTCAGACATTTAACTGTCATTCTGCACTGACAACATAATCTCACGGTCATTCTGCACACACATCTATTGACATTGAGCAAGATCTTGACAGCCTAGCAGATTGGGAACAGTCCACCTCCAAAAGTGCATTGCAATGAACATCACCCAACGTTGCGCAGTTCTCCCATCACAGTGCCAGCTCTATGTCACACTCTTACTCTTAGCACAGAAATGGAGGCAAAATACCTTGGAGTTAAGATCACCTCTGACCTCCGCTGGGACACTCATACCACTGATGTCTGCAACGCAGCCTACAAGACCTGGGCTTCCTCAGCCACAACATCAAGACCACCAATGAGAGGCTGAAAAATGCAGCATACAAGGCATGCGTATGACCTGTGGCTGTGCTAGAGTATGCCAGCCCTGTCTGGGTTCCTTTCACTGCCAACAACATCAAGGCACTGGGAAAGGTTCAGAGGCGGGTAGTAAGACGGGTGAAACAGGACTACGGAAGATCAGTGTGTGGACACCATGCAAGAACAACTGCACTGGCCAACACTAGAGCAGAGGAGAAAGCAAGCACACCTCACTAGCTTAGAACTGCAAGTTCCCCCACGGTCTCATCCACAGCAAGTCAAAACACTGCTCCTCACCAACTGATTACCTTAGGAGAAGCACCTACCCTGGCTCCTTTGAGACCAAGGTCTGTTTTTTCCCTAAACCTGTAATGAGTATTAATTATATTTAAAGCAAAGTGGGTAAGTAAAGGCTGGAGCTGTGCTGGCTGGGGTTCATCCCTAGGGACCGCTATGGCAGTCGGACTTTCCCCCGTCTAAAATGTTCTTTTCTACTTTCTCATATCACTTTACTCTGTAAGACTATTCAGACCTGCCCCACATCCCACCCCAAAAACAAGCAAAAAATGCAGCATAGTCTCCAAGCAGCTCCTGCTTAATGGATGGTGGCTGTCCACATCAAAGAAGAAGACAGTGATGGCCAGTGATCTAGATCTTGATCTTGATGCACACTAAGTGCGATACGCTGACAGGACCCTGCTCAAGGTTTCTACCAAGTAGAAATGGACGAGAATGACAAACAAAAGACTGCGTTCGCAACACACAGAGGACTTTTCCAGTTCAAGGTGATGCCCTTCGGTCTCTGTAACAGTCCTGCGACTTTTGAGAGGCTGACGGAATTGGTCCTAAGTGGCGTTCTCTTTGAGAGGTGTCTAGTCCACATTGATGTACTGGTCCGAGCAGGCAAGGTGGTTCAGAGTAATTCTGCTTCATGGTCAAATGAAGATGCCCCTGAGTCTGTTCAGTCTTCTACATTCGATCCTGATGTATGTGGAGGTAGTGGTGGTACTTTCCTAGTGGATAGGAAGAGGGTGGAGCAGTGTGTTCAGACAGAGGCTGTAACCAAGGGAGTGGGTAACAGTGAGTCTGATTGTGTTCCTGGGGTACCAAAGTCTATTTCCTGTAAAAGTAACTGGTTTTCTGTCCGGTCTCATGAGGAGCTCGAAGGGTTCCAGCAGAAAGATCCAGTGATGAACACTCTACTGAATCTGAAGTCTAGAGGGGAGAAACCCCCGAAGACAGAGATCTTGAAGTATAGTACTAAAACTACTATACCCCTGAAGACAGAGATCTTGAAGTATAGCACTATACCCCTGAAGACAGAGATCTTGAAGTATAGCACTGTATCAGAACATTCATCACAGCTCAGTGGGATAATCTGAGAGTAGTGGACGGGTTGATATACGTTGCGTCTCCACCACCCTCACCATCTCCATTGTCATTAGGGTGTAGTCGGCGGCTCTGCTGACAGCCCTCATCAAACTCCACATCGATCTCCAGTACCAGCAGGGTGTAGCTGGCGGCTCTGCTGACGGCCCTCAT
The DNA here is from genome assembly GCA_018857735.1 of Alviniconcha marisindica. Lineage (NCBI taxonomy): Eukaryota > Metazoa > Mollusca > Gastropoda > Provannidae > Alviniconcha > Alviniconcha marisindica. The sequence continues at coordinate 337,281 of JABMCL010001116.1, read as the reverse complement.
CAAACTCTGCATCAATCTCCAGTACAAGCAGGGTGTAGCTGGCGGCTCTGCTGACGGCTCTGCTGACGGCTCTGCTGACGGCCCTCATCAAACTCCGCATCAATCTCCAGTACAAGCAGGGTGTAGCTGGCGGCTCTGCTGACATCCCTCATCAAACTCCGCATCAATCTCCAGTACCAGCAGGGTGTAGTCAGCGGCTCTGCTGACAGAGCTCATCAAACTCCGCATCAATCTCCATCGCCAGCACAGTGCAGTCAGCGGCTCTGCTGACGGCCCTTTCAGTGTCTCCACCACTCTCACCACCATCTTCATTGTCACCAGGGTGCAGTCGGCGGCTCTGTTGACGGCCCAGTCATCATTTCTGCGGCTGCCTATCACTACGTAACCTTGACTGGACCGCCACAAGACCATGAAAAGGGTTCTGAGATATCCTTCAAACGATGATGAAAAAGGGAAACAGAATGAACTCTCTGATGTTGTTTCTTACTGAATACTGGTTTTCTTTTGGGATGTATGATATTATGTACATTATACTACACACATTGTTTTATGTTTTCTTGCAGGTTTGTTTGCTTTGGTAACCTGTAATTTGACTAGTCATTCACTTGTGGTTGTACTTTCTTATTTTGATTGTAACTTTTTGGTCACTTGATTGAATTTTGCTGTTATCATTCAAACTGCCATGACGTTAATTTTTGTTCTGTACTTTAACGTTTATCGTAACTATTTCATGAATGCTCAGTTTGTTGAATACTGGGGTGCTGTTGATTATGAGAAAGCGATGTTTTATTGTTGATTGTTACATTTCATGTTGACTTGATGATTCCGTTTTGTTGCTTTTGACGACTTTTGTGACAGGCACATTAGGTCTAAGGAGGGGGGAGTGTAGCGGGAGCGCTGTGCAAGCTAGCTCAAGTTACGGGCCCTGAGTTCCCCCACCCCTTCTCTCCAGTCGGATGCTGCCTGCCAGTGACTGGCTGGTGCACGATGGTATAGAAGACAGTGCCTGCCCCGTTTCTATACCATGTGCTGAAAAGTGCTGGTCAACCCCACTTTATCCCCAGAGTCTACATGCTGAAAAGTGTGTTGCTCTTCACTTAGTTATTAGAGACCTGTACTGCAAAGTGCAGGCACGCATGTTTAGTTAGAAGACTTGTGCTGCAAAGTGCAAGCATGAGGTAAGTTCATGTTTGTCTGTCTTCCTGTGCTGCAAAGTGCAGGCATGCATGATTAGTTAGGAGACAACTTGTGCCACAAAGTGCAAGCATTAGTTAAGTTCATGTTTTGTCTTCCTGTGCTGCAAAGTACAGGCACGCATGTTTAGTTAAGAAGACTTGTGCTGCAAAGTGCAAGCATTAGTCAAGTTCATGTTGTCTGTCTTCTTGTGCTGCAAAGTGCAAGTATTAGTTAAGTTAGTGCAAGGGTGCAGCTTACTTCTGTAGGTAACTGGTACGTACTGAGCCTGTGCAGGTACTGTGTGTGTGTGTGTGTGTGTGTGTGTGTGTGTGTGCGTGTGATTCTTTTTTCTTTTCTTTTTTTCTGTTGTCATTATTTGTAACTCTGTATATATTTTTACATTTAACTGCTATGTATAGTTCCACTTTTGGGAAGGGGTGGGTGGGTAGGAGCTGTTTGTACCTTTGGTATGACTATGAGTGTCCTTTGGTAGTTTTAGCTTGCGAGAGCTTACATGTTTGCACTGTGTGTATCTGGCGCTGTGAACACCCAAGGTTTTGTGTGGAAGTTTTTTATGCGCTATATATAAATTTTCATTCATTCATAAGTAAGCTATGGTTTAGTGCGTAGGTTAGGCATAGTCATGTGATAATTTGGTTTGTTATTGTGTTTGCTATATGTGTAAAATGGGGTAGTGTAAATAAAATTGTATACATTTTATTTTGTTCATCAGTATAATGGGAGTGAGAGCATGTACTGAGACGAAGCATGATCAGTGTGCACGTCTGTGAGCGTGCCTCAGTGTTTTAGTCATGTCAGTACATGTGTGTGTGCATGTGTACAACTTCTGTCTCCCTTTATCTTTTGTCTGGTATCTGTTTTAAGTGGCACATAATATATATGCGCATAGTGAAACGGCACGCCTTCCTCAGACTCTGAGGAGCAGACAAGCAACCAAACACTAACACAGGTTTTTTTCTGGATACCAAGGTCGGTCGATTGTAGTGATTTTGAACACAACGTGAGGAACATTGAAATGCACACTGCATGAAGAAGGCTAGAAACAAATGTGTATTCCAGTGTGAGTGTCTCTCCTTGGCAATCTCCAGCATCCCCCTGAACCTAAAATGAGGAATGGGCCGCAGGTCCGGTCCCCGTCCCTAATAAACCGTACGGTTTCTGTGGACGTTAAGCACCATGTTTACTTACAGGTCCGGTTACAGTAGTCTCGTTCATTGAGTGGAGGGTGGAGAACAAAGGGGGCGGAGTTACGGGGCAGCCGTGGGAAGATCATACTCACCTGGACCGCTGGTCATCTGGTGAGCATTGCCTAAAATTGGGATGGTTGGGGGGCCTGGAATGCGGCTGATCTGGCGGTAAACTCTGAACATCTGGCGAAACCATGCTGACAGAAACAGTGCACTGCAGACAAGTCCAACTGTCACTAACACAAGGGCGACAGACATCGCTGGTCCACAGTCAAGTGGTGATGGAGAAAATGAACTTCTCAAATTCGATACAAAGTAGGTCTAGTCTGTTCACGAAATAATGCACCTGCACCGACTTTGACTCTACCACAACTGGCGTGGCGTGGCAAACTGTGTTGGTTTATGGGTCAAAGGTCACGTACCGACCAAGGCGCCCGTAGGTGGTCACATGACCAAAACAAAGTAACATGACAGGAACCACGTGATTTCCTCTGTCGAAATGGCGGAGAATTTGCTATCTGTCAGGAAATACCGGCAGAAAAGGCAGTCCTGCGAACGAAGCTCCATGTTGGGCCATCGCCCATGACCACGAGCGATCTCTCCAGATATTTGAGCATATAGGCATTACTCATGTGGTGGAAAACTTTGAGTATCTAGCGCTAACATGCTCAAATCCTGGCTGCGGCTAACTGTCTTCGCCAGTCAAGGGCAGAAGCGAAAGGTTCTGCTGGTGGATTCTGCTTTCCTAAGTAAGACCCATTGCCACATCCCTTGAAAGCTTTGCAGACCATTTAACTGTTCGTCTTTGCCCAGAGAGGTGAAGGAGTCTGCCGAGAGAGGTGAAGGTGCAGGGCATCGCTTTGTTTTGTTTTTAATCTGTCTTACACTCGGTTGTCAAGTAAACTGCGCAATGTTTCCGCGGCCAGAGTGCTATTACTGTGAAGGTCAGTAAACGTATGAACCTCTCTTCCATTTGACCCCTTGGTAAAGACAGTGTGACCTAGCGTCAGTGAGGAAATTTAATTTGATACAGTATACAGGACAAAGCCAGGGTCTCTCAATTCTTCTGAAGTGTACAACTAAAACCAAAAAGAATATTATTAAAAAATTGTAATAAACTGTGTGCACTTACATCATTTACATGAGTCAGACTTCAGAACAGGATCAAACTTTTAAAGGAACTAGCCTTCACAGACTAAACTTCTCATGTGCTTGGAGCAGGTTAAAAGAACATGAACAGCAGTAAACGTTATGCAATTGAATGTGTTGTTGATATTATATTGATTTTATGAGGCTACTTTTAAGAGTTTTTTGCACACCATCATTAACACTTGTTTCATGAGCTCATTACCACAGTGTGTGCTCTTTTCCCATGCTTCATTCTGACATCACCAAAATGTCTTTGGCATCACAGATAGAACACCAGGACGCTCTCACTCTCAGTTTTACTTACAGTTACACTAGTTACAGGTCATGGACAAAATCCATGTTAGGGAGGCCCAACGCATCTTGGTCAAGCTGTGGCATTTTTTGTGATTTTAAACTCAAAGCAAATGTTTTGTTCTTGTCAATAAAATATTTTTAAAACGACATGGTAGGTAGTGTTGCTTAATGTCCTCAGATGTCAGTTGACATATTAGGGACAAGCTGAGACCAATGCCAAAGCATGGTTCAATGTAGCTTTACGTCCATGGAAACCAGAAGGCTCGTTAGGACGGACAGCCCAGGACGGCCACCTCAACTCTCACACAGCTCCGGAACTATGATTAAAAAAATAAAAAGACATGAATGTGGTCTGTGTTATCTACTTGTTCACTGTTTTAAATTTGAAAGGTGTGTGACATTTCTATCAAGAGATATGATTATGAACCTGTGAATGTGGCTCTGCGCATTGTTTTGCAACACCCGACTTAGTGCTGTCTGCGATGCGCAGTAAAATTTTGGCTGATGGCACTGCAAGCTGAATAAGAGCACCACGCTGTGTTCATTGTATTGGGATGGCCCAGCTAAACTATAAATACTTGGCTGATGAAATTTGGCATACTAAGGGAACAAAGATCAAAGAGTATTAAACAGTGAACCAATGAAACAGACTCTTTGATGCCAAAATCAGAGGTCAGATTTTCCTCTTTCTTCTTGGACTTTCCATGTGGTAGGCACATCTTACTTGTTTTCTGACGGTCAGATCAACCATCTGTCTAGTGTTTCATGAAGTTTGAAGAAAATCCTTTGTAAATTAGGCGAGGGCAAGTGTTCCAAAGTCTTAAAGTTCGTTTGACATACAAACGTCGGGTAAGTCCATAGCCTAGCAGCAGCGAGAACCAAACGCCAAGATGGACAGTTGCTGATCCGATTTTGAGTGGGGGTTCACTGACTGGGTAAGTTGAATGCTCGGCATTCTTTTCTTTTTTCTACTTGTTGATATTTCCCCGCACTGTCATAGTGTTGTTCAGAACAGAAGCTACATGAGTGTGGTTTGGGTGATATTTATTTGATAGCACAATGTCTGATCTAAAAGATTAGCAGTTTTTGGAAGGATCCAAAAGGCGAGCCCCTTTTTGGACGAGCACATAATTCAAAACAACTTTCACTGCCCGTGTATTGTACTACTTCGTAGATCTATGCAAATACTAAAAGTTCTACACTTTTTGACATTTATTGAATTTTCTTTCTCTTTTGTACAGTTTTATAGCAAATGCCCTTAAAACCATTCAAAGTTGTCATGGATCATCCAAATAGAAATAAAAGTCATCCTAGCACATAGAGTTGACAATGACATCAATGTTTTTGTTTTCTGTGTGCCTCTGTGTTCAACGTCGAAAAGGATGCCAGATGCACAGGAAATTTGTATGATACTGATAAAGACTTAGTGACACAAAAAGCAACTGACACTTCAAAGACAAAGTGATTAAGCTGGTTACTTATTTACAGTCTTTGTGACTTTTAAAGTTAGATATTTTGCAGTTTTAGCCCAGTTAAAATGATGATGCCGTTGCTTTGTTGATAATTCCACTCTGAATCTGGTATTTGTCTGATGATCTGAAGTTTAAATAGATTCAGAAAAAAAAATTCACATTGCCGATTGGGGCCATGACTTGCCCAGTCTTTTCTATCCATTTGAAACAGGTAGGCGGTGGCTAGGCGAGTGTTATTTCTGCAGCCCTGCATTTGTGTTGCCAGCACTGGCCGTCGGCACTGCCATTGTGTATGTTTATTTATATTTCAGCAATTTTCATGACAGGTGCAAGTTGTTCCACAAGCTCCTGTCAGCTACTGAAACTCTGGCAGCCTGCTTCAGAGGAGAGAGAAAACCGCATTAAATGAAGGAAAGAGACATGCAACAGAAGGCGGAAGAAGATGGATGCTGTTGGAGAACTGATCAAGTCTGGGCAGCTTCTCACTGATGCCATGCAGATTGAGCATTTGAAGTCAGGGGACCTTCTGCAGCAACTCCAAATGTGGATCCATTTGAAAACCAGTGGAATGCTGATGAACCGCAGAAAAGGTGCTCAAGGGTTCAACAGCAGCCAAAGCTGCTGACAAGGAGAGAAAAAGAATCTTGCTTTCAACGAATGCTGCCACCATCGATGCCATTGTCACGAGAGGCACTGCCGCTGTCAGCAGTACTCCACCATCCCCTCAGCAGTGAAGAAGACAGTGCTAGAGAACAGCAGTCCAGCAGCGAAGAAGACAGTGCTAGTGAACAGCAGTCCAGCAGTGAAGAAGACAGTGCTAGTGAACAGCAGTCCAGCAGTGAAGAAGACAGTGCTAGTGAACAGCAGTCCAGCAGTGAAGAAGACAGTGCTAGTGAACAGCAGTCCAGCAGCAAGAAGACAGTGCTAGTGAACAGCAGTCCAGCAGTGAAGAAGACTGTGCTAGTGAACAGCAGTCCAGCAGCAAGAAGACAGTGCTAGTGAACAGCAGTCCAACAGCAAGAAGACAGTGCTAGTGAACAGCAGTCCAGCAGTGAAGAAGACAGTGCTAGTGAACAGCAGTCCAGCAGCAAGAAGACAGTGCTAGTGAACAGCAGTCCAGCAGTGAAGAAGACAGTGCTAGTGAACAGCAGTCCAGCAGTGAAGAAGACAGTGCTAGTGAACAGCAGTCCAGCAGTGAAGAAGACAGTGCTAGTGAACAGCAGTCCAGCAGTGAAGAAGACAGTGCTAGTGAACAGCAGTCCAGCAGCAAGAAGACAGTGCTAGTGAACAGCAGTCCAGCAGCAAGAAGACAGTGCTAGTGAACAGCAGTCCAGCAGCAAGAAGACAGTGCTAGTGAACAGCAGTCCAGCAGTGAAGAAGACAGTGCTAGTGAACAGCAGTCCAGCAGTGAAGAAGACAGTGCTAGTGAACAGCAGTCCAGCAGCAAGAAGACAGTGCTAGTGAACAGCAGTCCAGCAGTGAAGAAGACAGTGCTAGTGAACAGCAGTCCAGCAGTGAAGAAGACAGTGCTAGTGAACAGCAGTCCAGCAGCGAAGAAGATCTCGAAGACACTGAATCGTACTATCACATTCAGGACGCTAGACTGCATGCATTCAAGTTCACTCAAACCCTACCTGAGAGTACAGAGTTCAGATTTCCAACAAAAGAGGACACCATGGAAACAGATGCCACAAGTGTTTTTGAGAATAATCTAACATGCAAACCAACATCAACAAGCTGTAGAACATTCACACTGTCACAGAACGTCTTGTCCATCAACACCAGGTGCACCCAGTTTGCAAGACTGTACAACATACCCTTGTAGAAGTGACTACAACCACAGGAGTCTGGATCTCACCTCTGCAAAAGAAAGGTCTTTTAGGGGTGGGGCGGAGGTTTCCCCTCCCCCCCCCCCCCCAATGCAGTACCTGAAATTGAAACATGATTTTTCATCAGGTACACACAGTTTGCAAGACTGTTCTACATATGCATTTAGAACTGACTTAGTGACTACAACCACAGAAAGTAGCGAGTGACTGGATCTCGCCTCTGCAAAAAACAAAACAAAAATGGCCTTTCAGGGGTGGGTGGGTGGAGGTTCCCCCCCCCCCCCCCCCCATAGTTAGTACCTGACATTGCTAGCTAAATCTTGAACTCTTCTTGAAGATCTTTTATGCTCTACAGGTGAGATAAGTAACCAGATTTGTTATTCTAAAGACTTTTTCTTTTAACGTTTTTTAAACTTTAAGTGCCTACTTAAAGTTAAAGAAAAGTTAAAAGAAAAAGTCTTTAGAATGTGCATGTAGAGTAGAAGCAATCAAAATGAAATGAATGCTTGAATTTTGAAATCTAAGATTAAACAAAATTAAAAAAATCAAATAACCTTTTGATTTGATTCAAAATTTCAAACCCATGTTAAGTCAGTAACGACTAGCACGATTCCAAGGAGAAGTCGAAAACACTTTGAAGCGTCATGCACAGCTAGTCTTTAGAATTAGATCAGCTGTCTGCAGCCTTTTTAATCATGCATATATATGCCTCTGTGTTGCTAACTTTATTTTATCCTGTTTTCATGTTAATGATTACTTAAAAGGTCAATGTGTACAAATTATACTAGGTCCGACAGTTTTTGCATTAAGTCGATTAACATTAATAACTGATAACAGTTAGCTATTAATATTGGGTCAAATCAGCTTAACTTTCATATTTCAGCTCCATTTCTGTTATTGTGTTAATAATAATATTTACATTTTTTTGCATTTTAGCCATTTATCAGGAAAGAAAACAAAAGCGATTTGTTATTCCATTCTCCAACCCCCCCCACCCCCACCCCCACCCCACCCCCCGCCCCTGTTATGTTGACAGCTGCACTCATTGCTACAAAATTCACATTCTGTAATTGTGATTTGGCCCGTGGCAGTAGAGACAGTGAGTGACTGACACCTGCATGGCATTGAAAGCAAAACAAATGTTGTTTTTCAATTTTTGTCACGTTTCAGCCAGGCAGTAGGATGAGTAGAGCTGAGGCAGAGGGCAAGGTCAAGGACAGCAGTGTCCAACCTCTGGAAGGCACCAAAGTCCTTGCCACGCAGGTTGGCGGTCATCGCTATGGCAACAATGGGAAAAAAATTGGTAAGCTCAACATCTTTGGAAGCAGCTGGTGTTCTGTGACAGGTGCTGACAAAGCCCTAAATTAGGAGCCTTGGGATTTTGTTTTCTTGCAGGCCTTTGGAATCAGCAGCGGGTCCTTAAAAGTATTGTTTAGGTCTTGCCTGCTAAATTTTACAAATAGCACATATTATAAATTGTTCCTGCTAATTTAAATAGAGCATAGGTCTTTAATAATAGTAATAATGTACAGTTATCATGCGCTCATCACCATCCTGAGTGGTGACATGATACATATTAACGTGAATATGATATTCTGTATACATGTAGAGCACAGTACTACCAAATTTTTTTTACATAAAGTATTATATGGAGAAAACACACACACACACTCTCTCTCTTTCACACACACACACACACACACACACACACCACAATTAATTCAAACATGTTTGTGTGACACTGATCTGTATGCTCAAGCACACGTGCACATGCATCCATGCGCACACATATGCACTCACGCATACACACACACACACACACACACACTCACACACACATAAAGACTGCAGCAAAAACTAGGTATTGATATTAGATGGGTATGAAATACTTTGAGAAGTGGAAGGTTTTCAGTTCGCCTTTAAAAGATGACAGTGTTGAGCAGTGTCTAAGCACTAAGGTCTTGTGGAAGTGAATTCCAAATCTGAGGTCCAAAGCAAGAGAAAGTATAAAAGCCATGAGTCTTGCATTTGTATTGTTGGATTTTCAGCACTCCAGTCTCCACCCTGACACAAGACTGTCTGCAAAACGAAGGTCTTACTGAGACGCCAGACTTCCCAGTGTCAGCGTCATCTTCATGCCTGTGCCATGAAAAATCTGTCATCCAAGCGTTGTTGTACTCCATTCTCTTTTGTTGCTTAATAGCTGGTGGTTGTGATAGTTTTCTCAGCTGTTTCTGTGGCATCTTCATTTGAAGTGGACAGTGGTATATATGATTTGGTCGGTGTTGGAGGAGAAAAGGAAAACATGACTGTATGCTTTGTTGTGCCATATTGATGCAGTTAGATGTAGAATGAAAGCAGAGCAGGGAAAATCATTCAGCACAGCTGCTTTATCCAAACAGAAATGGAATGGTCCGGTATCTTGCAGTCAGCACTCATACTTTGGGACCTGTCAATTCGAGGAGGGGGGGGGGGGGGAGTTGCTTCTAGCATGTGACACATACGGCATCTGGTGTGACTGAGTGTTCATTGTCTTACTTGCTGATTGACACTGGGTGCAATTTTGTTTAGCCGGAACTTCCACTTGCTTCTGGATCCAGGGTATAGAGTATCTCCAGCAAATCACACAAAGCGCTCTGTTTCAGCCAGTACGTGGTACCAGTGACTTTATTTTTTACTGGTAGTAGGGAAACATTTACTGGTAAAACCCAGCATTTGCCAGTCTAGCAGAGGCTGTGATGACAGGCTCTGTCTACTGTGTCTCTCTGTCTGTTCTAAGGTATGCTTGATCGTGGGAATGGCATTGTCTTGAAGGCTGTACAGAATCCACCCCGTGGAACAAGGGAACAAACTCTGTACCAGACAGTTTTTGCCCCTGGGTGCAAAGATAAAGATTTGCTGGAGCTGAGAAGCTTCCTGCCTCTCTACTATGGCACAGAGACTGTTGATGATGGTAAGAGTCTGACTGCGTGTGAAAATGGTTCCATTCATGGTCTTCGGGTGTAATGGTTTATTTTCAGTGACTCCAAAAATTCACATAAAAAGACCATGGTCCATATCAGTTATACAGAATTGTTTTTTGTTGTTGTTGTTGTTTTTGACAGCATACAACAATTTAAAGAATACATACTTAATTCAACAAATCCAACAAAAGTCCATGCAGAACTGAAAACTGGATACTTCCACTAGGGCCTGAAACACACACACACACACACACACACACACACACACACACACACACACACACACACACACACACACACACACACACACACACACACACACACACACACACACACACACACACACACACACACACACACACACTCATACACACACACACACATGCACACACACATACACACACGCGCATCTGTAGGCCTTTGTAAGTGCCAATGGCTCTTAACGAAGATGGGGCAACATAAATAGTACATTATGATACTGCTATTATTATTGCATTCTTGAAGAGTTAGTCCCTTAAATATTGCCCTTGTTTATATAAAAAAAAGTATTTAAAAAAAGTATATAAGACTAGGACATGCTGGTTTTGTTGACTATTCAGTGTTTGATTGATACCAGATTAAAGACAAATATTTGAAAAAGGCATGCAGAGAAACAATAGACAGTTTGAAAAAAAAATGTATGGATGCATGATGGAAAATACCGGTGCCATATGGTAGCAGTCGGCACATATCACCTGCCAAATGTCGTCTCCTAGGTGCTCAACAAGAGCCATACAAAAAGGCCCATTGCTTAATGAAAAATAGTTTGACCCACCCGATTAGGAGAAAAATGCTGAGAGAGAAAGAGCAACAAGACTAGTTTAAAAAAAAAAAAAAGCAATAGAGAAGACAGGAAAAGGGAATCAAATGACAGCCCTAAGATTTAAGAAAGGAGGAACGCAGACATTGGATATCCCAGAAGGAATTCAGGGGTTATCTGGGTCATAATTGGTGATTAGCACATAATAACAACATAGTTCTTACTTTGTGCTGTGAATGTGATGTTTCATGCAAATGATAATATTAGTCTGATACTTCACACTTTTCTTTTGACAGTGACATTTCTGGTGATGAACAACATAGTTCACACTTTTCCTAAACCCAACGTCCTTGACCTGAAGATGGGTCGAGTGACCTATGACCCAGAAGCCACAGCCGAGAAAAGGGAGAGTGAAGAGTGCAAGTATCCACCACTCCAACAGCTGGGCTTCCAGTTCACTGGCATGATGGTAAGTGAAGTACAGTGAAGGATCATACTCCAACACATCACAGTCTCAAGGGTCAGTGTTGAGCGGAATTCACAAATCCGCTGCAAAAAAACTACCCTTGAAAGTTCACAAATACAGTTTTGTACATTTCTCACTTCTCAAGAATGTTGCCCTGATATAACCATCCTGATGGACTGGGTGTAAAATGTGACCCAGGACAGTTGATGGGACATTAAAATGTGACCCAGGACAGTTGATGGGACATTAAAATGTGACCCAGGACAGTTGATGGGACATTAAAATGTGACCCTGCACAGTTGATGGGACATTAAAATGTGACCCTGCACAGTTGATGGGATATTAAAATGTGACCCTGGACAGTTGATGGGACATTAAAATGTGACCTTGGACAGTTGATAGGACATTAAAATGTGACCCTGGACGGGTTGATGGGACATTAAAATGTGACCCTGTGCCTGTGATGGGACACTGAAATCCAAGAACCTTGTGTCTGTGGATTCTGCAGGACTGTTTGCTTTGTGATTTTCAGATGCATGATTCTGCTTCTGGCACCCCTCAGCACTTCACCAAAGACTTCTGCCGGAGTATTACTGCTGAAACCATGCTCACAGAAGGTAACAGACAAGTTTGTGGAAGCATTGCTGTTTTTTTATATGTTAATGAAGGTCAGTAGCAAAAACAGTTACAAGGGGAAAATATTTTACTGCTCAGTCACTGAGGATTGTATTTTAGAGATGTATCATTAAATTATATATTTGAATATATGGTCATTCTGTTTTAGTTTTTTACTCTTTTTTTCATTTTTTTATCCATTTTTTTGTTTTGTTTTAAAGCTGTACCAGTTTTAACATGTAAATATTTTTTGCATTTATTGTGTTCTGATGAAATGTGTTTTGCACTGATATAACCATCCTGGTTGACTAGGCATAAAAAACAAGGTGCTTGCTCACCTGAGTGGCCAAAAGAAGAGGCTGGAACATGTAGGCTAGGTAAATCTAATCATCCACACAAATGGTTTGGGTTGGTCAAAAGCAAAATGTATTGGATTAGGAGGGCCTCTCAGGGATAAAGAAGTATTTCTGATGGTTCATGCAAATGCAAGTCCCTTTGGGTGAGAATCAATCAAGAATGTACTTTCTGTTTGAATCAACACACAAGGGAGTTAATTAGCACTCAATTTTTTCTTTTAATTTAACTTTCTGTTTCGGTTGTTTTTGTAGCCATAGATGTTTTCCAAATGTATTAAACACAGTTGTCATACCTGTTTTGTTGCCACTTTGCCACTTGCTTTTTTGTTCTTTTTTTCTGCATCTTCCCTCCTCCCCTCCATGCCCCCCCCCCCCCCCATTCCCCCATTTCTGTTTTTGTTTTTTTGTTTCTTGTTTTCTGCCCCCCCCCCCCCCCCCCCCCCCCCCCCCCCCCTTCTTCCTATTACTGACTCTTTGGTCCCTGTGTTGACTGTGAAGTAAGTTTTGATAAATACAATTTCAGGTCTCGGCAGGTTTTTTGGGTTGCAAAATGGCAACTTGCGGAAAGATGTCCTGAATGCTTTGCTGCACAAGTTGCGGCGCATAGAGAAATGGTTCTTGGTGCAACAGACGTTTGCCTTCTACGCCAGCTCCCTCCTCATTGTTTACAGCAGCCTGGATCAAGCTCAGAACTCCGCTGCCGCAGAGCGGGAAATCAAACCAAAGGGCAACCATCCCTGCACCAACCTAGACCTGGCTGAGGATGTCAGAACACTGAATGACGCCACGCAGGGTTCCGCGTCCAGCAGTGCAACCCACAGCCCCACCGCCAAAGACGGTGCTGCCAACGCTGATCAGCGGCCTAGTCTGAAGAGGGTGTGCAGCGTGGATTCCGAAACACACTGTAGAGAAGTAGAGATAGGCACGAACCCCAAACAGTCCAAAGCATGGCACGATAAAGCGGAAGGTCAGAGTGAGCTGCCTGCTGGGGAGGAAAGGGCCCAGGGCTTTGGGATGTGCAAGAGTGACCGGCCCCTGGTGGAAGTGAGAATGATTGACTTTGCCCACGTCTTTCCAGCCTCGGGCAGAGATGACAACTACCTCTTTGGCCTTCACAACCTCATCACCTTTGTAGAGCAACTTCTGAAACTGTGATCGGCTTCCTGCTGCAGCTATTTAAATGTTGTCGAGTTTGAAAAAATGTTTCTTCTAGCTGATATGTGATAGTTCAGAGTACATAGCTACATTTTAGCAGATTTGCTTTGAGTAAATGGTGTGTATCTGCTGCGCATCATTAAACTGTGGCCAAGCCAAACTGTCCAGATTTGCTTTTGCCTGTTGGGAAACTGATGAAGCCATTTGTACTGCTGTATGTTACCAATTACCAAAGGGTCATTACGCTGGATATGCTTTCTTAACAAGGGCAATATTCAAGAGACTAAACCTTCAGAAATGTGTGTCTGATGTTTGTGTATGTATGCTTTGTTTAATATTTGTGTATGAGTTGATTTTATAGTTTTGACCTAAGAAGGGTTTCCATATATGAGAAGAGTGCTGAAATGTACATTTGCTTATGACAGAGTTTGATTGTCTTGAGGTGACCCTGTGCGGTTAACAGGACATTTAAGTCTAATTACTAACTAAGTTGTTATGAAAAACTTGAACTGAGATTCAAGATTATTTTATTGTCTCCTCCGAGAAAGTACAAGAAGCAGGCATCACAGTTAACAAACACCACAAATTTCGTTTCAAAATCAGCGCCATAATTTCCAGACTGGTAAGCCAGTGCTTTTCCCTTGGATTCAGCAGCACCTTTAAATCTGTGAATGAAATGTGGTACATCTATATTCCCAAAGAATGATGATTATTTGGAACCCAAATTGGTCTCTGTATAAGAAATTAAGACTGAAACAGAAATCAGGTACCTTGGCAAACTGATCAGTGATATTTTCTATGCCGTTAACAGAGGACAAGATCCCAGAAATGGGATTTGGAAGGGCCCTAGAGGCTAGTGATGCTGCCAGCATACCACAGCAGTGACTCAAAGATGGAAAATCATGAAACTAAAACAAAATTCTCATTGACACCAAATATGTATGAGATAAAATGGCAGTAGCTTCAATTTCAACTTCATGTCATTTCCAAGTCCTGCACAGACAAGAATTGGGTGAGCTGATTATTGTCTGCTGCATGCTTCTTCATCTCCAGAAAATGAGGCTGTGAGGGATGGCTTAATCAATTCATGTGAACGGCTGATTGACTGAAAGTTTCCACTCTCCCACATAACGATACTTAGTGTTTGATACGTACTTCCAGGATTTGCTTGCCATCTGTGACACCACCAAAGTTGCCATGGTATCCTAGCCTCTTTCCCAGGCTGTGCAGATCAGGGGCTGCTTGCAGCCTGTTACATCCCCGTTACATCCCCATTACATCCCTGTTACATCCCAGTTACGTCCCCGTTACATCCCTGTTACATCCCAACTTGTCAGAGGCTTGGACTGTTCAAAGGGATCGTCATTCAGGCATCAGCTTCTTTTTCAGAATGATCAACACAGAGTTCTAAGTCACATTTTATATCGCATTTAATTATGTAGTGAGTGGTACATCATGTTTAGGGTCAAGGGTTAGGTGCAGCCTCAAGCGTGTTGATATGGAACGTCAGACCAAGTCTATTTCAGTATTTGAATTCATGAACTGCTTGTGAAAGGTTCATCAGCAGCTTTCCATTTTGATTTCTTTTAGTCATGTTTGCTCTGTGTGATATAAGCCTAAGATGATATCATGTCATTATTGTATTGCAAGTGGCAAGTATTAAAATTAATAAAAGATAACAAATTAAATAATCTGCAGATCCATGAAATGTTGGGGGGCAGCACGTACGGCAGAACAAGATGGCAATCATTTACCATAGTGACCATAGGTCCATAGCTAAAGTGCAAAGGACATAGGGTTAGTACAGGCTGCATATATTCGGGAACACCTTATCTGTGGATATTTTCATTTCGAGCCACATTTCCAGGGATATGCCTTATATCCAGAAGCACCTTGTAGTTCAGAAATTTTGGTAATTAAATGAAAACTTGCAAAACACACCATATGGCATATTATATATGAAAGGAGGCACACAACATACTTTTTTTCAAAACTCATCAATGGGCTGCCATACAGTCCCATAAAAGAAAAAACATAAAATTTACTAGCTCTTCACAAAAGTCAGGGAACGCTTGCAAAATGTCTCTTATACTATGCAGCATTGTCTCATTCCATGCAGTGTCATCTCCAGTGTTGTCTCATTCCATGCAGTGTCTCATTCCATGCAGTGTCTCATTCCATGCAATGTCTCATTCCATGCAGTGTTGTCTCATTCCATGCAGCGTTGTCTCATTCCATGCAGCGTTGTCTCGTTCCATGCAGTGTTGTCTCATTCCCTGCAGCGTTGTGTCATTCCTTGCTGTGTTGTCTCATTCCATGCAGTGCCTCATCCATGTAGTGTTGTCTCATTCCAAGCAGCATTGTCTCATCCATGCAGTGTTGTCTCATTCCGTACAGCGTTGTCTCATTCCTTGCAACGTTGCCGGTATCCTCAAGTGAGGCTGGGGTGTGGCTTGCCTCTCCATCTGGAGCAAGGCAAGCAGTTGCTGCGATACCAGTGGTGGTGGGTGGTTTTCCTGAACATGTTGCGCCAACTGGTCCCACAGGCTCTCAGTCCAGTTGAGGTGTGGACTAGGGCTGGCTTGTCCATTGTGGTGACCCCCGCGTGCTGTAGAAAGTTGTCCACAAGGCTTGCTCCGTGGGGACAGGTGGCGGCATCTTGCGGCACAACCTGGGCTCCAGTGTGGCGAAGTAGGGGAAGAGCGAGTGGCACAGGGATCTCACCCCACTACCTCCAGGTGGTGAGGTTCCCCTTCACGTGGTACAGTTGAGTTCTGTGCTACTGTTAGGCCAAGAAGCTGCCACATACCGTTACAGAGCCTTCACAACGAGGAGTCGCCTGCTAAATGCAGTCCTCACAGAACCTCTCTCATGGGCTTCACCAGACACAGGTATGGTTGTCAGCTGTTGGTATGTTTAAGGCTGAACCTGGATTCCCAGTGCAGATGGCCTGAGACCGCTGCTAACATGTCCACCATCCATGACGCCTGCACCAGCCTTGTCAACAGCTTTCTAAGCAGGCGTCGGCTTTGACCGCTTTGCTGGCACCAGAAGGGGTGCGAAGCTGGGCAATACGCAAGTGGCTTCTCAGGGACACGGCCACCTGCAGTTGCCTCCTGATGCAATTTGCGGTGGATATGCGCAGTGCCAGTGTGATGTAGCAGAGTTTGATTTGTCTGGTGATGTAGCAGCCTTTTCTGGCTGTGGTCTTTTGGGGGCATTTTCTGGTCATGTAGCGCTCAGGAAAACCCACAGGCACTCCACCCTGTCTGTCAGAAGTGTCCCCAACGTTGCCTTTGAAATGGATCCAGTGTCTGTCTGAGTGACGATGGCCCTCTCTCGTCCTTTCAAGGAAAATCACCTAGTGCCTCTGTCCTCCAGGTGATCGATAGTGTGATGTCCGTGGCTTAGTGCCTGCAGGTAATTTTACAAGAATACATGATATGGCTAGGTGTTCCCTGACATTTTGTGAGGAGTGTATTTGACAGTTACAGCCTCCAACATGCCCCCGCAGTAACACCCCCCCCCCACACACACACACACAGGCACACACACACATACACACATACATATTATATACACACACAAACAAACAAAAAGAGCAGAGGTAGCAGGCATGTGACAACCAACTTCATAACACATAACTGTGCTGACATACACTCACATTTTAACAGAAAAACACAGGTAAATGTATACCAGTTATACACACACACTTGTAACCATGCAGGCATGTGTTTTACTACCGTGCAAGTGAAACTGACTATCCGTTAATCAGGAATCAACAGCAAGCATGTGTAATCAGGAATCAACAGCATGTGTAATCAGGAATCAACAGCAAGCATGTGTATTCGGGAATCAACAGCATGTGTAATCAGGAATCAACAGCATGTGTAATCGGGAATCAACAGCAAGCATGTGTAATCGGGAATCGACAGCATGTGTAATCAGGAATCAACAGCATGTGTAATCAGGAACCGAGAGCTAGCATGTGTTATCAGGAATCAAAAGCAAGTGTGTGTAATCAGGAATCTACAGCAAGCATGTGTAATCAGGAATCAACAGCATGTGTAATCAGGAATGGACAGTAAGCATGTGCATTCCCACCCTCACACCAAACATCCCCCCCACCCACACCCACACCCACACCCACACACACTGCATGCAGCATGTGGTGAAAGTTATTTATTTGGAAGCGCTGTTGATCTTACTAACGCAGCAGACTGCAAAGCACAATCTTGTTAACAGTAAATTTTGTTTGTTGTAAATGAAGCATGTTTCCCAGCCAAACCTGTCCTTTGTTGTTGCTGAAAACTGCTGATCATGCCAACTCTGATTTATGGGAAATCCTGTTACAGTAAACAAACTTCACCACAATGTGCCTTTTCTCTGTTGTAATCAATTGCTCTGAGCACAGACATAAAAGCTGATGTCATTCACGCAGAATTAGCTCTGCTCCTGACAGCCAAACAGCAGCTGGCTAAAGGGCGCATGATTTTCTGAGTTTTACCCCTTTTTTGTTTGTTTAATGGTAAAAATGCTTGTACAGGTATCTAGAAACCTAAACCCTTTGACCATATTGACATGTGTATGTGCATGTGTGGCTGCCTGTGTGCTTCATACCATTGTGTGCATGCTTATTTCATTTTGAGAAATGCAAAAGATTTAGTCATGGTCATGTGCCAGTTGCTGTAGTTTTATGCGGAGAGGATAAAGTCATTTCAGTAACTCTTGCACTGCACTTACAATGGCAGAAAAGACAAAGCAACAAGTGTGTGCACACACACGCATGCACGCACACGCGCGCACACACACCCCCTTTGCATGGTGTTTGATGAGGTATCCACATACAGTTGATGGGATGTTAAAACCAAAATCTGACCCTTGCGTGTGTGTGCATGTGTGTGTGCATGCATGTGTGTGTGTGTGAGTGTGTGTGTGCATGCATGTGTGTGTGCGAGTGTATGTGTGCGGGGGGGTGTGTGCATGCATGTGTGTGTGCATGCATGGGTGTGCGAGTGTGTGCGTGCATGTGTGTGTGAGTGTGTGTGTGCATGCATGTGTGTGCGGGGGTGTGTGTGCATGCATGTGTGTGTGTGTGTGATCCCAAGAGATCAGTGAGGAGTGGCAGGTGAGATCTAGCATTGAATACTTATTATTTTTATGCTCTTGTTCTGAACATTGATACAGTAGTCACTACTCATAGTGAACTTTTTTTCTTCTTTTTTTTTTACCTGCATGATACCCAGGGTTTACTTTATCAAAGGGCTTGGATATGATACATTTCTGGTCATGCTTTTTATGTTACCCAAAGAGTCTAAATTCATCTGTTCTGTAACTATGAATTAATGGAAGTTATTATTTATGGATCATTCAAAACCATTGTCTTGTGACATGCAGCTGTTTTACCTAGATCCTATTTTTAATAAAGTTTATTATTGTTACTATGATTGACTAGTTTGACCCAGTTTTATTGCTGCCTAATGTGGGCCCACTGTATGGGGTCACAGACAAAGGTTATAAGTACAGAGTCACAGTAATCTGCTCTGGATTGGAGACACAAGGTCACTGACACAAGTACTGAGTCAATGATCTGCTCTGGATTAGAAACACAAGGTCACGGACACAAGTACTGAGTCACAATGATCTGCTGTGGATTGGAGACACAAGGTCACGGACACAAGTACAGAGTCACAGTAATCTGCTCTGGATTGGAGACACAAGGTCACGGACACAAGTACTGAGTCACAATGATCTGCGCTGGATTGGAGACACAAGGTCACGGACACAAGTACTGAGTCACAATGATCTGCGCTGGATTGGAAACACAAGGTCACGGACACAAGTACTGAGTCAATGATCTGCTCTGGATTGGAGACACAAGGTCACGGACACAAGTACTGAGTCACAATGATCTGCTCTAGATTGGAAACACAAGGTCACGGACAAAGGTTATAAGGACTGAGTCATCGTAATCTGCTCTGGATTGGAGACACAAGGTCACAGACAAAGGTTATAAGGACTGAGTCATCGTAATCTGCTGTGGATTGGAGACACAAGGTCACGGACAAAGGTTATAAGGACTGAGTCATCGTAATCTGCTCTGGATTGGAGACACAAGGTCACAGACAAAGGTTATAAGGACTGAGTCATCGTAATCTGCTCTGGATTGGAGACACAAGGTCACAGACAAAGGTTATAAGGAGTGAGTCATCGTAATCTGCTCTGGATTGGAGACACAAGGTCACAAAGGTTATAAGGACTGAGTCATCGTAATCTGCTCTGGATTGGAGACACAAGGT